>JAEQBH010003099.1:0-236948 GCA_016808115.1 Tetrastigma voinierianum
GTGGAGTCCCATTGTCTGATCTCTAGGGGAATGCACGAAAGACTACCTAAAGTAAATACGCATGCTTTATAATACCTCGAAATATATAGATAAATCCACAGGCAGACCTTTGTCATGAGAATGGGGTCATAACCACATCATACATAAAGGAACTCAATGAGGTTTATGCTAATGTCGAGCATTAGGTATTATTTGCGAATTTAGGGTTAAAATGAGATTAAATAGGTCAAGTAAGCAAAGACATATAGGTGGGATAGGAAATGCTTGCAGCCATCGCGAGATAGACGATGTGAATCGGCGAGTAGAGCCATGTGTTGCGGACTGAGAACGAGATGTTAAACAATGGCGTGAAGAATCTCGAGTGGCATGGTTATATGGAAAATAATGTTTTGTTTTGAAAAATTATTCTCGAGACCTCCGTCCGGCTCTTTTGTAATGTCCCAGTTTAGCGAAACGTTTATAAAACTGACTTTGCAAAGCCCTGACAATATGCTCCAAAAATCTAACCGACATGATTTTTAAGAAAACTATAGTACGGATCGTTCGCAACATATAAATCAGAAAGCGCAAGCATATATAACCATCATATCGTAAAAATAATAAATGAAATACCACAACTATAAACAAAACATACTTAGTAGGGTGACAATCTTGCATTACATATATCCTTTATAAACCATATTGTATACCCATCATATACCATCGGGTAAACCCGACCTCACGACATGACCTTTTAACGTGGTGAATCCGACCTCCATTGTGGAATTAATATATAACAAATCTCGACATCGTGGCATATGACGATCGATGTCAGGCCACCAGCGTAGTGGAGATAATATATATAACTAAACTCCACGACATCGTGGCGCCTGCAACGCCATTAATCCGACCTCACGACCGTGTAATTAATATATAACTAAACTCACGACAGCCATTGTTGGCATACCAAATCGATAAATAAGGCCTCCACATTATGTAATTAATATATATTCGTATTTTTACTCGAGTACTTTTCAACGACAACGTGCTTAATGTTTCTGGTACCGAAATCTCTTTCTTAAAACAATGAGTTTTCAAGCGGTTTAAAACCTCAATCCACGTGCCAAATATTCAAATACCACCGAGACTCATCAGAACCAATTGTTTAAATATTTAAAAAAATGTTGACAAAATTGTGAAATGATAACTTGTTTTTATAAAAGCGCGATTTGTGTTTATACTGACCAACTTAGATCGATCCCAAATAAGTTATATATGAAATAACTAACCGCAAAATATATATCATAATAATACCCCAAAACATGCAAAACAAGTAGACCTCAGACTATAGATGCTTAGTTACGTTCCCCTGGCCAAGGATCGTCTAAGAAGTGAGTGCATAATATAATAAAATCTACTTAGACTCTGATAATTAGACAGCGACATTGGAATGCACTTAGGCATAGAGTAATTTTAGAACTAGAAATCATCTGGTGGACTCTAGCGGTCAAATTCATGTAGTCTATAGGCCCGTCAAAAAGTGGGGCTTTTCGCAGGAGCGAATTTCGGTGAACCGTCGATAATTCCTAAACATCGATTTCACTAATACAACTTCCAATTTTGCCAAATTTGACCAATCGGTACTCTATTTCGGTCCATTCTCGGTAATTACGAAAACAACCTAAAAATGGAAACCTAACCAAACGATGTCCAAAATTTACAAACCACATATAAATCGGCCAAGAGACCAGGAACTCGTGGTACCATTACCTTGGTCAGCGATTCATTTGTGGTGGCGGAGAAAACCCGATCTAAGCCGGCGATTTCGTTTTTCGTTGTAACTTCCAAGCGGTCGCGAAATCTGCAAAAGGACCGTAGATGAGTTCAAATTCAAAAATGGTGGAAAGGAGCTATGGGTGGCTGTTTGGCGGGAAATGGCGAGAAAAATCAGAAATTAACGGTGACCCGATGGCGCGCGCGTCTTCCGCGGCGGATCTGTGGCGTCGGCGGTTGGCGTGAAATTACGGTTGGCGATGCGGATGTCCCTCTCCCAACTGTGGTGCGTCATGCGATGGTCGGCCGAGAATCGGCTCTTTAGTTGAAACGGGCGATGCGCCGTGGGTGAAATGACCCGTTTGATCACTCACGGAGTTTGGGGAAGTTTTTTTCTAGAGGTTTTGGAGTTCAAAGTGATTATTTGGGAGCTAGGGTTTCCTTTAGCGCGAAAAGCTATGTATATATAGAACATGGTCGTTTTGGTAAATCACGAAGGCGGCAGTCTTGCTAAAACCTTTGTCGTTTGAACTGCAGGAGTCATAACTTTTTATCGTGAGTGGGATTTTTTGACGTTCAACCGTCTATGTGAACTTTCGTGTCGGCCGGGGCCTCTGAAGTGAGTGTGTTAATCCAGCAAAATTATTCATCCTTGAAAAGTCCTTTGCCCCTACTATTGGTTGGTCGACTTGGTCAACTTGGTAAAAGTGTATTATTTGGTGCGGGTCATTCTGATTCTTTCAGTGGCACAGACGTGGTGTAAGAGACCGTGGTATGATCCGAAAGGATTCATTGCGAAAGAAGACACAACATCATGTTATCACGCCGACTTGAGGGTTGTGTGATAGGAGTGGGATTGACTGGATTGGTTGCCCATTTGCACTTGCATTGGTGCTGGTGAAAGCGGGTGAGGGAGCTCGGTATATGTTTGTGTCATTGAATTTTCTGATGGCCGGTTGTCACTTAGGTCAGGCATGTGAGGTCGATTGGGTGACTCGGGATGTGGGCTAGAAGACATTTCATGCATGACATAATACATTCATGTAGACATTTTACTTGAATGTGGGTTTGTTTATCACGACCGTTCTGTGTGCGCTTGGGTGGGGAATAACGTAGGAGATTATCATTCTTGGTGGCTTTGCTCACCCGTCGTGGGACCCCCTTTAGGTTAAAGGTCGTGGGCGTCAAACATATGTGGGATTTGCATCACGAGGATGAAATTGGATGCGACTTTGTTTTGTTTGTTTTGTCTTGTATTATATTCGAGTAGGCAAGAAACATGTATACCTTTGTTGTATGTTGGGACTATAGTGGTATTAATTAAATAGTCTATTATATATTGTTGTATGTTGGTCAAATATATAAGTGGGTCTCAATATATGAGACAAATAGAGAGTGATATCGGGACACGATATTTCTGATTTCACACCAGGTTAATGGGTTGTCAGACCAGAGATAGAGGTATACAATTGCTCCCTTCTTTCTTCCTGTGATGCCTAGAAAATGAAATCTTTTGAGTGTTTATTTAACAAGTTTAAAAAAAAAAAAGGGAACCATTTTCTACAAATGGGGTTGGAGTGACCTAGCTAAAGGTTGAAGAAGATGAATTACTCTTTGAGCCACATTTAGGCCCTACTCCCTTTTTAATATGGCTTCACGTTTAGGGCTAATTTTGAGCCCATGATGGGCTAATGACCATCTTTGTTTGGATGCAAGCACATTAAGCCCTAGGCTGGGGTTCAACATATGCGGCCCGGGATATGGCCCCGGATTCAAATTTTGATAAAAGGGGTTGCGTTTGGATTTGATCCTAGGTCCTTGTAAATCTTAATGGTAGTGCTCTACCACTAGGTTAGGCATTTAAATGATGTTGTTTTTACACTGGTTTATTTTATACAGATTTAAAAGGATTAAAATTACTCAGTTAGCAAAATTAATAAAATTGTTTTGTTTCCTACGATTGAACCTAGTCTTTGGATCAGCGTGACACACTCCACTCTCCTACTATATGCTAGATTGATGGTTCTCTTTAACTACAACCAAATTTATATTGCAATGCAGTGACTATATTCCTTATTGAATTTATGTTGCTAATAATATTGTTCTTTAAAATTGTTTATAGTTTCTTATGTTAAGTGATCGATATAATTTTAATTAATTAGGGAATAGCCACACGACATCATGGTTAAGTTTAAGTTTTGCAGATCACATTTGTGTATTGATTGTAATTAAATCTGAAATATTATAAATCTCATTCCACGGGAATTTTTATTATATTTTGGATGGTAATTAGGATGAGATATCAAATCACATTTTCTAATTTTGAGTTAGGAAAGAAACATGATTTGGTAGTCTTATCATGAATTATTTAAATCTAATTTAGTGACCTTTGTAGCCACAAGCAAGTTTTATGTCACTAGGTTTATGATTTTAAAGCATGATTTCCATTGGTGACATGTCATTGTATCTTTGCCTCAATCTTTGATTAACATGTATATTTTAACATTTGCAGGTTATTGACCTAATAATATTTTTATTTTAAGTGTGATATTACAGCCTAGGGGTGATAGCTATAAGGTATGGAAGGAGATAGATCTTTTGCATTTGGGATGGATGTGATGACCTACGTTATAAGGAAAAATGACGAATCCGTTATCTAAACCTGACAATACATAGGCTATTAGTCTTTTTTGAAATGGGAAGTGGTCTGTGTTCATAAGACAGATATCAATTAGTATTTGTGGTTCTATTGAGCAAGTGATAAAAAAGTCAAACCAATTACGAAAGCCATCGATGGCTTGGTTTGCAACCGGCAAGATCTTGCCATACCTTAAGTATGCGGTTTTAAATCCTAGCTACGGGATAAGAGGTGTGTGATCATATCATGTGCATAGAAGTATATCGGCTCAACTTAAGACATTAGAAATTCTCATGTAGGAAGGCACTGTGTTCATTTTATATTGAACACTGCTTGTGATATAGCCTCTTCAAAATCTCTTACAACAAACATAAGGATAAATAGTCAATTAATGAATTGTTGATATGTGTATGAAGATGAGGAAGGTTAATGATGGAAGAGGGTGAAAAGGTTAATTTTACCACTTTTGGAAAGAAAATGAAGGATAAAGCTAAAGGAAAGGGAAAGATTCTTGTTCATCCAAGCATAAAGGAGTCAAAGTTTTTTTTTTTTTTTTGCAAGAAGAAGGGACACATGAGCAGTTGCTTTCAATTCAGATCTGGTTTTGACAAGAAAGGTACTCAGTTTTCAACAGCCATTATGAATCTAATATGGTTAATGTTAATCATAACACATGGTGAATTGATTCTGGTTCTACAATCCATATTTCCAATACCTTACAAAGTATCCAAGACCTAAGGAAGCCAGTGGGAAGTGAACAATACATTTATTCAAGCAGCAAGATGAGTTCACATGTTGAAGCGCATAGGCGCTATTTGCCTTGTTTTTTAGAAATGGCGATTTCAACTTTAGAATTGGAAGAAATTTTATGTTCCATATTTTTCTAAGAATTTGATTTCTATTTCAAGACTTATGGCAGTAAGGTTTTCCTTTAACTTAGGAGGATTAAGTTTCGATTTATCAGATAAATCTAAAGTTATTGGTTAGAGTATGTTGTCTGATGGTCTTTTCCATATTCAGTTACAAATGATGTTACATACTAATTTTATGCATGTGCTATTGGATTAAAAGATGTATTTGTGAATGAGGAATCCTCTATGTTATGGCACCAGAGATTAAGACACGTCTCCATTGAAAGAATGAAGAAATTGGTTAATGAAGGAGTACTTAGTACTTTGGATTTTTTTAAGTTTTGAGACTTGTGGTAGGTGCATTAATTAAGGGCAAGCAAACTAACAAAGTCTAAAAATGGTGCAAGAAGAACATAAACCTGTTAGAGATTATACATCTCTGGCATTTGTTTTCTTGACATGGATGCAAATGTCCAAAGCGCTATCACCTTCATGAATGAGTTCACGATACATATCTCTACCTTGCCCGTTCCAAAAGATAAAGCTTTAGATGCCTTTAAGAATTTTTAAGGTTGATAGAGAATCATGTGAAAACATATTAGATCATAAGATCAGAAATAGAGGTGGAGCCAGTACTATGGTAAATACACAAAGAATGAATGAGCTCACGGTTCATTTTCACGATTCTTCAAAATAGGATTGTTGCCTAATAATACGATTCTGGGATCATAATGGACATGGTAAGGAGTAAGAGGAGTAATACGAAACTGCATGAATACTTGTGGACTGAAGCTCTAAAGACAACAATGTATATATTAAGCCCAGAAGTTCTGACAGGCTATCCACAGACGCCTTTTGAGTTATTCGAGGTTGGAAACCTAGTTTTAACTTATATAAGCATTTGGGGATACCTATCGAAGTGAGAATTTATAACCCATAGAAAAGCTAGACCCAAGGACCGTTAGTGGGTATTTCATTAGATATCTTTTGCAAGGTCCGAGGTACCAGATTTTGACAATCATCTCACAATACTGGATTGTGAATAGAAATAAATTCACTTTATAGTAGCTTGATCGAGAGGAGTGATTAGTTTTAGACATTGACATGAAAAGGATCATTATGAAGGTCAACCCTCTGGTTCAATATTGTCATTTAGTACAACCGAGTGTGAGACAACTAGTTCGTGAAGTTCCACATATTGCTGATATTGATCCTGTAGATTAAGTTGCCAATGAAGAAATTCCAGAAATTGTTGGGCTGACGATTGAGCAATAGGTTGATCAACAAATTCCTTAAAGTGAGCAACATTAAGAAAATCTATAAGAGTTAGGAAGTCGATAATTCCTAATAAGATTATATAGTGTATTTACAAGAGGTAGACCTTGTATTGGGTTGAAAGAATGATCGAAATGCTTTCACAAGCCGTGGGTACAAGGAATCTAATCGAGTGATGCACGATTGCCGTGAAAGAAGTAGATTGTGGCATTCCAGTGAGCAGGATCGTTGAGTTGCACTGATGGTGTAAATCCATTGGATGTAAATGGGTCTTTAAAACAGAAGGACTCATTGGCGACATTGAACATAAGGTAAGACTCGTTGCAAAGTTAGCTCAAAGAGGCGGGAATCGACTACGGAACCTTTTCTCCCATATCTAGAAATATTCTCTTGAATAATCATGGAATTGGTTGCCCATTTTGACTTTGATTTACATGAATGGGCCAAGCGACATTCCTTAATGGTAATCTAGAGGAATAAGCTTACATGAAACAACATGAAGGATTCTCCTCTAGTGAAGGTGAGCATTTAGTTTGCAAGCCTAATAAATCTATATATAGATTAAAACAAGTGTCCTATCAATGATATTTGAAATTCCATGAAGTCATTGCTTTATTCGGTTTTGAAGAGAATATCATGGATCAATGTATATACCAAAAGGTCGGTGGGCGTAAGATTTGTTTTCTTATGTTATATGTGGATGATAATGCAACGTGACAATGATAGGGTTTGTTATGTCTGAAGTGAAACCATTTTCTCAAAGAACTTGGATATGAAGGATATGGGTGAGGCATCTTATGTCATTGGCATTAAGATCCATAAGGGAAAGAATCTTGAGCATTTGTGTTTATTTCGAGGACCTATATCAATAAAGTTGTAGAGATTTAACATGAGAAAATTTGTACAGGAGTGTAGCACCCATTTGAAGGGTGTGAGATTAGGTTGAATCGGTGCTGCACGAAAATGATTTCGAAACGGGAACACATGAAAGAGCATTCCATATGCTTTAAACATTTGGAAGCGATGTATGTTCGGATCTGTGTACAAGACCCGGTACATTTGCTGTTGAAGTAGGAAAGTTATCAAAGTAATCCAGGTATTGACCACTGGAGAGCTGCAAAGAAGGTGATGAGATACCTTCAAAGACAAAGAGATTACATGTATGTATAGACGAATAGATAGTTCGAGGATCGCTACTCCAATGCGCACTTTGTCGGGTCAGCTGACTTTGCAAATTAACGTCTATTATATTCAAGTTAGCTGGTGGAGCTGCACTTGAGGAGTGCAAAGCGACCTTAACTTCCACTTCCATTATGGAAGCTTATTCAGATTCCGTTTGAGGCTAGCTTGCTTGTATGGTTAAAGAGTTTCATATCTCAACTTAGAATTGTGGATTCTATATCTAGGCCATTGAAGTTGTACTGTGATAACTCATCTGCGGTATTTATGGTTAAGAACAACAAGAGCGGAAGTCAAAGTAAGAATATCGACATTAAGCACTTAACCATAAGAGGATGTGTTAAAGAAATGAAAGTTTTCATCGAACACATTAGCATTGAGTCGATGATTGCTAATCCTTTAACTAAAGGCATGCCACCTAAGTATTTTAAGGATAATGTCGTACAAACGGGACTTGGTTCCACGATGTAATTTTATTGTACATACATTTAATATTTTAATGAAACTCTTATTCAATCTAATATTTTCTCATATGGTTTTTTACATTTTAGATTATCATTATTATTTTGAGAAATATCATTAAGTTTGGACCTTGAATAAACATATGGTTTATTTATTAAGTTTAAGGGTTTGTGTTGATGAACTTGAGATATTGAAATACATGGAAGATAATACTTACTATAGGAGGACCTATCGCCATGATTTATATATTTAGTTTCCCCTTATGGGGGGTGTTGAACTATATGAACCAAGTGGAGAATGCTTGAATGGTATATTTAAAGTTTTAAATTTAAAATTTGAATCTCCCACATCTTCAAAAACACCTTTTCTTCAACCCTTGCACCTCTTTAGGAGACCAATGATGTTCTAAGTCTCCAAAAAGAAGAGGCACTACACATTTTTAGGCCCCCAAGCCTACTCATCTATACAGATAATTTACAATTGAGTTTTTTTTTTAGAAGGGTTTGGAAGAACCAGAAGTGATCATTTCATTTTGGTTTCTCAAGCCTAATCATATTCGCTCAATTTTTTCCGTTCCAAGCTTCTTTTCCTCTATTTCTAAACAATGACTAGAGGTAAGTTCTAAGATCTCACTTTATGTTAGGGCTTATATATACCAAAATCCATATTATTAGAAAGGATGGATGTTAATTTTATTTTAATAAAATTTATGTTATTTTGTTTCAATGAGAATCTACATGAGCCATGTTTGCATTTAAATCATCACATGTGTACCTTTATTCTTATAGTAGATGATTTGGTGTGTAGGAGTTCTACTTACTTAATAAAAGATAAAATCATCTGCTCTTGTGGAATATAAGCTTATTGGTTCACAATCTAAATGGAATTCACACACCATTTGGGTAGCATTTGCAGCGACAAGACTTCGCAGCCCGTCTGACCACAAGTGAATTTACTCGTTCCAACTTCTTGTACTAGTACACTCGTGTGTATTGAACGAGACCAACTTGAGGTAATTATTTTATACTAACACATAAAATAATTAATACCTCATGGTTATTATGAATACTATTACTCTTAATCTCGAGATAATTAATAAACACGTGTATTTATTGTTGGTTATTTTGATTCATAAAGAGAGATCTTATAGATCAATAACTTCTGAGTCGGATAACCGCATTAATTGTATAGTGAATATTAATTAATAACTAATCCATGTCCTCGTTAATTGATTGATGATAACCCCTTGGAGGATACGCTATAAGTTTTGATTATGCCAAACCCTTCGTGTGGATTTTTAACTAATTTATCAAATAACAAGTTATGGAAAGTCTCAAGGTGATTGACGATGTTGATTAAATAAACCGCGCAATTTTAATTTAATCAACGAGTATTTGTAATCTTAACGTGGGGAGATTAATAAGTATTTAATAACAAAGGGCTCGAATTATACTCAATAAGTGAGGGAATACAATTATGATTCTTTAGTGGAGTGAATTATAATTAATGTAAATAAGTTCATTTATTTACATTGGGAGCCTGAAATCTTATTTGCCTATAGGTCCCTACCGTAGCCTATTTATATGTCATGTTGGGCAGCCTCTAGGGTAGAGAAAAATCATATCAGTCATTTTCAAAAAAAAAAAAAAAACCCTAGAGGCAGCCATCCAAAGGAGAGCACAAAGAGAGCCACTCCCTCTTCTCGTTCTAGCATTGGGGAATAAGGTAGAAGTCTTGGAGGGTCGAGCAATCTGCTGCGAATCATTTTTTTATTGAGATCAATCTAGACAGATCTCTAGGTATGAACTGTATCCTTGTAGCTTTATTTGGATTGATTTTTTTTTTGTGTAATCTGTACGCACTATCACTATGTTCATGGGGAATTTCCAAACCCATCAACTTCCCACATAATCTGTTGGATTGTATTCTAATTTGTTTTGATATGATCAGGTTGTTTAGTTGTTGATTTCTACTTTCTTCATAACACCATGTGTGGTGTAAAAGGTGTAAAAGGTGGATGTGTTTCAAATTTGTACAATATTGTGATTTACTATTTGATGTACTGTACACTTGAAATTCAAGCTGAAGTTATAATGGTAGCAATGGATGCTTGATTGATGATTGATAAGTTCAAAATTCATATGTATGGTGGATTTATCATGACGCATGCTTTTGCAACAATGAAGAATTATTTGGGTTGAAATAAGATGTGTTTGAATTTAAGGTAGACTTGAAGAATGATTTTCTTAGGTTCTGTGTGGCTGATCAGAGGCTAATGCACTTACCACTCAGGGAACTATTATGAGATCATGTTTTCTTCAGTCTGTTTATCTCATGTTCCTGCTTCATATTTTTATTATAATAGTATATTATGATTTCGTATGTATGTATTATAGTATAGTGCAATTGTTTGTACTTTGCATGCATCGCATGAGAATGATATTTTAGTAAATTAAAAAAAAATAGCATTAAAGATGATACATTTGATATACTTAGCTTATGGTGTCCAGCATTGGCTTTGCTGATTTTCATGGACTTTTAATGGCCTTTTTTCCTTTTCTCCTTCTTTGGCATCCTTTGTGGTCTTGGTCGTCGTTCCTGCCGTCGGCCCTTAGTGGTGGCGGGTGTCGTCCTATGGTTTTAATATCTGGCTTCGTGCATGGGTATTGGAGGTTTGGGTGGTGCGGTAGTGGGGGAAGACGCTCCAGGCTCGCAGATCTAGCTTCTCCTTGGGTCGGTGTTGTGTTGGTTATGGTCATTTGTCTCTGGTGGTTGGGTTGTGGTGGTTGCATTAGCATCTCAGGGGTTCAACGATTTGGGTCGCGGTCATTTGTCTGTGGCTCTTTGAGCATCACTTGACCTGTAGGACTTTATCCTTTTAACTTGTCGAATGATATTGTTCATTTTCCTTAAAGAAAAAGTCCAACCGGTGCTAAATGATGGCAATACTTTGAATGATATGGAAAATATAAAGGATGCTAAGAAAAAAATCTTCTAATATTTTCACTATTATTTTTCTTAAAAATTAATGAAAAAATAAGAGAAAAGCAAAGGAAAAGTTTCTATACACTCTTGGTATTTATGTAATATTTGGATTCTCAATCATATATATTTTCTATATTCTATATTCTTATAAAATATGAAATAAGAGAAAATTATTAAAATTGAGGAAAAATATGTAGATCTATGGTTTTTTGTTTTAAAATTTCATGCATAACCAAACAAAAGAAAAAAATTGTATTACTTTTCTAACTTTGTTAATTTTATTTTCCTTGCATTTTTCGAAAACCAAATATAGCAGCACTATAGATTATGTTAATTTGTATAAATTTCTGAAGATTCAAGGAGGTTTTCAAGGTCCTGTGTTGGCTGTTTACTTAGTGTCAACTTGAAGGCTATGTTTGGTTTTCAAAAGTGCTAGGAAAAGAAAATCGAAAGGAAAGGAAAATAAAACTTTTTCCTTGTTAAGTTAACTGTACGAAGGAAAATTTAATGAAAAATAATAGGATTCATTTTCCTTTGTTTGATTAATTATATGTGAAAAATATAAGGAAAAAACATTTATTAATAGTGTGTTTTTCTAACTGTTGTTAATAAGTTTTATCAATAGTTTTAACTTGGAATAAATATAAGGATTAATTACATAAATTGTGTACCTAATTTTCCTATATATTTTTTTATTTTGTGCCTAAGCTTTTTATTTTCTTCAATCAAGTGTTTGAACTCTTAATTTTTGTTCAATAAATTTTTGACTGCCAATGTTAGGATGCCGATCAACAAAAGCGGTGGTTAAGTGATATTCCATATCATATAAAAATAATGAAATTACTTAAATGACCTTTAAAGAGGTATAAGGATAACATTTTCTTGATGTTTTCAAATAAAATTTTATTTATTTTTAAATAAATTTAATTTTATCTCAATTAATTTTTTTACTGCCAAGATGAAATAGAGAGTAAAACTAATAACAGGTTTAGTTTTTTATGTGGTACATAAATGGATTAATTATAATTAATATGATTAAATGGATTAATTACATTATATAACTAAACCTAAATTAGAGATTAAATTTTTTACAATCATTTTTTTTTTTTTTGCAATATAAAAGAAATTGAGTTACCATAGAATTCAAAGAAAAATAAATTTGTTTGAAAAAAAATAAAAAATAATTTTTATTTTATTTTGAAACATTAAAGAAAATATTGTTTCTTTACTTCATTAAATGTTATTTAAGTAATTTCATTATTTTTATATGATGGTGAATGTCACGTGCCTCCAATTTTACTGGTTTGACATCCTAATAAGCATTGGACGGTGGAAAACTGTCAAACAATAGAATTTCTGCAGAAAGATTTCAAAGAGATATATTCTTCTCTAAAACAGAGGCAATATACTGATACAATTACATCCTAAAAATTAGGTCCTAAAAAGGAAACAAATTGTTTTTATATCTATATACAAGATTGGTCAACTATCATAATTTCTTGGATTAATTACACAAATTGTTTCTATATCTATATACAAGATTGGTCAACTATCATAATTTCTAGGATTAATTACCGAATCAATCTAATATTGCGTACAGCTCATGCAGACACTCCCCCTCAAGTTGGTGCATAGATGTCTATCATGCAAATTGTTTCTATATATATATACAAGATTGGTCAACTATCATAATTTCTAGGATTAATTAACATCAATCAATCTAATATCAAGGCATGTACTTACGCACACTCCCTCAAGTTTGTGCATAGATGTCTATCATGCCCAATCAATAATTATACCATGAAACACCTTCCCGAACCGCCATAAGCATCCCTTCAGAACTAGTCGCTTTATATCTATCAATACTTCCATCCGCTCGAAGTTTCACCGTGAACACCCATCCGCATCCAATTTGTTTCATTCCTTAGCAAAGGGAACAAGTTCCCAAGTGGCATTCTTTTTGTAGAGCCTCCATTCCTTCGCTCATCGCCTTCCATTTCGATCAGCCAATGCATCCCGCACATTACTGGGGTGAATAGAAACTATGGACAATTGATTAACAAAGAAATGCATACGATTCGGGCCAACCTATGAGATGACACATACTTGTTAATTCGGGTATTTGGTCTCGCTTCGTGGATCGTGTCTATACTGCTTTTTGGAACTCCCTATTCAATCTCAGGGATATCTAGAGCCGTATTTTCTGCAGAACATATGTTTCATTAGACTCTCCAAACACAGGATCTCATACTTACTGAGAGAATTTGACCGTTGATTCTTCGCTAATGGTGTAGACGGTGGGGCAACTCGGTGGTATCCGCGGGTGATCTACCGCCCATGATCGTGGATCACGCCTCGGCTGCGACAACATGCTTAAATGTCCATTCACCCTTCCAACTCAATAACTCCATCACTCCACCAGCTCTCGTTGAATATTCTCCAACTCAATAAACCTATCACCTCCACCATTCTTCACTTGAGCCTCCCTAAGAGAAGTTTTAGAGACTCCCTGAGCAATAAGGCTCCTAATTCCCGAAAGAGGCATCTAGAGTCACACATGTAGCTTTCGGTTTGTGGATCATAAAGACCTATATCCTTTTAGAAATTCGCAGTAGCCAACAAAACACATCGCTTTGCACATGGATCAAGTTTATTTCTCAAGATTTGGGATGTGAACATATACTATGACATCCAAAACTCCTCAGGGTTCAAGATCTCGAAGACGGGAATTGAAAGTAAGGATTGCAATTTCGTTGAGGAGTTTGAAAGTCTATTACTCGAGAAAAGTGTTCTGCTGATGAGGTAGGCAAAGCAGATTTGGCCACCAATCTAATAAAATCGAGGCATGTTCATGTCAAGCAGGAGGCACGCACTACCTCCAAAAGTTGTCTATTCTTTCTCTCCGTCAATCCATTTTGTTTGCGGAGCATAGGTGCATGAGGTTCGATGACGACCCATGGTTTCCTCAAAAAATTCCCCGAGAGAGGCATCTAACCACTATCACTGACTACAAACAATTTAACTGCTGATAATCGGGTGTGAGTCATTTTGTGAAAATTCGAATGCTAGACACACATCACTTTTTTTAATGAAAGGTGGAAACCCAAGTCATTCTAAAGGCATTCATCAATAAATGTCACAGCAACGAGCCCGCATATAGAGGAACCTTGGTAGACCCCAAACACGAGTGAATAACTGTGTTTCAACTTTTATTCGCACTGATGGATAAGAAATACTTATGGCTCTTAGCCGCCCACAAGTGTCACTAAATGAAATTCCCTATCATTCAATCCCGAAAAAGTTTGCGGGTTGCAATTTCTTAAGATAACCAAAGAAAGATGTCCTAATCTACTAAGTGTGTTACAACCATATAGTTGCTCGAGCCTTGTCTTTACTGCTAGTTTGATTTGCCTGACTGATTTTTGATCCCCCATTCTCTGTCAACTCTAAGTAGTAAAGCTTGCCCCGTCTAACACCATAACCAAGAATCTTCCGGGTTAGAATGTCCTGAAAGACACAAAATGAGGGCCAAAAGTTACAAGATACTAGAGCTGAAGTAATTGCCACGCACAAAAGGTCAGATTCAAGAGATGGAACAATAAGGACAAGATTCAATGTGAGAGTATTAGGACAAGATAATGATCCTTCCCCGCACAGGGAGGTGCTACTATCATGCGGAAATAATCGACGAGAAGAAGGGAGAACCGATTTTAATCGATCAACCGCCATGTGATCGGATGCACTCCGTATCAATAATCCAAGTTCTATTCCTTAGAAGGTGTGAAAATAACATGCTTTTACCAATAATATGGATGGGCAACATTTGCAGTAGGCAATGGTTGATTTTCTTCCGACGATGTCATCATAGCTTTCCCAAAGAATCTTTTATTTAGGCTTCTGAGAAGCCCCACCACTCCTGGATAGCCAATATCTCAGAGCAACGCCGTTGCAAATGACCGCTTTCCCCACAAAGGAGTGCATACCGTTGTCGCCATCCCGATGATTGATTGTTTCGATTAGCTGATGATCTAGACGACGATCCTTTGTCGAGTTTGGTTAGCCAACATAGTCGAAAGTGCTCGTAGATCGGACGATAGCTCCCCATTGTCTGCCTTTTGCTGATATTCTTTCCGACATATGCATATGTGCCTGCATCAAGTTTCGGGTCTTTTCGCAAGATTTCTCCACAAACCTGATCAAACTCAGAGTCAAGTCCATTTAGAAAATATGAACTCGAAGCCTAGCCATCATGAGTGCAACCGGATTGAACCTCTTCGAATGCTCTTCCGAGAGGTAGTTCTATGATCAATTTCCCGAAAATAGCAACAAGTTCATTATAGTATGTTGATAATCGGCCGACCATTTTTCGTAGAAAAAGATCTCTCGATTCAAATAAAAATACAAGCCATTCGATCCATCATAGAATGTTTTTGATACGGCCTCATATTCCCTGGCGTTGGAGAGGCGAATAAATCGCAGATACGACTGACTAACAGTCAATGAGCTAACTTTTCACTCTCTGATTTTCAATAATCCATGCTCCAAGATTGGGATCTCCATATTATGGTTTTTTGGTTTCTCCGGTGAGATATCCAGCTTTTTTGCGAGCGCCAATACGCATCTCCATGAGTTGAGACCATAATGAGTAATTGGTCTCATCGAGGATGATTCCAGTTAGAAAAGCATAATTGTCTTGGTGTATGATAATCTGCTGTGTTGGGATAAGTTCGGTTGATGCACCTGTAGTGGTAGCCATCAAACTCACAGCAGCTTTACGAGGGTGATGAGTTTCGAGGGAAAAATACGTATACGATTGTTTCTTGCAGACTTCTTTGGGATCAAACCTGCTCTGATACCATGTCAAACAATAGAGTTTCTGCAGAAATATTTCAAAGAGATATATTCTTCTCTAAAACAGAGGCAATATATAGATACAATTACATCCTAAAAATTAGGTCCTAAAAAGGGAAAAACAAACTGTTTCTATATCTATATACAAGATTGGTCAACTACCATAATTTCTAAGATTAATTACACAAATTGTTTCTATATCTATATACAAGAGTGGTCAACTATCATAATTTCTAGGATTAATTACCGAATCAATCTAATATTGCGTACAGCTCATGCAAACAAAAACACTTGATTGAATAAAATCTAAGAGTTTAGACACTAGAAAACAATCCAACATTTGAGACAATATTTATGTAATTAGTCCTAAATATAAATGAATCACATTGATGATATTACGAACTTCAAAAATTTTAAAATAATTTTTAAAACTATAACAAATATAAATATAACCACATAAATTAAAATACATGATTAAAAATGAAACTAAGTGACGGAGTTTGAATAACAAATATAGATTATTTGCTGATTTAAATTTTTTATTTTAGTTTCATTTTTTTCTCAAATTCCCGAAGATTCAAACATAGTCTAAATAAGCCTAGAGTAGTACAATAATAATTTATTAAGACATGCTCTACAGTAAAGCCGCAATGACATCGAGAATGACACTTTTTTTTTTAATTTTTTGTTCTGTCCCATGTCTTGTTATTTTCAACTTATAACTTTTGAGTTTACTGAGGGTCTTTGGGTCAAACATAAGCCCAAAACCAAATTCAGGTCACAAATCTATAATTTTTTTTATAAATATTTGACTTGAATTGACATTTAATACTTTGCTCAAGGGTAAGGGGTGGGAAGGGATCACAGGAGGTCCCAAACTCGAATTCTTGAAAGGCTAGGGTACTTCATAAAGTAATTAATAGAAGAGAAAAAAAAATTATTGAATTTAGGTATAGGGATACAGATTAATGTTTGATTGGTTTCTCTTTTGAAAAAATATCTTATATTCTCAAAAACAAGGAGAAAAATAAATGGAGAAATGATTTGTTCCCCTTCTTTATTTTTATTTTAAATAAAATACAAAGAGAATACAAAAAAAACACTAAATTCAAAGAAAAACAATTTTCGATAACACCAAAATGTTGTTCTTCAGTTAAACTGCTTCTCAAAATCAATTTTCAAAAACAAGAATCAAACATACTAAGTTTAGATTTAGTTGTCCCCTCGAATGGTTTTAATTCATAAGTGTAATTTATTTTATTATTGAATGAGTCACGGTCAGAGTTTAGAGGTGTGACTCACTGAGTCTTTCAAATTTTTCTATTCAGCACGGATGTATTATTTTGTTAGCCTATTTTTAAGGAGTTGTTGGATCATGGAGAAATGGAGAAAGTGCCAGATGAGGGATCTTTTCTTTAGGGATTTTGTCAGGTATTTTTCCTATTCAAGACTCAAATATTCTAAATAAAGTGAGTATTTTTCAGCTATACTACTTTTATCTCCACTTTTTTGTTAAATTATTCACAAGGGTATCGAGCCAATATCAAATGGTAGCAATCTGAGTCCCTACTAGGCCTAAAGAAACAAAGCAGTAGCTTTTGTAATTTGTAGTAAAAGAGATGTCAGCTAAAGAGAACTTTGTGCATCGGCTATTCCTTGCTTTGATGGTTACTATGACCATTATAGGATGCTCGTGGAGAACTTTTATCATTTAAAGAGTATTAGGTCAATTGTTGACTTCTGATTCAAGGGCCACTAATAAAGTGCTTAAGACAGATAAAAAGTAAAGTTGAAGTCGGGGTTAGAAATCTCAAAGACTTGATAGCAAAGAACTATCTCTTTCAGGCTATTGATCGTTCCATCTTGGAGACTATTCTTTGCAAAGATACATCCAAAGATATCTGAGATTCAATGAAAAACACGCGGCTCTAGATAGAAGGCACAACTTCAAGCCTTGAGGAGAGATTTTGAAGTGTTGCGTATGAAGGATGGTGGAACTCACATAAGCCTTGTCAGAGAACTATGGAAAATTACAACAAGATGAGATGCTACGGAGAAAAAATGAATGATGTTACATAGTAAAACAAAATTTATGTTCCATGACACCATAATTTAACTATGTTGCTTGTTGAATTGAAGAGTCAAAAGACATAGATGACCTCTCTCTTGATGAATTTAAGAACTCTTTATTTGTCCATGAACAAAAAATGAACTAAAGTTCAACAATAGAGAAACAAGATTTGAAAGCTTCTACAAATACTCATTCTAACAGCTCAAGAGGAAGAGATAGAGGTCAAAGAAGAGGAAGATCGAGGAAATAGAGATGGCTATAGAAATAGAGATGACAAATATACCCTGGAAGCTACTAATTATAAATTTCAAGGGTTATAAACCTGAGAAAATTCTAATTTTCTCAAAAGGGTAAATGGTAATTTCGATCAAACTGAATTTTTCTAGATCTCAAACGACTTCACCGCTGGACCTGCCGCTTAAATCTAGCTACCACGTCGACTCGTTGAATTCGGTGACAATTTCAGATCTTTCGAGGCACCGTGTCGGGTGCCGTGATAACAACTTAATAGAGGCATGTGATGACAAAAGCTACCTACTACACGCATCTGTTTAACACATTACGCTGCATTTATTAAAGGGTATGACGGTAGACACGCGGTCTCTATTAAGCCATGTGGCAAGTGGTCCCTAAAGTCAAAACTAAAGGACAAAAAGGAAATTAAGTGAAAAGAATAAAAACAAAAGACTTCTTTTTCTCCATTTTTGCAGGTAACGTGCAGTGAGGGGAGAAACAACTGGTTTTAGAGAGAGAAAGTCCAACTTCTCTTTAGATTTCCCGGCTTTCGGACCGTCGGTTCTTGTCGGAGTAAGAGGAGAAGTTGATCTACGCTGCAAGGGTTATGTGTGGACACCGATTTTGTAGAGTTTCGACAACTCCAAGAGGTAGGGGTCTTCTCCTACTTGATTTATTCTTTGGCTAAGAGTCATTTTAATGGATGGATTTGTTGGTCGTCCGGACGGCCGTGTTTTCCGCATCAAAATATTTTGGACCGAGTGAAGGAAATCCCTAGGTGGCCGCGGAAATCGCTGTCGGCACCTAGGGCTTTACCGCTCACGGATTTGTGTGTTGCTCTGCATTCAAAACGAATTGCTTGAACTGGTTATTAGCCCATGAGCTAATTAAAAAGTATTGCTATGAAAGAATAAATATGTTGTGTTTGGTGCTTAGGGCCATTTTTGAGTAAAGGGGGTCGCTCGACGACCGATGTGGAATCAAGCAAAACAGTCCTAATGTGGTTGCTGGACCGAAAATGTCCATGTGAATTCTGCTTGAATCGCGGCATGGACGTGAAAATGACATGTTGATGGATGCTAAATTGATGCGCACATGAGTGGTTGAATTGTGCAGCAGTAAATTGTGTGTGAACCATTGAATCTTGATATATGAATTGGCATCATTGCATCATTGCATTCATGTGCACTATGACATCGCGTTGAGTCGGCGGTGCAAGGTATATACCCACCATCTGTAGAATGTGGGCTGAGTTGTCTTTGGGACTACGTCGAGTAGCCCTCATAGTTCAAATTATAAATGAGAAATAATTAATGTGTGTTGCATTCTTGGAACGGTGTGAACTGTAATATCTCGAAAGGTCTCGTATGGGTGTAAAGACCCGAATGGGTGTAAAAGACCCGCGCAGACATCCGAAGGTTTCACATGGTGAGAGACATCATGGCACATCCTGGGTGTTCTTGGGTGTTAGAGGACCCTGCGGGTGTAATCCGAAAAGTTCTATTGTCTAAGAGAAAACACACGGTCATGTTCATCACTTGTGACCAGAGTCGGGAAAGGATAGGACTCAGGTCGACTTGGGACGGGTTACCCATTGGCAAATTGCATTTGTGCTGGGCGAGCCGACAAGGGCCTCATTGGTGTCACATTGCCAGGATCGATTTTCACACTTGGCATAGCATGTGTGAGGGAGTCGGTGACTCGGGTGGCGGCATGAAACATTTTTCATGTGATAGATATAAATCATTCCATGTGTAAATTGTAAATTATGAATGGATGTTTGTGCTGAACCATTGCATGTGCACTTAGCGGAGTAACCCATGAGAAAAACTAATAATGAATCGGGCATTACTCAATTCCAATGAGGGAAAATTATTTTCCTCTGTATAGAGAGTGTTCGAAGACGGCGTTTCATTGAGGTTCTTTGAGAAGAAAGCCGACATGTGGCTTGGAAAGATATATTCAAATATGTGGCTAGAATTTAATTTTATTATATGTTATTAAGAGTGTCATTAACTCTTGAACCATTAAAATATATTGATTAGATTTTGGTGAGATGATGCATATTCGCGGCCATTTTTACTTCATGTATGGTCTCATGATATGAGACACACGCTTTTCAAAGGTCATGATGGTTGTCAACGACCCCTGTGGGATTTAGGCGCTACGCTTGGTATCGAGCTTAGGCCTATAAATACCTAGAGCTAGATGTGTTGTGATATGATTACCTAAGACTCGATGGGCATGGGGGTTAGGATCATGCATCCATTGTGCATTTCCAGATGAATTGTGTGCATCTTGATGAATTGTGATGTGTGATTGAATTGCGGTGGCGTATGCTTGGTAAAAATAGCACATAGGAAAAATTTTGAACACTAGGTTGAGAAAATAAACCTTAGAGTTTGAGAATTTTGGGTCAATGGTCCAAACAAAAAAATAAAATTTGGACATTTGCTCTAGTTTTTTAACATGAAAAGGTTGTTTGTGAAATTCTGGAAAATTATTCCAGTGTTTGCACAAGAAAAAGGGTTAAAATTAAACTCTTAAAATTTTTGAGTTGTATAGATTGCAGTTATCTAGGCTACTGCAATTTAGGAGTAGCAGGAAGGCTACTGGAGGAATAAAAAAATGTTGAGAAATTTTTTTTTCTGGGTTTTACAATGTGTAAAACAGGAAAAAAAATGAATAAAATAAATTATAATAAATATTTTAGGTTCTACTGAAGATATGAAAAAAAGAAAATTTTGTGATCTTGCAGTGAGTAGAATAAATGAAAAAAAAAAAAAAAAAGAGTTGTAGTGGAGCCTGAATGGGCCACGCCCATTTTACTGGTCACGACACAGCCAGATCAGACGGACACAAAGAAGTTAGGCGAGCGCTGTGGTGCATTATGGCCGAGTTAAAGGCACTGGTCAGTAAAGAATGCGCCACGACACTACACCCAAATACTCTACGATACTACCTAACTAGGCGCCGTGGACCGCCGGCCCGCTGCCAGGGCAGCGCAGCACGCACGCCTCGGCCACTGGGTAGCCAGATACACCAGATCGGATCGGGGTGCGACACGCGCCTAACAAAGGCCGCAAGGCGCAGTCGACACAAGACCATGTGGGCACCGCGACACGACGCCTGCCCCACATAATGCTGGGACAACGCTGTGTGCGGGTGGCGAACAATGCAAAGACAGTCACGTGACATACCAGACATCACACTGGCGCCACGACATCGGCGCCCCAGCGCCACGATACGTACAGAGCGCGCGGCTTGGGGGCAATGTGCGCCGCCAGCGCAAGGCGCTGCAAATTAAGGTCTGTGAGTACACCTGCGTACTTGACCCAGCTTTGACTTAGTGCACGTTTACAAATTGCTTGGATCATTGTTCATGGACACTGTTCATGAACACCGCTCACTGGTTTTTAAAAAGAAAAAAATATATATATATATATATATATATATATATATATATATACTATATATATATATATATATATATATAAAATAAAATAAAAATAAATTAAGGTATGATGTTATATATGAATGTTTATTCAGACACTATGAATGCATTGATGTAGTGTATGAAAATTTTTCGGTATGTGAATAGTGTCCCGGGGCTGTATTTACACCCTTTGGGATACTTCATTAAAACTTAACTTGCCATTTGACATGTGTAGATGGCTAGTCGCGGGAGAGGACGTAGAGGTCGTCCACGAGGTACTGGTCAAATACCACTAAGCCACCACCGTGACCTTTGTCGAGGCAAGCAGGATTGCAGCCACGCTATCGCACGTGCAATGCAATGAGAGCCGTATGTGTCAAACGACCTCCAACGTTTTGAAGCACATCATCCTCCAATGGCCATAGAGGGAGGAGTAGATGACATCCAAGATATGGGTGCTGGTACTAAGAGGAAGGAAGATCCATCTTCTTCCAACCCGGGAAAAAAAGCAATAGACTTCTGTTTTGCACGGATCTCAAGGACAGGGCCAAGGTTATCAGGACCAAGGCCAGGATGGGGCATTTAGTTAGGCAGGGCAGATCATATGTTATTTCTGCCGACAACCTGGACACTTTTGATGGGATTGCCCACGGAGGCAAGAATCCCAAGGTTATAGGACACCTTAGTCCCAATCGTTATGGACAAGCTACTTGCCACAACAAAGCAGGCAGACGGTATGCTTCCACCGCCACAGCCTCGCATATGAGGAGGATTGCCTCAGAGGCGTGGATCCTAGGATTTGGGGACAAGGTAGTCCCGTACTAACTCGTGGGACAGAGCGATGCGCTTGTTTCTCCACACCCTAAGATGGGTCGAGGAACCAGATCAGCCCCAGGGAAGCCGCACTTCAAAGACCTAGTACTTCGCAGACAGGTCACATAGGCCAGGACCAGAGCGTAGGTCGGGGTCGAGCACAGATTTGCGTGCCGTGGATTCGGAGGCTCAGTCGGGCAGATGACGCGTATTTCCATTACCACCACCGCATATGAGACTCCAGATTGTCCCCAAGAGGCGCAGGACTCCATGGTATCGCAGCAGCCGAACATCCAGCGTCTGATGTGCAGGGTACGTTTCTACTCTTACACTTGTTGACTAGAGTAGCGTTTAAATTGGATGCATCATATTCATTCATTGTTGCATCTTGTGTGATAGGTTTGGGCTTGGAGGTTGAGGCCTTGAAAGCTATCAGATGTGAAAATTCTTCCCTCTGACTAGTGGTGAGAGAGTTGGTCGGGGATGTAACAGATTATGAGTCGAGATCCGTGATTCGTCTGCATAATGGACCTTCGGGTGGTAGATATATTGGGTTTGATGTCATCTCGACATGGATGAGCTGACAACCAACTGGTCGTTGCACTGTGACCTTAGGCTGCTATCACACCCGACACGGTCTCGGGAGTTGTAAGGCTGCATATGCATGTGAGCGATGTATGTGCGAAGAATTTCGGACAAAAATTCTTTTTAAGGGGGAGAATGTAAAACCCGAGAAAATTTTAATTTTCTGATAAAGGGTAAAATGGTAATTTCGGTCAAAATCCTGAATTTTTCTAAATCCGACATCTAAACTGACTTCATCGCTGAACTGCCTCACCTAAATATAGCTACCACGCCTAATTTACTGAATTCGAGACAACTGCACTCATCGATTCTCGAGGCACCAGTGCCCGTGCTATATAACACCAGAGAGTATGCGCACGCGACAAAAGCCACTCACTACACGCACTGTTTGTAATACCACGCTGCATGCATTGGGCTGGTGACGGTAGATACAAGTGGTCTCTATTAAGCCATGTGTGCGGTCCCTAAAGTCAAACTAAAGGACAAAAGGAAATTAAGTGAAAAAGAATAAAAACAAAGCACTTCTTCTTCCATTTTTGGGTAACGCGCGCGAGGGGAGAAAATTGGTTTGCAGAATTCCAACTTCTCTAGATTTCGCTTTCGACCGTTGGTTCGCCTGAGCAAGAGGGAGTAGTTGATCTACGCCGCAAGCGGCTACTGCGGACACCGATTTTGTGGAGTTTCAAATAACCCAACCGTAGGGCCTTCTCCTACTTGATTATTTTTTTGGCTTAAGAGCCATTTTTAATGGATGGGATTTGTTAAGGCCTGATGGCCGTGAGCTGCTTCAAAATATTTGGACCGAAAGGAAGGAAATCCTTGGTGTGGCTGCGGAACAAAGGTCGGTGACATGTGGTTTTACCGTTCACGCTGATTTTCATACGGCTGCCGCGATTCAAAACGATCGCTTGAATTGCCATTAGCTCATGAGCTAATTGCGGTGTTACGCTACGAAACTAATAACATGTTGTGTGTTTGGTGCTTAGGGCCATTTTTGATGAAGGGGGCTGTCCACGGACTGATGTGGGACTGTTAAAAACAGTCCCGATGTGGTTGTTGGACCGAAAATGTCCATGTGAATTTGTTTGAATTGGGTGGCATGGATTGTGTGGAAAATGATATGTTGATGCATGCTAAATTGATGTGTTAACATGAGTGGTTGAATTACATGAAATATAATTATGTGTGAACCATTGGAATTAGTTATATGAATCAGCATCATCAGATTCATGTGCACGGTGACATCGTACCTAGCTCCAGGTGCAATAAGATGGTTATTCACCATTCAGAATGTGGGTTGAGTTTGTCTTGGACTACTTCCAAGAAAGACTCATAGTTCAAATTATAAATGAGAAATAATTAATGTGTCATGCTCTTGGAACTGTGTAGGAAACCGTGGTAATATCCGAAAGGTCCCACATGGTGTAAAAGACCAAATGTGTAAAAGACCTGAATGGGTGTAAAAGACCCGCGGCACTATCCGAAAAGGTTTTGCACGGGTGTGAGAGACCCGGTACTATCCGAAAAGTTATGTATGAGTGTTAGAGACCCGCGGTGTGATCTGAAAAGTTCTATTGCCTAAGAGAAAACACACGGTCATGTTCATCACTTAGACCTAGAGTTGATTGATGTAGTGAGTCGGGTCGACTGGGACGGGTTACCCATTGCAAATTTCATTGGGTGTTGGTGGACAAGGGCCCTGTGAGTTGCGTCGCTTGGCATTGCTGACGATTTTCACACTTGGCATAGGCTTCGTGTGAGGGAGTCGGTGGGTGACTCAGGGTACGGGCATGGAAAACATTTTCATGCATGATATAAATCATTCCATGCAATTGTAAATTGTATGGAATGTATGTTTCGCAACGATTGCATGCGCACCAAAGGCGTGAAAGAACTCCATGCAGAAATTATCACAACCGGGCATCATTCACCCCCGCCGAGGGAAAATTATTTCAGGTATAGGGAGTGTTCGGGAAGACGACGCTCATTAGAAGCTGCTTTTGAGAAGAAAGCCGACATGTGGCTTGAAAGATATATTTTGTAAAACATGTATTAGAATTCTTAATTTTAATATATGTTTTATATTAAGAGTGTCATTAACTCTTGAACTATTGTAATATAGTCGGTTAGATTTTTGGTGAGTATTGATGTATGGGCCCAAGTGGCCATTTTTATTCATGGTGTCTCACGAAGAGACACGCTTTTTCCGCTGGCCGAAGGGTTGTCAACGACCTGATTTCAGCATCACAAAGGCAAAGAGGTCGAGAGATCATGACAAATTTAAGATGTTTTAGATGTCATGAACATGGTCATTATGCTTCTGAATGTTACACTAGGCTACCCATTGATAAAGAAAAATGAGAGAATTCAAAATTTTGTGGAAGACAAAAAGGAACTAGAAACTTTGTTGATGACTGTCTATGAAGGAGAAAAGACTGAGTATGTTATTTTTTATGTGAATTCTGGCTACAATAATCACATGAGTGGAAGTAAGTCTTCTTTTTTTAATTTGATGAAAGTTTTCAATCGCACTATCCGCTTTTGGTGAGTTCTCTCCCGTGAAAGTAATGGCGCTACACTAAGATAAACAAAGAATGATTTTGTGGAAACAATCTCTAATGTGTTGTATGTTCCTAACCTAAAAAGTAACTTGCTAAGTGTTGGTCAATTACAAGAAAAGAGTTATGTTATCACTACTAAACAATGCTTGTGAAATTTATGTTCCTGTTAGAGGTGCCATTGCAGTTGTTCATATGAGTTCCAACAGATTGTTCCATTGAAGATCAAACCTGCCTGGGCTTAGCTTCGATGGTCAACCAAAGATCCTCATGGTTATGGCACTATCGCTATAGCCACTTGAGCTTTGGTGGATTGGGGTGACTAAAATAAGAACATGGTGACAGACTACTCAAATAATAGCTTCTTCCCAAGTTTGTGAAGAATACATTGTTGGCAACAACACTGCTCTCCATTTCCTAAAAACATGGAGAGCAAGGGTGTTTTGGAGCTAGTATCTGATATTTGTGACCGATAAATCTATCTTCTAATGGAAGTAAAAATTATTTAATTACCTTCATTGATGATTTTTCAAGAAAAACTTGGGTTTATTTTTCGTAGGAAAAATCTGAACCTTTCTTTTCATTTAAGAACTTTAAAGCTCGGGTTGAAAATAAAGCTGGAAAAAACATTAAGACCCTTCGCACATATCGTGGTGGTGAATATTGCTCAAAATTTTTTGAAATATTTTGTATGGAGCATGGCATTTACAAGGAGCTTACAACTACCTATACACCATAACAAAATGGTGTATCAAGGAGGAAAAACATAACAATTCTAAATATGGTGAGAAACTTGTTGGCACAAGGAAGAGTTCTAAAGAATTTTCGCTGTATAGTGAATTAGAGTAATTCATTTTGAATAGAAGTCCAACCTTTATGTCCAAAATATGGACACCTCAAAAGAAGCTTGGAGCAGGAGAAAACAAGTTGTAGATCATTTCAAAATCATTCGATGCATTGCATATGCTCATATTCTTAATCAGAAAAAGAAGAAACTTGATGACAAGGCAGAAAAATGTGTATGTTATGGTGTAAGTGATGCATCTAAAGCATACTAATTGTTTAATCCATTAACAAAGAAGGTTGTGCCCAACAAGGATGTTGTTTTTATGAAGAAAACACTTGGGATTGGATGGGGAAGCAACCTAAACAAGTTCTTGCTAATAATGATGATGAACAAGAGCATGTTCATGCACCTATTATGCTCGAAAACTCATCAAAAACAACTAAAACAACCACTAAAACTCCACACCCCGTTGCTAGAGTAAATGAAGAAGCCCAGCCAGTTGGTCGAGTTAGATCAAGGCTTGCTTGGATGGAAGATTATGAGGTAACTGGGTTAAGCAATCCGATTACTTTTTTTTTTTTTTTCCTAATTGTGATCCTACAACTTTTGAAAGTGCTTTCAAAGAAGAAAAATGGAGAAAAGCAATCGATGATGAAATCAATTTCATTGAGAAGAATGACACTTAAAGTTGGTGAATAAAGTTTATAGATTGAAGAAAGCCCTTTATGGACTAAAACAAGACATGAGGGCTTGGTATAGTCTAATTGAGGCTTATTTTCTTAAGGATTGTTTTATAAAATGCCCTTATGAGCATACTGTGTTTGTTAAGGTTGGTGATGGAAGGAAAATTCCTATAGTTTGCTTATATGTTGATGACCTCATATTTACTAGAAATTGTGATACAATGTTTAGTGAATTCAAGAAGTCCATGAGGAATGAATTTGAAATGTCTGATCTTGGTTTGATGCATTATTTTCTTGGCATAGAAAGGATGCAATCAAATGATGGAATTTCTTTCTCAAAGAAATATGTGGGAGAAATTATGAATAAATTTAAGTTGAACGATTGTAATTTTGTAAGTACTCTAGTTGAGTGTGGAATGAAGTCACACAAATATCGTGATGGGAAGAAGGTTGATAATACTCTTTACAAGCAAATTGTAGGTAGTTTGATGTATTTTACTGCAACAAGGCCATATATAATGTATTGTGTGAGTCTAATCAACAGATACATGGAAAATCCCATAAAGTTACATTTGTTAGCTGCTAAGAGAATCCTTCGTTATTTACAAGGAACTTGAGTCCTTGAGATATATTACAAGAGTGAAAAATCTAGTTTGGTGGGTTTACTAACAGTGATTATGCAAGAGATCAAGATGATAGAAGGAGCACTTTTGACTATGTTTTTCTACTTGGAACAGGTGCCATTTCTTAGTCATCTAAGAAGCAACCAATTGTCACCTTATCTAATACAGAAGCTGAATTTGTTGCAGCTACTGCTTGTGCTTGCCAAGCCATATGGTTGAGAAGATTACTTGAGGAGTTGCAGTTCAAGCAATTCGGAGCAACTAAAATACTATGTGATAATAGCTCTACAGTCAAGCTATCAAAGAATCCAATTCTACATGGCAAAAACAAACACATTGATGTGAAGTTTTATTTCTTGAGTGACTTTTGCAAGGATAGAACAATTGATTTGATGCATTGCAGGAGTGAAGATCAAGTTGCTAATATATTCACCAAGGCACTTAAAAGGGAATTGTTTGTGAAGATTAGAGAATTATTTAGTCTCTATAACAAAGATCCAGTCAAGATTGTTAACTGATGTTAGTAAATATGAGAGATTGTTGACAAAATTTATTTTATTATTGAATGAGTCATGGCCTAGAGTTTAGGAGGTATGACTTTACATTGAGTCTTTCAGCCTATTCTATTTCAGTTTGCAGATTTATTATTTTGTTAGCCTATTTTTTAGGAGTTGTTTGATCATGGAGTGTTTGTAATGAAGCCAAATACTAAAGAGAAAAGAAAATAGAGAAACAAAGAAGAAATAGAGAGAGAAGAAATAGGGAATATAGAAAATGCTAGAGGCTTCATGCGTAATTCAAAACGAAGGTGAAACACATTTCACTCTATCCATTGCAAAAAAAGGGAAAAGTTGAATGGGACTTATGTGTTCTACCTCCTTCAAACCACGATGGTGCCGATTTCTTGAGAGAGGAGTGAACAAAGGGTAGCCCAATACAGAAACAAACCTAGCCTTTTATAAGAAATTTTCATTATAATTCCTTTTAATGGTTGGAATACGTTATGGCATAACGTAAAAAATGTTAAGGTCTGAATTAATTTCTGAAGTCCATTATAGCCTTAACGTCAAAACCGTTAAGGCCTGAACGATAGACAAATTAATATGGACCACTCAGTTTCTCTCTTAATTTTCTTAATGAGAAAACGGTCCAAAACAGAAATTTAACACTCTTCCACTCGGTCCATATTATTTAATAGCACCTTAAAAAGAAACAAACATATGAATCATGGCGATGAGTCCTTTAAAAGCGAGTGTTATTTTCCATGTACCACAGTATATTTGTCCCTTCAACACAACCTTTAACTTACATGTTCTCTTAAATTCCTTATTGGCATGCCTTTAGTAAGAGGATCTTGAATCATCAACTCAATGCTAATGTGCTTAATGACCACTTTCTTTTCTTTTAATGACGCCTCGATGGCTAAGTATTTAATGTCAATATGTTTACTTCGACTTCCACATTTATCATTCTTAGCCTAAAAAAATTGCAACTAAGTTGTCACAGTATAATCTCAATGGCCTCACAATGGAATCAACCACTCTTAGGCCAAAAATGAAACTCTTAAGCCAAACACCATGCGAGGTGGCTTCAAAACAAGATACAAATTCGGCCTCCATAATGGAAGTAGCAGTCAATGTCTGCTTCATGCTTCTCCAAGACACGACTCCACTAGCTAGCATAAATACATAGCCTGAAGTGAACTTTCTGGAGTCCATGCAGCCAACGAAATCAGCGTTAGAGTAGCCACTCACTTCCAAATTATCGATATGTATGTACATTATCACGTAGTTCTTTGTACCCTGAAGGTTTCTCATAACCTTCTTTGTAGCTTTCCAGTGGTCAATACTTGGATTACTTTGATATCTGCCTAACACTCCAACAACATATGCAATGTTAGGTCTGGTGCATACCTAAGCATACATAAGGCTTCCTACAGCTGAAGCATATGGAATCAGTCTTCATTTGGCCAGCTCAAAGTTGTTCATCGAACCTTTGTTAAATAAACCTATCACCCTTTACGATGGGTGCTGGGCTTGATGAACAATCTTTCATCTGAAATCTCTCTAAAACTTTGTTGATATAGGTCTCTAGAGACAAACCTAGAATGCCTCGAGGTCTTCCTCGATGGATCTTAATGCTAATGACATAAGATGCCTTACCCATATCCTTCAGAGCAAAGTTATTTGAGAGGAATTGTTTCACTTCATTTAGTAACCCCTTATTATTTGTTTCAAGCAAAATATCATCCACATATAAAACAATAAAATAGATCTTACTCCCACTAACCTTCTGGTATATACAATGATCGATGACATTCTCTTCAAAACCAAATGAAGTGATGACCTTATAGAACTTTAAATACCACTGATGGGTCGCTTGTTTTAAACCATAAATGGATTTCTTAAGTTTGCAAACCAAATGATCACCAACACTCGAGGAGAATCACTCAGGTTGTTTCATGTAAACCTCTTCCTCTAGTTCACCATTAAGGAAAGTCATTTTCACATCCATCTGATGCATATCTAAGTCAGAATGAGCTACTAATGCCATAATAACCCCGAAAAAAATCTTTCCTTGATACAGGAGAAAAGGTCTTCGTGTAGTCGATTCCTTCCCTTTGAGTGAACCCTTTGGCCACGAGTCTTGCTTTGTATTAACGATGTTACCTGTGAGGTCTTTCTTTGTCTTAAAGACACACTTGCAACCAACGATTTTTGCACCACAAGGCAACTCAATGAGATCCTAGACTTGATTAGATGCCATATAGTCCATCATCTTTCATGGCATTATATACCATAGAATTCGATTCCTTAGAACTTTTATAGCTGTGATAAGGTTTCGTGTTCGACTGAATATTGTAATCAAATTCTTACAAAGTACCGACATAATCATTTAAGATAGCTGAGTTTCTTGCCTAAGTAAATCTCCTTAATGTTGTTTCTTCATGGGAACTTAACATTCAACTAGATGCTCAATGTCGGTTGTTCACGCGATCTCTGACTCAAAGTTTGTGGATTCTACGTGTGGTTGTCTTATACCGTTCTACCCCTCAGCAAATTGTATGGCGGTTGGTCCCTATGACTTGAACCAGAAGGTTTGAGCTTGATAGTGATCTATTTTAGACAATGTGATGAATTTGACCACTCCCACCAATTAAGTCATTCTCAAGAAACTTCGCGTTTCTTGATTCCACAATCCTAGTGGTGTTAGAAGGACAATAGAATCTATAGCCCTTGGATTTTTCAGCATATCCAATGAAATGCCCACTAATAGTCCTTAGGTCTAGTTTCTTTTCTTGTGAATTATAAATCCTTACTTCGGACGAGCATCCCCATACGCGTATATGTCGCAAACTAGGTTTCCAACCTTTGAATAACTCAGCGTCTTTGATTCGACCTTAGTCATAACTCGATTAATTATATACATTGTTGTCTTTAGTGCCTCAGTCCACAAGAATTGAGGAAGATTAACATTACTCCTCATACTCCTTACCATGTCCATTAAGGTTTGGTTTCTTCTTTCTGACAGCGTTTTCTTCAGAACCCAGCTTGTCATAATATTAATACTCAATCCATACTCATGAAGACACCTAGCAAATGGACAGTGCCTTGCCCATTCTCAATGTACCTGCATAGTACTCTCCCACACCTTTATATTGCCTCACTACCTTTATTTGCTTCTACATAGGTTTCAATATGCGGTTCAAACGCTAGTATGTAGAGACACATGTAACTAATTAGTCATGTGAAGGTGATGAAATATTCAGATCACACCCATCCATATCAGGACAACAAATGTTTGTATGTATGATTTCTAACAAATGTTTACTCCTTGTTGCACCATTTTTTGACTTTATGGTTTGCTTTCCCTTAATGCAATCCAAACATGTCTCAAAGTTAGTAAAGTCCAGGGCATTGAGTACCCCTTCACTCACTAACCTTTTAATTCTCTGAATGGATATGTGTCCTAATCTCTGGTGCCATAATAAGGATGATTCTTCATTCATAACATTCCTTTTAATTCCAACAGTTAAACTTAATTAGTTATAAGCATTATTGTAACATGAATGTATATGAGACCCAGCTTACAATGCTTGAGATCTAACTACAATTTAATTTAAAAATTAAAAAACCGGTATCCAAGGATTCTGGAGATTCCAAAAGTACAAGAGTCGATACTAAAATTAAATTCCTAGAAAAACTAGGAATATAAAAGGTCTTCTTCAATTTCAAACTACAAACTATAAGTGCCAATGGCTTCCACATGTGAGCTTGACCTCCCTCCTGAATGGATGTACTACTCACAATCCACTGGCTTCCTAAGGTTTCATATATCCTGTAAGGTATTTGAAACATGGATTGTTGAACAGTCAATCCACCAAGTGTTATGATTAACATTTATGAAATTTGATTCATAACATACGAAAGAAAATGAAATACCTTTATTTTCAAGCCAGACTTTATGCTTCATGTAGTCCTTCTTCATGTGCCCTTTCTTTTTACAAAAGAAACACGTGGACTCTTTTTTTATGTCCACCTTAAGTTGGACCTTGCCCTTTCCCTCATTCTTAGGCTTAATCTTCATTTGATTACCAGGAATAGTGAAAAGCACCTTCTCCCCTTGTTCCATGAGTAACCTCTCCTCTCTTGTACACACATGGTTAATAGTTCAATAATTGACCATTTATCCTTGTGTGTGTTATATGAGATTTGAATGGACTATATTGAGGGGGTAAGGTGCATAAGATATAGTGAACAAGGAATGACTTGGACATGGATACTTCCAAAGACTTAAATTTACCAAAATGTCCATCATGCGCATGATATGATCATGCACTCCTCTAATTCCAGTGAGCCTTAGGAACGAGAACTAAATTATCAAAGTGCTAGCAAGGGATTTATCAAATTTAGAAAATTGCTCTTATTTCCTTTATGACATGCTTCTCAATTGAGCCACGTATGCCAAAAGATATGTGTGTCTTTATGAACATAATGGAGAGGAGATTGGACCTCTCCCATTGTTCGTAAAGGCTCACGGCATCTGGAGTGTTGGTCGTTGTGATGGTCGATGGCTCATCCTTCCTAATAGCATAGTCAAAGTCCATTGATAGGCTCAGTTTGTGCTATATAAAATGTCTATGCCTATGTGCACAAGTGCACGTCTCACCTCAAGTAATAAAGTATGAAAGTAAGAGTATAGTCCCACAAGGATTAGGTTATTGATTATCGAAATTAGAATAGTCCTAACTTTATATGGATTAACACAAAGGTGAAGTTGAAATGGAAAAACAAACTAAACTAAGATCTCTAACATGCAAATGGAAAATATAATTACACGAAAGCATAGGGTTTTGATTTTATCTAACAAATTCCCATGGTGAGATTCGAAATGGTCCCAATGATGCCTAAATTATATAATGTGGCCAGTTCCACCTAAAGCACATGTTATTCTTTCTCAAGCAATAACAATCTACCATTGGAAATGGTTCTAATGTATCTATACTTCAAGCCATCATAACCAAGAATTGCATTAAGCATTAGAAACCCGCGAGCCACATGTAACCCACAAATATCTCTATTATATGGTGAAACATAACATTCTATTCATGGTCTAACCTAATTATTGTTTCTCAACCTCAAATTAGGTCAAAATTATGTTAATGGTGATCAATCATCAACAAGCATTAGGAATTGGCTGAGTATTCAATATGAAAATCACAACATCAAATATTACAAATCCAGAAGCTAAACACCATGGTTCATTATTTGGAGCTACATCAAAACCTAGAAAATGAGGTTTTAGCTCATGGAGGGAGAAATACAGCCATAACAAAACTGACAAAAGTAGGAAAGATAAGAAGAAATAAACTAGATTTAGTTGAAGCCTTTCTTCTCTTCAGTGCTGCTACTCTTCTTCTTGAAGATCTTTCCCCGAGAGATTTTGTCTGAGGTGTTTCCACGAGAATCCTCCCTCTTTGCCACCAGCACTTCAGAACCCCACGAGCTTCTACTCTCAACTCTCTACTTGAACCCCTTCAAAAAGCCCTAATTTCATTCTTTTAAAGCAAAAAACTAGAGAGAGAGGAGATGGGCTTCGGCAAAAACATGGGCACTGACATCCACGCTATAGCATGGTGGATATATGTTGCAGCATGGAGAAATGGGGAGCTACTGGAGGAGATGAAGTCAAACCATGCTGAAGCATGGCGTGCACGCTGTAAAACCCGGGAAAAATTAAATTTTTTTGTTAAGGGGGGAAGAATGTAAAACCCGGGAAAAATTAAATTTTTCTGAAAAATGGTAAAACGGTAATTTCGATTGAAAATCAGAAATTCTCTAGATCTGGATGTGAAAGCAATTTGCATTCAGTCGTCTCACTAAATCTAGTGACCCCGAAAAGTTCGTCGAATTAAACAATCGAAATATTTCACGATTTTACGGGTGATAATTAAACGGGACTTAGAGGGGCCAGATTTTATGAAAATCTGGAAGTCGAAGGAAATGGCTTGAAATTTAAGTTCATTTAAAATAAAGAGAAGCCGAAAAGAAATAATTGTTTTTTGGGGTAAAAAACAGGGCCCGAATGAAACGATATGAATCATGTATCCAAAATAATAATAATAATAATAGAAATAATAATATAATAAAATAAAGGATAAAAATCAAAAAAGCGGACGGGAGGGAGGCAGTGAAAGTACGGGAGAGATTTTATTTTTATTTTTCTTCTCTTTTCTTTTCCGGATCTCACGAAAATTGGACGTAGGTTTCGTCGGCTGCGACGAAGTTGATCTACGCGATGAGAGCTACGCATGGGCACCAAAATCTTGGAGTTTCGTCAAACTCCACGAGGTAGGGAATTTTCCTACTTGTGTTATTTCTAGCCTAAATGTTATTTAATGGTTTGGAATTGGCTTAAGTCGAAAGTGGTAATTGAGTCCTCAAATTTATGGGCGAGTGTAGGAGTACAGGAATTTCGGGACTATTTTAGACGGTCAGGGCTAAATTAAGGGATTGTTTCAGACGATTCGGGTGAATTTTCGAGGCCCATTTTGGGAGGCAGTCATGACGGGAGGTACAGGGGACTATTTTCGAACCGATCTGAGCGTGTGAGTTTGGTTTTGCTCCGGGACTAATGTCTTAGCCCGGGTTTTGTGGTGTGTTTTGGTATCACAATATTCGAGTGATGAGCAGTGAAGGGACAGAAGATTACTTACTGTTTTATATGGGTAGATTTGGGCCATTTTGTGTGTTATTACTAGAAAATGAATAACGCTGATTAAGTGGGTTCGTGTGTCGTTTGTGTGACGAATAAATGACACATAGTTGTATGATTAGAGGTATTCACGTGGCTTCGTTGGAGGCTAATTAAAGTGGACAAATTATTGTCACCACTAGGCACAAAGGATTGATGTGTGTCATTACGGGTGGTAGTGACTTGTGATGTCCATGTATGCTTAAATTAGTATGTTTGAATTGGAATTTGTATGAACCTTAATATGAATGTCAAATGATGCATGGATAATGTGTAGTATGTATGCACATATGGTTCTCCATTATATATGTAGCATGGTATGAATAGGCAATGGCATAGATTACTTATACATGCAAAACATGTGTGACATGGGTGTGAGTGCATAGTTGAGATCGACACTGTGTTGGGTGTTCGATGGTGTGTCGTGAGTACACGGTTGTGGATCGACACTGTGTATGGTGTTGATTAGTGGAGCTCGATTAATGGGATAACGATCGAATGGAGTCGTACGGGTTAAGGGAAATGGAAATGGCTCATTGCATTTCATATACCTTGGGGCACCCCTGGAACAATAGGAGTGAGTGCATGGTGGTTTCTTGAGAATTGTTTGGAGGAGTTGTGATAATAATAATTATCAGTGTGTATTACAACATCGGAGGGTTGTCCATATAATATCGATCGTCGAGTCGGCCCAGTGATATACATCGGAGTTGTCCATATAATATCAATCTTGAGTCTACCCAGTTGATATACATCGGAGGGTTGTCCACAAAATAGATTATCAGAGTCTCTCTCCACTATTTATATCGGAGGCATCCCGCAGTTAAAACAATACCATTGTTTGCAAATGGTTTTCATTCATGGCAAAATGCATGTTTGAAATTCGGTGAGAACTTCGGCGTATTATGGGTGTAAGAGACCCGCGATATCGCGGATTCTGTATGGGTGAAGACTGCTTGTTATCATCGAGAAAGTTATGTTGCCAAAAGACCTACGGTCATGTTTATCCACATAGACTTGGGTTGTGTGATAGAATTCGGGATTGACTTGGGATTTGTGACCCGTGACCACTTGCAAATTTGGGTAATGGTGGTGAGGGCTCGATACTTGGGTCATTGGTAATACTAGTGACAGTTGTCACAATTGGCGTATGCATGTGAGACGAGTCGGTGAGTGACTCGGGATATATTACTCAACGACATATTGTGACGCCCCAAACCCGGGGGTCCGTTGACAACTCGTTAACCCGCGGAATACTAGTGAATGTTAGGTAACCCGACCCGACTCACGAAAATCAGGCAGAGTCTCCCTTGTACGGTGAGCTTTACCCATAGTACCTAACCTGTCCCAATCCACATCATAAGACATAACATGAGTAAAAACGGCCACTTAGGCCCATAAAACAATACTCATAAACATACCAATTATATACCATAGTTATAAGAGTTAAAATTTTACTCTTATACAACACATATTAAAATTCTAGAATTCTAATACATGTAATACATCATAAAACCAAAGTCACAATCCTGCTTTCTTCTAAAGCGGCCTCTATGATGAGCTGTCTCCTCTTGCGCTCCCTGTACCTGAAATAATAAATTCCCTCGACAAGGTGAGCTAATGCCCAGTAGTGGAATCACCCTAAATGGGTTACTCTCCACCTAAGTGCATATGCAATGCTCCAATGAAAACACACATTCAAGTAAATGCGTGATCCTACTTGAATGTCTACATGACTAACTCATACCCCGAGTCCTCACCGACTCCCTCACACTTGCCTAAGCCACGTATGAGAAACATTATTTTCAAAGCAGATATTTGTTTTAATTGGCCTGAACTTAACCTCGATATAAAGTAGTGGACCGACTCCAATGATCTGGCCCAGTGGACAACCCTCCGATGTATATCAATTGGGCTGACTTCGACGATTGATATTTTATATGGACTACCCTCCAATATTGTAATGGACACACTCCGATAATTATTATTATTAGGCAACACCGAAACCACTCTCTCAATAAACCACCTCATGCACTCATTCCTATTGTTCTAGGGTGCCCCAGTGCATATGGAATGCATGATGTCAATTCCAATACAATTTATACAACACATGCAAATATATGGCCATATATTTACATGGAATTTAAATCCACACAACATGTTATGTAATTTACAATCCATTACACCAAAAATTAGCTTACTTGTTAATTATCAAAACCAAAACAATTCAAGCGTTTCTCGACCAAACACATTTTCACACAAGAATTTATTTTCGTGTCACTATTCCACGAAACTGATAAAACCCTAAGTTCATTTCTGACAAATCTTAAATATCGGTTTCCGTTTATGAACAAAAAAGGAATTTTGTAGCCATTTCGACCTCATACACATCACAGCCTGAATTTGTTCCCTAAATTATACACTTAACAACCCAAACCTTTTGTGTGGACAATCACGGTTTGCACAAATGGGTTTTCATAATTTTCCTAACAATTCGGTTCCAAAAATTTGGGGCCGTCGAACGATCACTCATATTTCAATCAGCTCAAGCATCATAAATACACTTAAACAAAGTGTAAAACTCAAGTAAGATGAAACCCCTACCTCACGGAGTTTGTCAAAACTCCTTAAAACTGGTACCTACGCGTTGGCCTCACTGCGTAGAGCAACCTTCCTTCTTGTCCCGAAGAATTTCGACGGTCGGATCACCGAAACCTGAAGTTCTGCTCTAAAGCAAAATTTCTAACCCTCACATGGTCGTTTTTCCCTCTACACGTTTTTGGCTTCTTTTTGAATGTAAGAGACGACATTATTCACTATTTCGTCTTATTATCATTAAATCAATTTAACTAATGCCAATTATGTCATTTCTCTTGGATTTTTTACATTTGGCACTACCTCGTTCGTCGGGTTTCCATCGTTTCTCTTTCATGCAACGCCGTAATATGAGTACATGTTATAAGTGACTTCGTCACGCATCACGCTAATAAGTTTTCTGGCATTAAAGAACTTCGATGCCTCGAAAAATGTACAAATTTCGACTGTCTCGAAATTCGATGAAATTCGACGTGTTAGATAGATTTTGCGAGACGATTCCAACGGTGAAATCCGTTTTGTCATCCGAGATCTAGAAAAATTTTGGATTTTTACCGAAATTACGATTTTACCCTTTTTCAGAAAATTAGAATTTTCTCGGGTCTTACACATATTGAGTGATGGAGCCGGCGAGAGCTCGGTACATGGGGCATGGTGAGTCGAGTCTCATTCATGGCATGTAGACATTCAGGTAGACATGTGTATGTTGCGGCAGATGTGTGTTTGATTATCGACCATTGCATGTGCATAGAGTGAGGAGTAGCCCTTGTAGAAAATTATCCCTCTTGGGCTTTGCTCACCTCGTCGTGGGACCCCTTTCAGGTCTGAGGTCAGTGCGGGCGGGCGACCCGCATTGGAGGCCCTTTTATATGAAGAAAGCCGGATTGGCTTTAATATATATTTTATAAATATATATGGGTTGTATTTATTCGTATAGGTAGATGTAATTTAAACTCTTATGGACTATGGTTTTTATAGTCATGTGCTTATATGTTTGAGTATGGATAAATGGGCTCTACGTGGCCATTTTGCTCTCTCTGTATGGACCGGTGTGGTCGTTGTATAATATTGGGTCATGTTGCCCATGTAATTTATGCAGGGTTGTATTTTGGATAGAGCTCCCCATACAAAGGAGACTCTACCCGATTTTCGTTAAATCATGGGTCCCGGAAAAAGGGGACACGATGGTGTAGTGTCGGGTTACTCAACATCCACGAGTATTCCGCACGTTGATAGGTTGTCAACGGGACCCCCGAGATAGGGGTGTCACACACGCACTCAAGCTACAACGTGAATGGGCTCACACTATAGCATGAAGCCACTCATGTTGTAGAATGAGTGCGCTCACAATACAACGTGAATGGGCTCACGCTAGAGCGTGAGAACACTCACGCTAGAGAGTGAGAACACTCACCACTACAAAAAAAAAAGAAATTTTAATGACGAAAATTTTTGACCGAAATTTCCGTCACAAAATTGTGACATATTTGTGACGGAATAGTGACCGAAATTAGTTTCAATGACCAAAATTTGTTTGTGACGGATTTGTGACAAAAAAAAATCCGTTAATAAATTTTGGTAGGAAGGTGGCACAAAAATTTTAGTGATGGAATTGAGACTACTTTGTGACGGATTTTTGTGATGGAAAACAATCCATCACAAATCCGTCACTAAATAAAGTATAAAGTAAATGGCTCCACTAAATATAATTTGTGATGAATGATATTTCCGTTACAAAATATTATTATTGAGACAAATGAATCATTTACAAATTTGTGTGAATTCTCATTCCATCCTCAATAGTAACTGGAAACAAAATTCCGTCACTATTTTATGACCGATTTGTGACAAATATCTATTAAAAAAATTCATTTTTATATTTTAATTTGTATTATACATTATTTCAAAATATTCTAATATTCGAAATATTATAAACTATTTGAAATTTTATTATTAATATATGTTGTGCTATATTGTACAATTTTATTTTTAATTTTTAAAATTTGTAATATTTCAATATTTTAAATTATATATAATTTTACCTTTGCTACATACTTATAAAAAATAATAAGTAACAAAATAAATAATATACATCAGGCTACGATGTTACAAAATTTGACATTATAAAAATTTGTGATTTTTGAAAATAATTTTTTATTTTAACCACCGTTGGGGCATAGCTAATTGATGCAACATGTCAAACTCTATTTTCGAAATCGACTCGATTGTGTTCATTAAAGCACAAACGATTCTTATAAGTTGTTGAATAATCTTGGCCTTCTTAATAATTTTGATGAATATTTTTTGATTTATGAATAATTTGAAAAAGTATATAATACAATTAATTTCAAATGTAAAAATGAATTTTTTTTTAATAGTCATCTGTCACAAATCGATCACAAAATAGTGACGGAATGATAGATCCGTCACAAATTTGTGACGGAATTCTCATTCCGTCACAAAATAGTGACGGAAACAAAATTCCGTCACTATTTTGTGACCGATTTGTGACAAATATCTATTAAAAAAATTCCTTTTTATATTTTAATTTGTATTATACATTATTTCAAATATTCTATTATTAAATAATATAAACTATTTGAAATTTTATTATTAATATATGTTGTGCTATATTGTACAATTTTATTTTTAATTTTTTAAAATTTGTAATATTTCAATATTTTTAAATTATATATATAATTTTGCCTTTGCTACATACTCATAAAAAATAATAAGTATCCAAAATAAATAATATACATCAGGCTACGATGTTACAAAATTTTACATTATAAAAATTTGTGATTTTTGAAAAAAAAAATTTATTTTAACCAACGTTGGGGCATAACTAATTGATGCAACATGTGAAACTATATTATCAAAATAGACTCGATTGCGTTCATTAAAGCACGAACAATTCCTATAAGTTGTTGAATAATCTTGGTCTTCTTAATAGTTTTGATGAATATTTTTTGATTTATGAATATTTTGAAAAAGTATATAATACAATTAATTTCAAATGTAAAAATGAATTTTTTTAATAGTCATTTGTCACAAATCGGTCACAAAATAGTGACAGAATGATAGATCCGTCACAAATTTATGACAAAATTCTTATTCCGTCACAAAAAGTGACAAAAACACAATTCCGTCACTATTTTGTGACCGATTTGTGAAAGATATCTATTAAAAAAATTCCTTTTTATATTTTAATTTGTATTATACACTATTTCAAAATATTCTAATATATTGACAATATTATAAACTATTTGAAATTTTATTATTAATATGTTGTGCTATATTAACAATTTAATTTTTAATTTTAAGAGTACGATATTTCAATATTTTAAATTATATATATATAATTTTACGCTGCTTGCATACTCATAAAATATAATAAGTATCAAAATAAATAATATATATCATGCTACGATGTTACAAAATTTGACATTATAAAAATTTGTGATTTTTGAAAATAATTTTTTATTTTAACCACCGTTGGGGCATAGCTAATTGATGCAACATGTCAAACTATATTTTCGAAATCGGCTAGATTTTGTTCATTAAAACACAGCTTGATTCCTATAAGTTGTTGAATAATCTGGCCTTCTTAATAGTTTGGTGTAATATTTTTTTTATAAGATATTTTGAAAAAGTATATAATACAATTAATTTAAAATGTAAAAATGATTTTTTTTTAATAGTCATCTGTCATAAATCGGTCACAAATCGGTCACAAAATAGTGATGGAATGTGTGACGCCCCAAAGAAAGCAAGGGTGTCAGATTGACAACTTCATTAACGGCTTAATACTCTTGAATATCGGGTAACTGACACCACTCATGAGGGTGAGCGGGGGAGTGTGGGAGCTCTACCCAAGGTACAAACATGTCCCAACAAGTTTACAATGACCACACAGGGTCCACATATGAATAAAAATGAGTAAAAATGGCCACTTAGACTCCTGCATGAATACTCATCAAAATATATCTCAACCAAATATATTACATGGTTCAAGAGTTTTTACATTACTCTTAATTCAACATATATTAAAATTTACAATTCTGGCCATAACATACAAAAATCAATATGAAAACCACAATACAAAAACTCTTCTAAGCGGTTTCTAGTGAGTGCCTTCAGAGAGGCAGCTCTGTACGAAATGGTGATCTCTCGACAGGGTGAGCAAAGCACAGTAGAGATAATTTCCTACATGGGTTACTCCCCACCTAAGTGCACATGCATGGCGAACAATCACATTCAAGCAATTTCATGAACCTACTCGAATGTCTACATGACCAATCCCATGTCCCGAGTTCTCACTGACTTCCTCACATATGCCTAAGTCGAATGCGAGTAAAAATATATAGTTTTCAAAACAAAAGCTTTTTGTTCTCGAAAATATACCGGAGCCCCCGGTAAAAGTATTGGACTACCCTCAGAGGCGATGTGGTGAAGAACCTTACGAAACGATTCATGAGCTCCTAGATGTGTAATTGTTGGACCATCTTCAGCACGTTCTGGAAAATCATCCATTGAAATTCCTTTCACAAACATTTTTTCATTTTGTTTCATTTCATGTTATGCACTCACTTCTAATATTCTAGGTGCCCGATTGCTATGGAATGCATGATGCAATTACAACACATTCTGCTAATATATTCCACATCATATATAATGCAGTGTCGCATAATACATGTTATGCAAATTCACCATCAATTACACCAAATTAGCTCCACATGGGCACAATTAACAAACCGCAAACAATTCATTTTTAATCACTCGACATCATAAAAATTCACAAAAATGTTCGTGTCACTATTCATGTGAAACGATAAAAACTCGAATTCTTTGTTCATAGCCACCTAAATAGGAATTTTCTCCACTCGGTTCAAAGTTTTTGAGATCGAATTTATGGCTAAAACAAGCCTTAGAACATTCCTAACCATTTACATGACCCTTAGCCAAAGATTAACGCAAGTACGAAAAGATCTCTACCTCTTGGAGTTGTCGGAACTTCACCAAATTGGTGTTCACGCTTAGTCCTCGCCGCATAGAGCAACTTTCCTTTTGCTTTCCTTCGGCAAACAGTTCGTCGGTCGAGCACAGAGAAGCCGCTCCTCTCTGCTAAAAACCAGCCTTAACCACTTTACCTCCACACGTCCCAGCCCTTTACATTTGGTTTCTTTTAATTTTGGAGAAGACAACTATTCACATTTGTCTTTATTATCATTAACAAATTCCAAAATTCCACTTATGTCCCATTTTCCCACTATTTTGACGCAGCATAATCTCGGGTAGATCCCATTTTCTATCCATCTCTCCTAATCTTGCAGCATATGTCACAGAGTATGTGCATAGGTGACTTTTGTCACATCACATATCGTTTGACACCGATACCGATTGCCTCGAAAAGCGTGCGAGTGATTGTCTCGGTCGACGAAGTCGGCGTGGCGGCTAGACTTGAAGACGATTCCGACGAGTGAAGTCGTTTAGGTCATCAGGAATCTAGAAAAATTCCAGATTTTGACCGAAATGACGATTTTGCCCTTTTTTCGAAAATTAGAATTTTCTCGGATCTTATAGAATGATAGATCCATCACAAATATGTGACGGAATTCTCATTCCGTTACAAAATAGTGACGGAAACATAATTCCGTCACAATTTTGTGACCGCTTTATGACAAATATCTATTAAAAAAATTCATTTTTATATTTTAATTTGTATTATACACTATTTCAAAAATATTCTAATATTTGACAACATTATAAACTATTTGAAATTTTATTATTAATATATGTTGTGCTATATTGGCCTAATTTATTTTAATTTTTAAATTTTGTGATATTTCAATATTTTAAATTTATATATATAATTTTGCGTGCCACATACTTATAAAAAATAATAAAGTAACAAAATAAATAATACACATGTCGGATACGATGTTACAAAATTTGATATTATAAAAATTTGTGATTGTTGAAAATAATTTTTTATTTTAACCACCGTTGGGGCATATCTAATTGATGCAACATGTCAAATTATATTTTCGAAATCGACTCGATTGTGTTCATTAAACACGAACGATTCCTATAAATTGTTGAATAATCTTGGCCTTCTTAATAGTTTTGATGAATATTTTTTTATTTATGAATAATTTAGAAAAGTATCTTAATAATTAATTTCAAATGTAAAGCGAATTTTTTTTTAATAGGTCATATGTCACAAATGGTCTGTCGGTCTAAAATAGTGTGGAATAAGAAAGATCGTCACAAATTTAATGACGAATTCTCATTCCGTCACAAAATAATAAATCAAAAGCACAACTCCGTAACAATTTTGCACGATAGATTTGTATTAGATATCTATTAAAAAAATTCTTTTCTCATTTATTTAGCACTCCTGTTTCAAAAATTCTAATATTAGAAAATATTATAACTATTTGAAATTTTATTATTAATATATGTTGTCTATATTGTACAATTTAATTTTAATTTTAAATTTGTGATATTTCAATATTTTAAATTATATATAATTTTGCCTTGCTGCATACTCATAAAAAATAATAAGTATCCAAAATAAAATAATATACATGTATTGCAAGCGAGTTGTATATTGACAACATGGCTTGAAATATTAAAGTGGATGGATTGCAGATACCACTCATAATGGAAGTCTCCAGCATCTGGAGCTCTACTGTGAACTTGAGAAAATTCAGATTTCGGAAAAAGGGTAAAACCATCATTTGGTAAAATCTAATTTCTAGATCTTGGATGATGATGATTTCCTGTTGAATCGATCTCGCTGAAATCTGCTCTGCATCCGAATTCGTCGAATTGATGAGTTAAAGTTTCACGTTTAGAGGCACTTCGTGACGATCTTTAGGTAAAGCTGGTTTTGAGACATGTGATGTGATTTAAAGTCCTCTACGTATCATATGGTATGTTCGTAGTAAGAGAGATGATGGAAATAAATATTTTAAATAGTGCCAGTGGCAAAAATCTAGAAAGGGGACATAAAGGGATTTTGGGGGAATTGTTAATGAGAAAGACGGAAATTTAGATAGTGAGTTATTATACATTCCAAGGCCAAAAACGTGTGAAGGGAGATCACGGTGGCAGTTAATGATTTTTAGAGAGAGAGCACCTTCTAAATTAAAATAAATGGATGAAACCAGTTTCAAACAGATCAAGAAAAGTTCCTCTACTGTGGCCGAGGATCCCCGCAGGCATAATGGCTGTTTGAGTCAAACTCAACTCAAGAAATAAATCTCCCTACTTATAATTAATCACCTTTAAAAATATGTAAATGGTTGGAAACATTCAAGGCTTCATTTCATATCAATAGTCTCAAAGCTTTGGCAGAAGTGGCGTCTATTTGAGAAACGGTAGATGACGATAACCGAGGTTTCTTTGTTCCATGAAGATAGTGACAAAATCCATCTTTTGTTAACGAAATACCTCTGTGTTTGCTTACGCGAGGACAGACAAGTTGAGTTGAGTTCACCGTGTTATAGCAAATGTGAACGAGCTGCAGTATAGTGATGGTAATTGCATAAACATAATATCATTGTTATCATCAATATAATATAAAATCATTAGCATGAATTTATTAAATTGGCATCATGCGTTCCATATGCACTAATTTCTAGAGCTAACAAGTGAGTGCGCGAATGATTTCGTGAGAGAATTGTTTGGAGGGTTGACCAATAATAGCTAATTATCGAGATATTGTGCATTGCATAGCCAATGGAAGTTGTCCATATATTATCAATCGTTATAGGCGGACCAATTTGATATACATATTTGATTGTCTATCGTCTATCATCATTAAATTGACGATTAAATGCTCCTTAGGGAGGGTTGTCCACAAAATGAGTGTGGAGTTTGGTCCTAGCCTGTATGGAGGTTGTCCTGGACAAAACAAATACTTTGTTTGGAAAAGATTTCATTCTTTTGCATGTGAGGGGGTGGTGAGTTCAGGATATGGGATAGGGTGGAGTTACATTTCTCATCAGATGTGTAGTGTTGATGAGTTCATGGAAGTGCTTGAATGTGATTGTTTGCCATGCATGTGCATGGGTGGGAGTAACTGTGGAAGTGTCTCTTTAGGCTTGCATCACCACAATAGAGGATCACCAATTTCAATCGGGAGCGTGCGGAAAGCGGTATCATTAGAGGCAGTTCCAGAAGAAAGCTGGGCTTGTGGCTTGTTTAATAGTTCTCATCCATGTCATTCAGAATGTTTGATTAATATGTATTGCTATAAAGTCATTTGTCCTTTCTTGAACTGTTGAGATAGTTAGTTGGATATTTTGTGATCTTATGATGCGGGGCTTAAGTAGCATTATTTACCACTGTATGTGAACCGGTGTGGTCATTGTCATTGGTGGAGATGGGTTTTATGCTGGTGAAACTCAAGTGCAAAGGAGACTCTTGATTTCGTGGTGGTGTTTGGGTTACAGGCATTCCACACAGTATTAATGGTTGACAGTTTGTCGTGTTTGATTTTGAGTCTGACTTGGTATCGAGCTTAGGTTTATAAATACCTAATTACTTAATTAATCGATAATTAGGCATCAGATTACTGGACTTGATGGCATAAAGTTGATCACATTCCTTGTGCACTTTGATTGATGTGATGCATTATTTATGTATGTGTATTGAGTTATATACATGCCCGTTTATTATGAATGTTTGTGTGATTCTGTGTAGTGATTAGCACATAGGAAAAACACAAGAAGGTGAAAATTTTAAATTTGGTGTATCAGCGAAAATAAATAAAATAAATTTTAATAAATTTATTTAGGTGTCTTTAGAAAATGAAAAAAATGTATATATATATTTTTTTTGAGTTTTCACGATGCAGAATAATAATGAGGGTGGTTTAGAACCAACATGGCTGTATCTAATCTGGTAATTGCATGTGACACCTTCTCTAAGTGCGTTAATTTAGGAAGCATGTCTTGTTCTATTGGTTGTATCGTGACAGTGAAAACGATTAGACAGAGGGTTTAAGTGATATGTCAGTTATGTAATTAGTGATTTGAACTCAAGGAGTGAGGTGAATCTGATAAAGTTATATGTGGGAAAACTTAATGAGTCTTGGGGGTGGTGTCACGATACAATATTTGTATCGTGACAAATGTGGTGATTTAAATTTGGCGTGTCACGATACAGTCAGTGTATCGTGGCGAAATTCAAGCGTGGCGTTGTTTATTCATGCGATACCAGCGCCAGCCATTGCGGCTCGGTGGCGCTGGGCACCTGAATCTGTATGAGAAGTGTGACCCACGATCTGGCGCTGGGCACTGCGACACGGCCGAGGCGGTGCGACCTGGCCGATGGGCCGACCGGCGCCCTCTGCCATGATGGAGTGCGGTCTTGCGACTCAAGTATGATCATTCTGTGACCAGAGTTGATGTGTGGTGGCTGCATGACCTCAGTTTGACTCAGGGATAACGTTTTGATCCTTCGTTTGAAACACTGTTCAGCCTGTTACTTGTTCACAAGATTTTCAAAATAGCCAAATAATAATGGCCAAAGCCAAAAAATCAAATCAAATCGATGAAAAAAATCTTAAAATGAGTACTAAATATTTTGTGTGAGTTGATTTGATATATTAGTATTGTCGCATTCCTGAATGCGAGATTGTCACATATCTTTGTTTTGTATATGATAGTGTCAGAGGCGTGTTTATGCAACCCAGATACTCCTTTATGTTGAGATATGCTTGTCATTTGACATGTGTAGATGGCTAGTCGGCGGGCGTGGGGCGTCCAGTGCCCAGTTAGGCTTTTCTGATGTTGATCAGACCTTTGTTGTTTGTAGGTATTGCGACCTCTTTGCTATTGCACGGGCTAGTCACGTGAGTAGTCTGTGGAGGTCAGGAGTAACCTCAGAGATTTAGGGCTGCATCATCTCAGGCATTCTGGGGAGATCCGATGGTGGCGGACAACAGTTAAATGCGAGTCGAGGGAGATGTTGAGGCTATGGGTTACCTCGTGACTAGGATAAGACTAGTTGCATTCCACCTAGAGGTGAGGCTAGTATGGTGGAGCCAGCAAAGACCTCTGAGACCTGAGGCAGATGACATGGGTAGGAGTTCAGGGGCTGATGTGGGTAAGTATTTCCGGTCTTGCGAGGGCATGTGAGAGGCTCGGGGTTCCTAGAATTTGACGGGGACCGATGGCTGTGATGGATTATGTGTGGCTAGATTCAGGGCCTAGCCAGTTTGCTGATGATTACGTGGCCACAGGACAGCCAGAGTCGGGAGGTTCGAATGGGTTTGAAGTTGTCCGTTCGGAGGCGGGATCGTGGGACTTAAACACAGGCATGATTTCCATGGTTGAATGACCACACGACCATAGAGAGAGATCGAGATCTTCAGGGAGCCGCTGGGATCTTGGTGTGTATAGTAGCAAGAGGAAGGAAATTGATCTTCTTCTAGTTGCAGGAAGAAAGCGAGCTTTGTTCACTGGGATTTCTGGGCGAAGCCATCGGGCGGGCGGGTCAGGGGCCGCCCGATCGGGCCCAGGCGAGATCCTGACATCTTTATCATTGCCCGGCTGAACACGCCCGGAAGTTGCCCCAGGAGATAGGAATCCCGGGGTTTTGGGTGACTGATTAGTCAATAGTAGGGCGGAGAGGATACAATATATTCCTCCACGACGCGATGCAGGCTAGAGGAGCCGGGTTTCGATCCCGAGGGGAGGCGCATGGGCACCTCCGTTCATGGGAGCTAGGCGAGGTTAGGGGCCGTGGCAGAGGACGAGGTTCACATGCAGGGACATCAAGGGTTCAAGGGCGTGTCTACGCCGTTATACCACCGGCGGGTGGCGGGTCCTCCAGTTCTCAGTTTATTTTTCTATCTCGCCTATATGGGCAAAGTGTTATTTGATTATTATTGCCGCATTCGATTTCATTATTCATCAATTGTGATAGAGTTGGGCTTAGAGGATGAGGGCGCCTTAGGGCCTTGTGTGAGTTCTGCAGGGATTAGGGCGAGATGAGGATGATATGTGGTTGCGAGTTAGAGATCTAGGGACTCTACTCATAGTGAACAAGGATGTGGACATGCTCGAGGGATTCGCGTATGCCGAGATTAGTTGTTGCGGCAGCCAAATTAAGTCTTAGTTGTGAGGCGTAGGGAGAGGTTATCCTTCGGGAGCCCGGTACTCTCGTGTTGTGTTTGAGGACAAGCACAGTCATTTGGCTGAATGATCTGAGTCAGGTGTGAGGGGACAATTGGCGAGTTAGCTAACCAGCCTGCCCTGAAGGCGGGGTGAGACGGACTTGAGATCTACAGTATTAGGAGTATGGGGATGTTTGGATGTTCTCCGGGATTGCCTCGCGGAGGTTGTAGACTTAGTGTCGAGTTACACCGTGCCCAGCCCACATCTCCTGTAGCTCCGCGCAGGATGCTGATTCGAATTCAGAAGACTAAATTCCAGCCAGAACTCACGGACAAGGGTTCCATTAAACGACACTCGCGCGGTTTTTCAGTTACATTCGCGCGAAGGACAGGCAACTAAGTATGCATTGATTACAACAATTGAATAGAGGTTATGGTCAAAATGGTATCCATTACGAGATTGATGACTTGATGATCGATTGAGAAGGCGTGGTCTGCTCAAGATGAATTCGCCACTGTTCACATCAGTGAGGTTGGAGGCGGATATCCTGAACAGTTTGGAGCAGCATTATGGGCGCCCCAGTTCGGTAGTGCCACGCTGGGTTGGCGAATCGTGGCGGCGTTATGGACCTCATGCGTAAGATGTTTCAGCCCTATCTAGATCAGTTTATCGTAGTCTTTGTGGATGAGAGGTACGATCTACTCCCGATCCAGTGGGGCATGGTGTCGCTTGAGGATCGTGTTACAGTGTTGAGATAATGGCCTGGTTATCTGCGCGAGTTCGAGTAAGTGCGAGTTTGGCTTGGTGAGATTTTGGGACACGTGGTGTCGGCCATCAGTGTGGTGGACCTAGAGAAGGTCGAGGTCGTGATGAGTTGGGAGAGGCGAAGTCGGTCTTGAATCACGTGGTTTCTTGGGATTAATTGGGTATTATAGGAATTCATTGAGATTTCTCGATTCTGACACCTATGTGAGATTGACCGGAAGGAATTCAAGTTTGATTAGGATGACCAATGCGAGGAGGCATTCCGGGGAGTTGAAGGGAGACTTACTTCCCAACCTATCTTGATAGTCCCCGGACAAGGAGACCAGGGAGTGTAGTGTCATTATGGTATCGGCGGGATAGGATGTGTTTTCGCGCGGTCCCCGGGAGGAGTGGTATCTTATGGTTCCCATCGGTTGAAGAATCATGAGCAGAATTACCCCACACACGACATGGAGTTGGCGACCGTAGTCTTCGCCTTGGTTGTCCGCTCTTATCGGCGAGGAGTTCGAGGTGTACTCGGACGTAAAGTCTAAAGTATATTTTTCACGCGACGGGACCTCGATATGAGGCAAGCGCGAGATGGATGAGTTCTTTAGAGGATTATGACTTCACTTTGCATTACCATCTGGTAAGGCAAATGTGGTGGTGATGCGGCTCGGTAAGGAAGTCAGGAAGCATTAGCTAGTAGCTTCCGGGAGTGGATCTTTCGGATTAATGGGACGGTTGGTATAGTACGCTGGCGGCTCGAATGCGGGATTGGGGAGTTTAGTGGCTGCAGTCTCTTTTAATGAGTGATTTGAGTCCAGGCGGGGCGGAGATAGTGTCATCGGGGACCCGAGTACAATCAGGAATCTGTCTGGTGGCCAAATTTGGACCTTTCATGTAGATGGTAGTCTTCGATGCAGGGACGGAGTGAGTAGTTCCCTGATTGACCCGGTTGAGAGGAGATTCTCAGGGAGTTTCATTGCTCGCGATTTGTTGTGCATCCGGGTGAAGATGTACGGGATCTTCGTCGCGGTGCCCCTGCTGGAGCGGGATGAAGAGACACGTGGGGACTTTGTTGACGGTGTCTCACGTGTCGTGAGTTAGTGAAGTGCCAGAAGCCAGGCGAGCTGCCCGATAGTGGAAGTGGGTGGAGTGGAAGTGGGAGCTGTCACGATGGATTTTGTGACCCTTGCCACGAACATGATGGGTTGAAGCGATGTGTAAAATATATGCTGCCTATGTGCTTGTGAGTACGCGCGTCATTATCAAGTAATATAGTGTACCTAGGGTACGGATATCGATTCACGGGGATAAGTGCGTTAAGTTTAAATTAGTTAATGCGTCGTATCAAGTAATATAGTGTACATTAGTTAAGTGAGTGACAAGTTAACTAATGTATGCAATTAGACTAATCCAATTTATCTTAGTAAATTACTGTGTTGTGGAGACTAGGGTTATGTCTCCCTGCCGCTGATAGTTACTACTATAAGAATTATTATTCGATACTGCTCCGTGACTTGTGATGTGAAAGTTAATCTTGCCTATGAGATACCACTCTCTACGAGGTGTATCCGCCTATCTCGCTAACAGGGTTGAGTGTATCTGCAACCCAATGCTCTTGGCTTGGCAAATGTTCTTGTAATCCTTGCTCCCGGAGTCGGATATCTCGTAATAGGAGTTGACCCGGTCGGCTACATTCGAATCCACAGGCGTCCTCATCTCGATCTCGGATACCCAGTAAATCTTTTTGATATTGGCCATACATCATCATGTAAATAAATCACGAGATATAGAGCAGCGCTAACAAGTCATAAATAAGCCCGATAATATAAAAATCCGTCTTTAATCCATGTAATCGTAGCGAGTTTAACAAACTTCCCTAGATATGAATCTACGAATATCACGAGCGTAAGTACACAAATATTCAATCTATAAAACATCAGTAGTTTTATCAGAAAAGAAGAAAATACAAAAGTAGGTCTCTTCTCCACGGATCTAGGTCACTATTGCTCTGCTTTCCGTGCCTTAGTTCGTATGATCATCGATGCCTTCATTTCTGGTCCCCTTTTTTCTTTTAATGATGGATAGACAAAAATCGCGCTAACGTCGCGACGTTGTAACGTCGCGACGTTGAGATGTCGCGACGTTGCCGCTTGTTGACTTCTATTCTTGTTGACCCGACGTCGCGACGTTGGGACGTCACGACGTTGGGATGTCGCGACGTTGGGACGTCGCGACGTTCCTGCCAGCTCTATGCACTTCTACTCTCTGCTTCAAAATGCGTCCAAAAAGTTCCCGTTCCACCTTCTATTCACACAAAATCCAAAAATCAGATATCGGACTATACAAATACGTATTTAACAAAATTAAATAAGCGATAAGACGGTTCTGGTATGGCATGAGTGTTTAGGCATCCTGCCCCAGGCCAGTTTCTGTTGTCCCCCAGCGAGCGACTCTCATGGACACCACCAACTCAATATACTGCTAGAATGATGCACCTTTTGTTAAACCAGAGGATCAAGTGGTGACTCACTGCTTTTTGCCTTTTTATGGAATTTGGAGTTCGCGAGGTGTTTGACTTTCCAGAAAATTGGTCGAACTGGTCACGGTGGACAAAGCCTCAACCTCCGAGGTATTCAATAGCCTTCCCAGGACCCTATGTGCATGGAACAGATGACCTCTAGCATATGCCTTGTTTCGGCAGCCCCCCCAGACTTAGGTTCGAGCTCACAGTTGGGAGAATCTAATTCACAGGAAAATTAGGGACGCCTTTGTTTGCATTTATGCCTGCCTATATGGAAAACCAAACTAATTTTGTGAGTTTATGCTAAGTGTTCATGCGCGGAGGTGGTGGTGACTCCCGCTAGTTGGTTAAGGGCGTCGGGCATTCGGTTCCTCGAGCGTCACCGAGACATAACTAAACCTAAGGGGCCCTAAGATTAGTGGAAAGCACCATCTTGTTCCACAATAGCAGAGCGGTAAGTCAATGACTCAGGTAACTTAGGGCATTGGGCTTTGAAAAGGCCCTCGAATTTGTATGCCAGGATTTCGGTGGAAGATCCACTTATTCTATTCTATTTTCTTTTCTTTGCTTTCTCTTTTTTTCTTTTTTAATTTTGGGAAAAATCCTCTTTATTCGGTGGCCCATCTCTTTGTCATTTAGAGACTCCGGTTTGTTGAACCTTGGTAGCAGACTCCTTTAGAATACCTGAGGTCATACGTGTGAGTGTGATAGACTCATTGAGAAATGGTTTCTTGGATATCTCGGAGGTGATTCACTATGCCTCCCTACCTATTCAACCTAATTCCCGAGCATCTAACACCCTACGAATCCTGTCTTGAGTTATACTCTGTTTGTCTATGATGATAGTGGACTCGGTCAAATGTGATCCTCGACTCTCAAACATGGCATCACACACACACTACCTATGTGACGCCCCAAAACTTGGGGGTCCGTTGACTACCCGTCAACCCGCAGAATACTCGTGGATGTCGGGTAACCTAACCGACATTCAATCGGAGCGGGAGTCCTTCGTGCTGGAGAGAGTCACACGGATACATCACCTATAATATAATCTGTCCCAATCAACATCAATCACATGATATCTATATCTGAGTAAAAACGACCTCTTGGACCCATACCACAATACTCATCATCAATATAAACCATATATCATGTTTTCAAGAGTTAAAAGTTTACTCTTGCCACAACACATATTAAGTAGAAATTAAACATTCTAATACATGTATACATCGGGAAGAGACCCTGTACCTCAGACTTTCTTCTAAAGCTCGGCCTCTAAATAAAGGCATTATATAATGCGCTCCACATTACATGAAAATATTCCATAAGCAGGTGAGATGTGCTCTGATAAAATTGGAATCACTAAGTGGGCTGCCTCTCCGCTAAGTGCATATGCAATATCCAAAATAAACACACATTCAAGCAAATGCATGATCCTAGCAGATGTCTAGCGAAGATCATCTCATTGCCCGAGTCTCAAACTCCCTCCCTCGCTAAGCCTCGTATAAGTGTATAGTGTTGTTGTGGACAATCCTCCGATGTATATATATATCAATTGGGCCGTCTCCGACCGATTGATGTGTTATGGACTACCTCTAAGTGTATGTAGTTCGATTAGATCTCAGAAGATTGATATTTTTAGTATGGACATTACCCTCAGGTCATTTTTAGTTTTAGACAACCCTGAGAAACATTTTCTCTATACTCATCTCATGTACTCACTCCTCAAAGTACCGGGTGTCGAGTGCATATATGAATGCATGATGCGAATTCCATTCTCTGAGTCTACTCTTTGTACAAACTCTATAACATGCATATATTCACATAAAATCCCGATGCACAATCATGTTATGTAATTTAGCATTTCATCACATCAAGAATTATTAGCTCACGTGGGCTAATGATCAAACGAGCAATTCTACTTGAATTCTCGATAAACGATAATTCACAAAATTAATTTTGTGAACACTATTCTCGGGAATAGTGAAACCCTCGGTTACTATTCCCGGAAAATCACCAATCGTCGGTTCACTTTGTGAACTCGAATTTCATGGCCATTTCCGGCCTCATTCCAATCAAGACATGATTTATCACATAATTGCACAACCAATGACCCAAATCAGCCCGTGGACAGTCACGAAGTGCATCCATGGAATCTCTAACATTTTTCCGCTCGGTTCGGCTTTGGAATGATCAAACGACTTCATTCAAGGCCTCATACACAACAAAACATATTGATTTAATGCATAAATCATGACTAAACTTAACCACACAGTCCACACACACGATGCGTGGGCGTAAAAATGGCTCAAGAATTAAGCAGGTGATCGAGATTTGGGGCTGGGCTCACTTGACCCCTGCGGCCTCGATTCAGCTCAAACATTATGTAATAACAAACAAAAGAATAATACCCAAGTAGGGAGAAACCCCTACCTCACGGAGTTTGTCGAAACTCCTTAAATCCCAGTACCGAAGCCCTCGTAGCGGCTTACTTCTTGTTAGACGATTGCCGGTAGTGGTCGGATCTCAACGATTCTAGAGAGAAGTACGATGTTCTCTCTCACAAACACGATGCAACTCATTGCATCCTCCTCCCTCAATTCACGTTTTGGTCTTAACCCAATTGGAGAGAAGACAAGCACTATTTGCTATTTTGGCTTTTTCACAACTTAAAACAATTCCATTAATGACATTTATATCATGCTTTTCGATTTTGACATTCGGCGGTATCTCGGCCATCCGTTTCATCCATTTCTCTACTCATGCCATATGGCATGAGTACTTGTTATATGTGACTTTCGTCGCATCAAAATTGTTTTACGGCTTTTGAACCAGTACCTCAAAGCGTGTAAATCCGTCTCGAAATTCGACGAAATTCGACGTGCTAACTAGATTTCGCGAGACAATTCCAACGGTGAAATTCATTTCATCATCCAAGATATAGAGAATAAATTCCGGACTTTTAACCGAAATTACAATTTTGTAACCAAAATTACGATTTTGCCCTTTTTCTAGAAATTGGAATTTCTCGGGTCTTACAACCTAAACACTCTAAACATAAATATATCCCCAATAAAGGATACAGTATTTGGAAACAACAAAGCGACAAGAAAGATGTGGCACCACCAAAAGTAAAAACATCAACGCGGCACAAGATAACATACTAAAATAAACAAACATAACTAACAACTAAAAGCGGGAATACGAATAATATTTCATCACAAAACAAAAACTAAAAACCAGAGGACAAAAACCCGATCCACTTACCACCCCCAAGCGTGTCCGGTGTCCCCATTTGTGATATAAAACGAGAAAGGGTGAAGAGCTTCCATGGTGATGGACGTGTCAACTGCGGTGGTGGCGGTGGTGGTGGAGTGTGAGAAGTGGGCGACTAAGGCACGGAGGGACTACGCTTGTTGGAGAATAGTGGCACGGTTGGCTGGGTGCTATGCATGTCGGCTCGAAGGGCCTCCGTATCTAGGTGATGGGGACGCGGTGCTCACGGTAATCTCGTCAAAAGGGTCAAAGCGGTCGGTGAGAGGCGAGCAGATCCCTCTAGATTAGGTGTGGGATTTGGGTGGTTAGCCTTCGAGGTCGAGTGGTGGTGGGGGTGTGTGTGTGTGTGGATGACGACCCAAACGTCGCAGCAGGGATCGCTGGGGAGTCCAAAACAAGCTTTGATACTCGTGGAATCCTCCTAAGTCAGAGGCTCATGGCGTCATACATCCCCCTCAGTCGTGAGGTACACGGGTTTGTCACGCTTGACCCGGTATAGCCTTAATGGGGTGTAGCCACGCCATCATTATCCTCTAAAGCACCCTATGATTCGTAGGCCGTATATAAGAAGGGTGCCCCGAGTTCATTTCGCGTCCGGTTATGGAGGATGGCATCCTTAATAACACGCCCAACGCTCGAATGGGCATCTGAGATAATGGCGTAGTTGAGCAAGGCGCGGCAGCGGTCCGCCACACACGTTAGGTAGGTGAATGAGGCGGCGTGATGAAGTGATGGAACTTTGAGATGGAAGCCCGAATGCTTGGCCTTGAAAGTGGCGTGCCCTTCATTGTTGAGCTTCCTCACACCCGTGATCAAAACCCGGGTAGCCTCCGGGGTGTCGGACGCTCGTAGAGCCGATCAAAACTCAGAGGACGAGGTCAAGATTATAAAGCGGTTGATAGACTCCGGGTGAGTCTGGACCTTTTTGTGATGTGGGAGGCGAGGTTGGCGCTCAAATTCTCATTGCCACTCGTGCATTTGGAGCGAGGTGGTTGACACCGCCCACCATCCCATGAAATCGCTAATGGTCTTGCGAAGAAGTCGTCGGGGTGGTGGAAGCCCTTTTCATCATGATAAAGAGGCCAGGTTCTTTGTATGGTCTTGAACGATAGGCGGCACCCTCATTGACAAACCTCATGACGTCGAAATTCAGGGTTGGGTCCTCACTGGCCCGACCGTTTAATGAGTAACCACGCACGACATAGGTGAGAGGTGCGAGTCAGACGGTCGCTGGGGGTACAGCTGGTGCGTAATGGCGTGGGGTGGCACACCGGATGGCTAGGCAGAGGTCGAGCACCTAGGGTGCACTATGGGAACTAAGACCGAAATGGTGACAGGGAGGTGGACCTGACCCTAGGGCTATCAAGGACTCGGCTCGAACTAGACCTAACGGTGGGGAACTAGACTGCGGGCGGGAGGCCCCAGACTGCTTGAGGGTGAGGACACATTCAACGTGGTGAACGAGACAAGGGCTGAGTGGAAGGTTGGAATTAGAGGAAAGATTGGTGGTGGCAAGGCGCTAGGTGATCGGAGGCGATAGTGACTCCGACGAGTGTGTGTGGATTCGACAAGGGTTGTGTGGCGAGTCGAGGTGGGGTAGCGTAGAGGAAGCCACGGTTGATAAAGAGGGGCAGCGTGCATAGCGTTCGCGGAGGAGAGGCGATAGCGTCGCGGCGTTAGGACTAGCGTCGACGTTCGAAGTGAAATCAACATGCAGCGGCGTTGGGATCAGCGTCGCGACGATTCGAAGAAGAAATGGCCCGTCCATTGGCGGTACCGCGGATCAATAATCGCGACATTCAAGATGAGTGGCGCGTCGAGGCGTCGGGACGGCGTACAACCGCGGCGTTGAGAGCCAACGTCGCGATGTTATAGAAAAGGCCCAAAAATGCAAAATTTTCAACAATGGTCCAAGGTAAAAAGAAACCCCCACCCCCTAGTGCATGGTGACTCTTTAACCACAGTGAATTTCTCGAGCCGATCCTCCACATTACTTTCGATCGCGGGCCCTGAAAACAAACAGCCAAAAGAAAATCCCGATTACGGATAGAAATAGAAAACCAAACCAAACTTAAAACAAACAAGAAAAAATAAACAATAGAAAGAAAAATTTCAAGAAAATCTTGGGTTGCCTCCCAAGAAGCGCTTTGTTTAATGTACGTTATTTCGGCGACCACAGATCTCAATGTGCCGGGAACCACAGGCTCATATGACTTGCTCACTATACTTCTTGGTGTGTGTTCAATCAGATGTTACCGTGATATGGAACTCGCCCCCAAAATACGGCTTCAACCGTTGTGTGTTAACTTTGAACGTTCATTTCTCTGGATGCGTAACCTTTACCCCTCCATGTGGAAAAACTTTGGTCACTATGAAAGGTCCAGACCATCTAGACTTTAATTTCCCCGAAAAAAGTTTGAGTCGGGAATTAAACAAGAGGACCTGTTGCCCGCCTCAAATTCCTTCCTGGCAATATGTTTATCGTGCCAAGCTTTTGTCCTTTCCTTGTAAATGCGAGCATTCTCATAAACCGTTCACGAGATTTGTCTAGTTCAGCGAGTTGCAGCATCGCTTCTCATGACTAATGTCTTGTCCATGTTCAACATTGTCAGTTACGATGGAGCTCGATGCTCCAATTCCGCCGTGGTGGCATGCTTTTCCATAAACAATTCGAAGAAGGCGACATACCTGATGGTGTTTTAAATGTTGTTCGGTATGCCCCAGTGCATGTCGATCTTTTAAACCCGGTCCTTCACGGAAGTTGTTAAATGTTTTCTCCAGAATGGACTTGATTTCTCAATTCGATACCTCTGCTTGCCCATTTGACTATGGGTGATATGCGAGGGATGTACGATGTCGCACTCCATACTTTTGCAAGACTTTGTCAATCTTATTGCAGAAATGAGTACCGTTATCTGTAATCAGTGCTCGGGGAGTGCCGAACCGCGAGAATATGTGACTACCCTGGCATCATTAGTGCGGGTCGGTATTCCTTCAACCCACTTAGAGACATAATCTACTGCCAACAAGATGTATAGGTTATTATAAGATGGGGGAAATGGTCCCATGAAATCCATCCCCCATAAATCAAACAGTTCCACTTCCAAAATTGTGTGCATGGGTGGTTCATCCTTTCTAGAAATGCTCCCCATTCGCTGACATTTGTCACATGTGGATACAAACTAATGAGCATCCTTGAATAAGCTAGGCCAGTAAAAGCCTGATTGAAGCACCTTGGCTCTTGTTCTCTGGCCACCAAAATGTCCTCCATGGTAAGTGTGATGGTTCAAATCTTTGTTCATTTCATCTTCGAACACACATCTCCACGATACTTAATTAAACCTGATATACGTATAAATTGGCTCCTCGATAGTAGTGTTTCAAGTGTGCGAAAAACCTCTTTTTAATTGATAAGCTAAATTAAAGAGGGATTACCATGGCTATAAATAATTCACGTGGTGCAAACCATGGAGCCAGCCCTTTTGTCTTCAATGGCTAAGAGTTTGCTCATCGGAAATGGGTCATTCACTTGAACCTCTCTTCCCCTTCTAGCGAGTGAAAGATGATGCGCAGCTAGGTTCTCATAGTTCCTTTTCTGTCAACAATCTCTAAGTCGAATTCTTGAAGCAAGAAGACCCACGGATTAGTACGGGTTTGGCGTCACTTTTAGTCATCAAGTATTTTGTAGGCGGAATGATCGGTGGACTACTACCTTGTTGCCAATCAAATAAGATTGCAAATTTGTCAAAAAGCAAAGACAATGGCCAATAGTTTCTTTTTCGGTAGTGGAATATGAATTCTTGAGCATCCATTCAAGGTTCTTTGCATATTAGATTGCACGGAATATTCTTTCGTTTCTGCCTAACCTTTGCTCCCGATCGCATAGTCATGCGTTTTAGCTCAAATGGAAAGGACCAATGCAGACCCTTTACAATAGGAGCGATGCAGTTTATCTTTCAACATTGAAAATGTGCGCATACATTGTGCATCAAACTCAAATGGGGCCCCTTGGACGATGGGTCGAAACAGCGGTTTTGATCTAAGAAAAGTCTTTGATGAGCGTCCTACGAATCCAGTGTGGCCTAAAAGCTTCTTATCCCGCTTTACGGAGTAGGGGGTGGAGGTAATTTTTCAATTGCTTCAATCTTTGCTCTGTCTACTCCTATTTCCTCTTCTTTAAATCAGTGCCCAAGTACAATGCCCTCTTGTACCATAAATGGCCTTCTCGATTAGTACAAGGTTGGTCTCCTCTCATCTTATCAACGACCTCGAATTCTCTAGACAATTATCAAATGAGCTACTAGGCCAGAAAATCATCCATGAATACCTAGATTGTTTTTCAGCCATATCGGAGAATATGGCCATCCTTTATCCATTGGAAAGGTGCGCATTGCATGACCCAAAGGGCATGCACTGAATGCGAATGTCCATAGACATGAATGTCGTCTTCTCCACGATCTTCGGGGCTATAGCAATTTGATTGTAAGCGAATATCCATCAAAAGCAATAGTATTCGTGACCCGGCTAATCCGTCAACATCGATCCAGAAAGCGGCGTAGGAAATGATCTTTCGAGTGACGCTGACCGATTTCCGATAATCAATACAAATTCTCCATCTAGTAATTGTTCTAGAAGGCAGTAATGTATTATTCTCGATTCTTATGACGGTTGTTCCACCCTTTTTAGGTACTACTTGTACCGGACTTACCCATGCACTGTCGAAAATAGGATAAATAACCCCGGTATCCAGCCTCTTTAACACCTCCTTGCGGACTACCTCTTTCATAATTGGATTCAACCTCCTCTGTGCTTCCACTGAAGGTTTATGACCATCTTGACAAAAAAATCTGATAAAGCCCGAATCCTTTTAAATCGGCTGCAAGATCATCAGGTGCATTTTGTGACTCTACAAGGACCCTCAATAACTTCTCTTCCTCTAATTCACATCAGGGCCTTTGAAATGATCATTAGTAAGGTAGGAGGCCATTCCAAGATACGCATACTTTCAAATGGTACAGGCAATGGCTTTTGTTCCATCTTAGGTGGTCTGTTCAACGAGATGGCAGCATTTAACGCACTTTCTAAATTCAAAATATTTCCTTCTATTGGGTTGAAGAATCCATCCATTTACATACTCCTCTTGCCTCTTCGCCCATATTCTCGGAATCACTCTGTACTAGGCTAGCCTCCAAAGGATTAGTGAGACCACTTTGGCTAGACACTATAGCCTCAACTGTCTCTGTCATGAAGCATGTATCACTCTCTGCCATATGTCTCACAACTTCGAACACGTTGAACTTGACTTCATCCTCCTACACCCTCAATTTTAGCTCTCCCCTCTGAACATCAATCATTGCTCTGCTAGTTGCAAGAAATGGTCTACCCAAGATTATGGGTATTTCTTTATCTTCTTCCATATCTAATATAATGAAATCTGCTGGGAAGATAAATTTGTCAACCTTCACTAAGACATCTTCTATCACCCCTCTCGGATGCTTTAAGGACACAATACGCTTTCATTTGGAGTGTGATTGTAGTTAGATGACTTCACCTAACTGACGTTTAAATATGGACAAAGGCATGAGATTATCTGGCGCCCAAATCACACAATGCTCTCAAAGATATCATTTCCGATGAGTGCGGGGGATAGTGGCGCACGGGTCTTTTTAAGCTTTTGCGCGGCTTCCTGCGAAGGATGGCCTTCTGTCTCGATTAGGTTAATTGTTTAATCTGCCAGTCTTCTCTTACGAGACAAAGATGTCCTTCATAAATTTGACATAACTTGGCATCTGTTCCAGAGCATCAACAAACGGAATATTGATGTGTAGTTTCTTAAATACTTCCATGAACTTGGTGGTATATCCCGACTTATGCTTAACAGGCGCTAGGATATGGAATTGGGGCTATAGGTTGTAGGCAATCCTTTTAACTGATTTTGTCTCCTACAGGACTTCTGTTTCTCACTTGGGGTTGTTCCCTCTCTAATTATCATTACGTGGACTGGATGACTTTCTGGAGTTCCTCCTCATCACTTGGGGTTGCTCTTGTATCGCGATTCTTTGCAGCTTCTCGAGCATTGACTACTTTAACATGTTCATTCCCCTCTCTTCTCGGGTTCACTTCTGAGTTGCTTGGTAAGGAACCCGGTTGCCTTTCTGTCAATAAATTAACCATTTGGCCCATTTGCACCTCTAGATTTCTCAACTGTGCTGCTTAATTGTTCAATTGGGTGGCCTGTTGTTGCATATTCGTCTTTGTCTCATTCATAAAGGCAGTATGAGATGTAAGCATTTGCATAAGGGCTTGTTCCAAGTCCACCTTTTTCTCAGGAGGTGGTTCGCTCACTCGGGGTGGTGGCATGTTGTTCTGATTGTTCCTCCATCCATAACCTTGACCATTCTGATTATTACGCCACCCTTGGCCTTGATTTTGGTTCTGATAGTTGTTTCCCCATCTGACCACATTCTTTGTGGCTAATACGATTAGAAGCCTTGACACATCTTGGGCTGCTCTCTTTGTTTGGTTTCAGTGGCGTGTGTTGTTGTGTTGTCCTCCATAGGATTCACATAACTCCCATGGGTTGGTATGTATGGCATTCATCGTACCTTGCTGTGTAGTTAGCTGTTTAGTGAGCTGTGCGACATGAGTAACCAGATTGTTGAGAACCTCGTTATCTGTGCCGCCTATGGCCTTCACTGGTGTAGTCTTCTCTCTAGGCCACTGATTGGTATTAGTAGCAGCATCTCGAGATCTCACTTGGTCGTGGTCTTCCTTCATTGCCCCTCTGTAGGCATCAATCACTATTCTAGTCGCATTTCTCAAACCATTATAAAAAGTATGGACCTGCATCCATCTGGTCAGTCTGTGATGTGGGCACTTTCTCAATAGCTCGTGAAATATATCCACACGTTTACGCGGGGTCTCTCCGCTAGTTGTCCAAGGTATTGATCTCTTGCCGGTTATTGCAATTTTGCGAGTGGGAAGAACTTGGTGAGAACCTGCTAGAATCATTCCATGAAGTAATGGAATCGGTGGTTGCTGTCAACCAATGTAACTCTATCACCTAGTGAGTAGGAACAATCTGTTGAGTGCCTCTTGTTGACTCCATTGTATTTGATCATGTCACAGACTTCGAGGAAGTTGGTCAAATGCATATTCGGATTCTCATTGGGCAATCCGTGAAACAGGATGTTCTGAAGCATTTGTAAGGTTAATGACTTCAACTTGAAGTTATTTGCCTGAATAGGTGGTCTTTAGATAGCCGTCTGAATAACTGTAGGCGGTAGGGCAAACTCTTCTAGTAACATGAATGGATCATCTGGCTGTATAAGCGGCACAGGTGTGATTCGATCGTTATTCCCCATTTCGGCCCCTTGTGGCTCGTTTGCTCAGGTTAAGATCCACACTCTTCATTGTTCTCCATAATTGCTGAACCAGGTGCATATGCATTCTTTGTTCTGGCGTAATCTATGTAAAGTTCTTTCGGAGCTCGGGATCAAGCGGATGTTAGTCGACTGATCGAATCTTCGCATGCCTTCGCTTGTAACCTTGACTATAATCACACAAGCAGAAAAGACCAAATTACAGCACTTGTAAAACAAAATAAAAGCAAAAATTCTAGAGTATCTCTAATTGCTTCTTGTCAATATCCGACTAAACTTGTCCCCGCAGCGGCCTTCAAAACTTGATAGGCAGAAGCATGATGTGTAAAATATATACGCCTAATATGCGCAAGTGCATCACGTCGTATCCAAATGTCATAGTGTACCTAAGTCACGGATATTGTTGATCACGGGGATAAGTGCGTGATTGCGAGTTCCAACCTTTGAATATTATCGGAATGTAACTGGTGACAAGTTAACTAATGTATGCAATTAGACTAATCCAATTTATCTTAGTAAATTATTGTGTTGTGGAGACTAGGGTTATGTCTCCCCCTGCCACTTTTGATGGATTACTACCTATAAGAATTATTATTCAGTATATCCGTGACTTATTGATGACGAGGTGATCTTGCCTACGAGATACCCTCTCTCGAGGTGTATCCGCCTATCTCGCTAGCAGGGTTGAGTGTATCTCTACTGACAGTGCTCACGAAAGCAGCTTAAATGTTCTAACCTTAATCGCCACCTCTCAGAGATCGGGATATCTCTATGCCAGGAGTGACGGTCGCTCTATTGGTCCTGGGCGTCCTCATCTCTCGATCTCGGATACCCAGCAAAATCATGCCAATGTTGGCCATACATCATCATGTAAATAAATCACAGATATAGAGCAACTGCTAACAAGTCATAAATAACTGAATAATATAAAATCCAAATCTTTAATCCATGTAATCGTGACAGGGTTTAACAAAACCCTAGATATGAATCTAGAACATACTGAACGTAAGTACACAAATATTCAATCTATAAAACATCAGTAGTTTTATCAGAAAAGAAGAAAATACAAAAGTAGGTCTCTTCTCCACGGATCTAGGTCACTATTGCTTTGCTTTCCGTGCCTTAGTTCGTACGATCATCGATGCCTTCATTTCTGGTCCCCTTTTTGCTTTTAATGATGGATGGGCGAAATCAGCGACTTTGAGGCGTTGAGGCGTCACGGCGTTTCGAACCTTCAGCGGCGTTGCGACGTTGACTTCTATTCTTGTTGACCCGACGTCATGACGTTGGGACGTTGCGACGTTGCGACGTTGCGACGTTCCTGCCAGCTCTATGCACTTCTACTCTTTGCTCCAAAATGCGTCCAAAAAGTTCCTGTTCCACCTGCTATTCACACAAAAGCCAAAATCGGTCTTCGGACTATACGAAAGCCATTGTTAGCGTAAAATTAAGCTAAAACGATAAGACAGATGTGGGTATTGCATAAGTGTTTTAGGCACTCATCAGAACACCATAGAGACGTGCGATTATAGGTGATGATGGGCCGGCTCCGCGAAGTGGCACATTTTCCTAGCCGTGTGGATGACCTTCACATTGGAGAATTCTGCGGTTTGCATAATATTGAGAGATGATCAGGCTACATAGTCAATACCCCGGTATCCATGGTGTGGATAAAGAGACTTCCGAGGTTCACGACCTTACTTTTGGAAGGATTTCCAGGCTATGGGCACTCTGACTGACCATGATCTGCTCACCTTGTAAGCGGATGGTCGGTCGAGAGGGGCCTCACGAGGTGTTAGAGGGGCATGTTGCGAGCATAGATCTGGATCATGGGGTAATTTGGGAAGAGCACTTTGCCCTTAGTGGAGTTCGCCTCACAATGGTTACCGAGGGCGGTATCACGGATGACATCCTCCTGAGGCATTGTATGGGAGGCCATGCGGATCCACTGCATTATCATTTGGACAGGGCTGGGAGAGGAAGCAATTGGCCCGGTCTGATCGATTAGAACACCTCAGGAAGGTGGAGGCTTGATGCGACAAGCGCGTCTTCTCACGGCTCAGAGCCGGCATAAGAGTTATGCAGATGTGCGACTTCGACCCTTAGAGTTTGAGGTTGAAGATCATGTCTTCTTGAAGGTGATGCCTAAGAGAGGAGTGGTCAGGTTCGACAAGCGAGGGAAGCTATCGCTGAGGTTTATTGGGCCCTTCGAGATACTCGAGAGGGGTAGGCCTTTATGGCGTCAGGTTGGCTTTATCGTAGCCCGACATGTCGGTGTCCACGAGGTATTTCACGTCTGTGCTCCATAGGTACACACGGATCCGGTCATGTAGTGGATTGGGGAAGATTGAGGTTGACACGGATGGGACCTTCGAGAGGACCGGTCTTGCATTCTCAGATGGCAGTGATCGGGTTTGGGGCCTTAGGGCCGTGAGGCTAGTGAGGGTGCTATGGTGGCAGTGGAGTGGAAGAGTCGACGATGGGAGCACGAGGACACGATCACGGGCCACCTATCCCTTCTTGTTTAGGGATGAAGGTCGTATTGATAGTTTGTATTTAATGACTAGTTTACATGCATGGTAGAGTGCACGTAGCATATGCATGTGTTTGGTTGTGATTGTCCATAATTTTGGGACGAAATTCCTTTTAAGGAGGAGAGAATGTAAGACCCGAGAAAATTCCAATTTTCGGAAAAAGGGTAAAACGGTAATTTTGGTAAAAATCCAAAATTTTTCTAGATCTCGGATGACGAAATGGATTTCACCTTTGGAATCGTCTCGTGAAATCTAGCTACCATGTCGAATTTCGTCGAATTAGGAGCGGTCGAATTTCATGTTTTCGAGCCTTAGGGTGGCCAGGTGCGAAGTCGCGGGTTGAGAGACATGTGATGTGACAAAGTCACCTACATACTCACATGCTGACACATGTTGCATGAGTAGAGAGATGATGGAAATTGATGGCCTAGATAGTGCCAAGTGGCAAAAATCTAGAGGAAGGGGAAATAAGGGGAATTTTAGAAATTGTTAATGAGGAAAAAGACAAAATTTGGAATAGTGGTCATCTCCTACATTCAAAAAGGCCAAAAACGTGCAAAGAGAAGAGGGGAGATCACGTGGCTTAGAGTTTGAGTGAATTTTTGAAAGTACCTTCTCCTCACCAAATTCAAACAATGGGACAGTCGTTTCGGCTTGAACAAGAAGAAAGTTGCTCTACGCGTGAGGACTCTGACGTGGGCACATTTGGTGATCAGTAACTCCAGGTAAAGGGATCTTTCCCTACTTGTGGTAATCCTTGTTTAAGAACCATGTAAATGGTTGGAACGTTCACGAGGCTGTTTTGGCCGTAAGCGATCTAAGCTTTGAACCGAGTGGAAAATTCCTATGCGATGGTGATGACGTTAACCCGAGGTTTTCTTGTTCATGTGAATAGTGACACGAAATTATCTTTTTGTGTAAAAATGTGTATGGTTGAGTGATTCAAATTGAATTGCTCGTGTTTGTCAATTAACCCATGTGAGCTAATTTTGGTGTAATTGATGGTGATGTGATTTAATTATGTTAATATATATGCATGTGAATATATTAGCATGAATTTATTGGAATTGGCATCATGCATTCCATATGCACTGGGGCACCCTAGAACAATAGAGGTGAATGCAATTGGTTTCGTGAAGGAATTGTTTCGAAGGGTTGACCAATAATAATATTCATGGGTATGTCCATTATAACATGGAGTTGTCCGCCTCATATCAGTGGTCAGGCCCCCGATTGTTAGCCGGAGGGTTGTCCACGACCAAATTATCGGGTTGATTACTCTTTATATCGGAGGTTGTCCACGGTTAAAAACAAATACCTTGGTTGAAGGTTTCATTCATGTAGCCGCATGTGTGAGGGAGTCGGAGAGGACTCGAGATATGGGGTAGGGTGAGTCACATTCTCATCCAGGTCATGTAGACATTCAAGTAGGTTCATGAAATTGCTTGAATGTGATTGTTTGCCAAGCATGTACACTTAGGTGGGGAGTAACCCATGTAGGAAATTATCTCTTTGGGCTTTGCGCTCACCACATCGAGAGATCTGTATTTAGTGCGGGAGCGTCGGGCGACTCATTAAAGGCGTTTAGAGAAGAAAGCAGAAGCAGCTTTAGTGTCTGACATCCATGTTTTAAATGTTTATGAATTTTAATATATGTTGTATAAGAGTAATTTATTAACTCTTAAGACCATGTGAGATAGTTGGTTGGATATTTGTGAGTATTGATGGGCTTTAGTCTGTGATGTTTACTCATGGACTTGGTGGTCATTGTCTGTGCTCATTGTTAGGATAGGTTTTTGTACTTTGGGTAGAGCTCCACATTCTGAAGGGGACTGCTTGATTTTAAATGATGTGGGTTACCCGACATTCACGGAAGTATTCGCATGGAGTTGCGGGTTACTGGCGTTTTAGGTTTGGGGCGTCACTGCCCGAGTCTGAGCACGTCGACAGGACTACAATGACCGCGAGGAGGTCACATGCGAAGCAAAACAATGACGCTAACCTATCAACTCTCACAAAATAACTCAACAAATATATAATATATAGTTCAAGGTTTAATGTCCTCTTATATAAACCTCTCCTATCATTAAAATTATAAATTCTAATCACATGTTGCTGCAACAAATATCAAAGCCACAGAGTGAGCACACCAGTGTTGAGTGGTGTGCGCCGACTCAAGCTCCACTATACTGAAAATAAATGATCTGAAAACAGAGTGAGCAGCTGTGAAGATAACATTCTCATGGGAGGTCACTCCCCACCTGAGTGCAGTGGGACGCCCAAAGCGGGGTGTCCGTTGGCGACCGACCAGCGGAATAATCGTGGATGTCGGGTGACTGACACCGCTCATGAAAAATCGGGCGAGTCTCAGCACATGCAGGGGAGCTCTAAGCAAACTACAATCATTGACATCAAATCCCTCCGTAGGAGTCGCAGGCCATGGGCTTGCCGCCGGTACTCATCAAAATACCCCAACTATATACTATAGTTCAGAGTTAAATAATTCACTCTTGGATTGACATATATTAAAAATTACAACATTATTACATATTTATACAACAACATCAAAGCCACAAGTCGGCTTTTTTTCAAAGCGACTCTGTGAGTCTTTTGCCTTCTCGATGGCTCCTGTGCACAGTGGTGATCCCTCGGCAAGGGGTGAGCAAAGCCCGATAGAGATAATTTCTATGGGTTACTCTCCACCTAAGTACATATGCATAGTAACCGTCATTCGTAAATTTCATGAGCTACTCGAATGTCTACATGACAAATCCCATGTATTAAGTTCTCCGACTCTCACATATGCCTAGCGATGCGGTAAATATCCAGTTTTCAAAAAAAAAGCTTTTTGTTCTCGAAACACTGCAGTTGGTAAGTATTGAGATTACCCTCAGCGAATTCTTTGGATATATTTCAAGAAGCAGTCATGGTCCTCGTAGAGTGATACGTTGGACTGACTCTCGAGAGCAATTCATCGAATCTTCATATGAAATTCCTTTCACAAACATTTTCGTTTTGTTCGTTTCATGTCATGTACACTCACTCATGTTCTAGGGTGCCCCGGTGCGAATGGAATGCATGATGTCAATTCCAACGCATTCATGCTAATATATTCACAGTACATATTAACATAGTTCAATCACATAATACATATTATGCAGTTCATATCATTTAAATTAAACCATGTTCAATTGACAAACACAACAATTCATTTTGGAATCACTCGACACCATAAAAATTCCACCACAAATATTTCATTCATTATTCACATGAGCAGTGAAATTCCTAGGGTTCTTGTTCTTTTCCCTAAACAAATTTTCTCCATAGGTTCATTTGAGACCGAGTTTACAGCTAAAACAAGCCTCAAAACAGTTCTAATCATTTATGGCTCTTAGCTGAAAGTTCCTTCAAGTAGGAAAAGATCTGCTCTTAGGTTGTCGAAACTCCACTAGTGATTACCCATGTATAGCCGCGTAGAGTGACTACTTCTTGCTTTGTGAAGATGGTCGAATAGTTGAAAATCTAGAGAGAAGGAGCTCTCTCTCTCTAGAAAATAAAAAGCGCTGCTCTTGCATCCTTTCAGCTCTTTACTTGCGTTTGTTCTTTTTCCATTTGAAGGCCAACTATTCAACATTTGTCTTGTTATCATTTAAACTTTCAATTAACACCATTCATGTCCTCAGTCTTGGATTTTGACGCCTTTGCTGTCTCGGCCGTCCATTTCCATAAATCTCTCAATCTTTGTATGTGTCACAAGAGTACATGTAGTAGTGTTTTGTCACATCACATGTCTCTCAGGCTGTTCCTGACACCCAGTACCAGTGCATAAGTCAAATTCCTCACTGTCTCGGAATTGTGAAATTCGACGTAGTGACGCCACCAAAAAGCGGGATTGTCCGTTGACAACCCGTCGACCCGTAGGAATAATCGTGGATGTCGGGTGGCAGAGCACCACTCATGAAAATCGAGGCATAGTCTCCTTTGTCTGGAGCTTACTTGAACTCTGACACATTACAGCATTAATTCATGAAGGACATGTACATGAGTAAACAGTAGCCCGGGCCCATACATCAATACTCATCAAAATACACCAACTATATACCATAGTTCAAGAGTTAATAATTCACTCTTAGTTCGACATATATTAAAATTACAACATTCTATTACATATTTATACAACAACATAAAGCCACATGTGTTTATTCTCAAAACGGCCTCTAATGAGTGTAAATGCTACCGATCGCTCCCTATGCGAGAATGGTGATCCTCGACAAGGTGAGTGAAGCCCGGTAAAGATAATTTCTACATTAGTTTATACACTTTCAGTGCACATGTGCAGGTGAAGAATTCCAATTTTAGAAAAAAGAGGGTAGCAAGGTCTTTGGTAAAATCAAGTGCTAGATCTCGGATAATGAAAATTTGCAGTTGAATCGTTTAGCGAAATCTGGCTATAAATTAGAATTTAATTAGTTTAAGTGTTCAGATTCGTTTGAGCAGGTGGTGTTGTAAAAGCAGGTTTAAGAGACATGTGATTTGGAAAAGTGTCTTGACATATCTGTGACACATTGTTTGAATTAAGAATGAAATAGGCGACTAAGGTGTGCCAAGTGTCAAAATAGTGGAAAAATGGAACATAAGTGGAATTTTGGAATTTGTTAATGATAATAAGACAAATTTGAATAGTTGTCTTCTCCAAAATTAAAAGAACAAAATGGGAAGTGGGCTGGAAGGGGTGATGCAGTGGCTGAGACGTTTGAGTTTTTAGAGAGAGAGGAAGTGGCTTCTCTCTAAGTTTTCGGCCGATCGGACCGTCGGTTTTCAACGGAGCAAGAAGGAAAGTTGCTCTACGCGGCGAGGACTACGTGTGGACTCCAATTTGGTGGAGTTCCAACAACTCCAAGAGGTAGGGATCTTTTCCTACTTGTTATTTCTTGACTAAGAGCCATACAAATGGTTAAGAATCTTTGAGCTTTGTTTTGTAGCTAAGCTGGATCTCAGAAACTTTGGGCAGTGGAGAAAATTCATATTTGTGTGGCTATGAATAGTAACAGGGGTTTCCCTTGTTCATGTGAATAGTGACGAAATTATTTTTATTGTGAAAATCATGTTTAGTTGAGTGATTCAAAACAAATTCTTCCGTGTTTGTTAATTAGCCCATGTGAGCTAATTTTGGTGTAGTGGTTGAGAATTTACATAACATGCTTTATGTGATTTAATTATGTTAATATATATGCATGAATATATTACATGAATGTATGAAATTGGCATCAGCCATTCCATATGCAACTGGGGCACCCTAGAACAATAGGGTGAGTGCATGGTGGTTTCTTGAGACAGGTGTTTTGGAGGGTGACCCAGTATGTAATTATTTGGAGTGTGTCCGATACAACATCGGAGGGTTGTCCATATAATATCAATCGTGAAGTCGGCCCAGTTGATATACATCGGAGGGTTGTTCCTGAAAATAGAGTATGATTGATTCCACTATTTATATCGAAGGGTTGTCCATGGTTAAAGCAATGCATTTGATAGTTTCATTCATGAAACTTGCATGTGTGAAGTCGGTGAGGACTCGGGATATGGGATGGAGAGTCACATTCTCATCCGGGTCGTATAGACATTGGTCAGGTTCATGTAATTGCTTGAATGTGATTGTTCACCATGCATGTGCATAGGTGGGAAGTAACCCATGTAGAAAATTATCTACTGGAAGCTGCTCACCGCAGTCGAGGATCACCATTTAGTGCGAGAGCGTCGGGAGGCGACACTCATTAGAATTTGTTTTGAGAAGAAAGCCGACCCCGTGGCTGATGTTGTTGTATCCATGCATTAGAATGTTGCAACTTTAATATATGTTGTATAAGAGTAATTTATTAACTCTTAAACCATGTGAGATAGTTGGTTGGATATTTTGTGAGTATTGATGCAAGGGCCCAAGTGGCCATTATTTTACTCTCATGTGGACCCTGTGTGGTCATTGTCATTGTTGGGACAGGTTTTGTACTTTGGGTAGAGCTCCCCGTACAAAGTAGACTCTGCCCAATTTTCGTGAGTGGTGTCGGGTTACCCGACATTCACGAGTATTCCACGGGTTGACGGGTTGTCAACGGGACCCCCGGTTTTGGGGTGTCACAACATGCATGGCAACAATCACATTCAATCAATTTCATGAACCTACTCGAATGTCTACATGACAAATCCCATGTCCCGAGTCCTCACCGACTCCCTCAACTATGCCTAAGCCGAATGCAGTAAAATGTCAGTTTTCAAAACAAAAAGCTTTTGTTCTCGAAAACTTACTACGAAAACCGGTAAAATACATTGGACTACCGCCGGGCGAATTCTTTGGATAACGCTCCTAAGCAGTCCTTGGTCCTCATCAAGAGTGATGCGTTGGGCTTGACTCTCAGGCAATTTCATCAAAAATCTTCCTTGAAATTCCTTTCACAAACATTTTCGTTTTTGTTTCATTTCATGTCATGCACTTACGCCTAATATTCTAGGGTGCCCTAGTGCATATGTGTAAGACTCGAGAAAATTCCAATTTTTTGAAAAATGGTAAAACGGTAATTTCGGTCAAAACCCGAAATTTTTCTAGATCTCGGATGACGAAACGGAATTCACAGTTTGAATTGTCTCGCGAAATCTAGCTACCAAGTCGAATTTCGTCGAATTCCGAGATAGTCAGAATTTCACGTTTTTCGAGGCATCGATTGTCGGGTGTTGTAAAATGGGTTTGAGAGACATGTGATGTGACAAAAGTCACCTACTACATGTACTCTTGTGACACATGTTACAAGATTAGAGAGATGATGAGATGAATGGCCGAGATTGTGCCAAGTGTAAAAATCAAGAAAAAAAGGGGACATAAGTGAAATTTTTGAAATGTTAATGAATAAGACAAAAAAATGCAATAGTGTCATCTTCTCAGAATTTGAAATAAGCGTGCGGGAGAGGAAGGAGTACGTGCCGAACATTTGAGTTTCAAGAGAGAGAGAGAGAGAGCACCTTCTCTCGAGGATTCCGGCCGATCGGGTAGTCGGTTCTCGAAAGAGCAAGAAGTAAAGCTGTTCTATGCGGCTAGGGTTACGCGTGGGCACCGATTTGGTGGAGTTCCGACAACTCCAAGAGGTAGGCATTTTATCCTACTTGTGTTAATCTTTGGCTAAGAGCCATGTAAATGGTTAGAAATGTTATGAGGATTGTTTTTAGCGTAAGTGCATCTCCAAAAAGCTTTGAACCCAGTGGAAAATTCCTATTTGTGTGGTATGAACGGCAGCGAAGATTTCAACATTCGATGAATAGTGACACGTAAATTTTTGGTTTGAAATTGTGTTTTGTTAAGTGATTCAAAATGAATGACTTGTGTTTGTTAATTAGCCCATGTGAGCTAATTTTGGTGTATTGATGGTGAAAATTTGCATAACATGATTGATGTGATTTAATTATGTTAATATATATGCATGTGAATATATTAGCATGAATGTTTTGGGATTGGCATCATGCATTCCATATGCATCGGGGCAGCCTAGAATGTTAGGTGTGAGTGCATGACATGAAATGAAACAAAAAACGAAAACGTTTGTGAAAGGAATTTCGACGGAAGATTTTCCGAAGAATTGCCTTGGAGAGTTATCCAACAGATCACTTCGGATGAGGACCATGACTATTTCGGAGAGTATCAATGAGTCGCCTCGTGGGTAGTCCGATATTTTGCAAAATTCGGTAGTGAGTTTTTCGAGAACAAAAGCTTTTCTTTTGAAAACTAGATATTTTACTCGCGTTGACTTAGGCATATGAGGAGTCGGTGAGACTCTGGACATAGGGTTGATCATGAACATGAGGCAGGTTCATGAAATTGCTTGAATGTGATTGTTTGCCATGCATGTGCACTTAGGTGGGGAATAACCCGGGTAGAGTTATCTGCGGGCTTTGCTCCTTTGTCGAGGATCACCATTTCGGAATTACGGGGAGCGATCGGGAGCGGCACTCACTAGGACGTGTTAGAAAGCGGAAGCTTATGGCTTCAGGCGTTGTCATTTAGCCATAACATGTATTAGAATTACAATTTGAATATATGTTTGTATTAAAATAAGATTTATTAACTCTTGAACTCATGTAGATAGTTAGTGTATTTTATGAAGTATGATGGGGGGCCCAAGTGGCTATTATTTTACTCGCATGAGGGACCTTGTGTGGTCATTGTTGATTGTTGAGACAGGTTGTTTTTGAGGTGGGCTCCGTCTGAAAGGAGACTGCCTTTGGAGTTTTATGAATGAGTGGTGTTGGGTTGCAGGCTTATATTCATGAGGTTGACGGACATCTTGAGACACCCAGTTTTAAGAGGCACTCACAATATGGAATGCATATTGAAAGCAATTCCAACACATTCGTATAATATATTCACATGCATATAATGTTATAATTAAATCACATAATACATATTATGCATATTCTACATCAATTACACCAAAGTGCTTTCGTATGGGCTAATTAACAAACAAGCAATTCATTTTGAATAACTAAAATGTAAAACTGCAAAAAATATTTTGTGTCACTATTCACGTGAGCAGTGAAACCCTCGGAGTTCTTGTTCACGCGGCCACCTAAATAAATTTTATCCGCTGGTTTAGAAGCTTTGGGGGCCGAGTTTAAGGCTAAGCAAAGCCTCGAAACGTTCTAACCACACACATAGCTCTTGTGAAGTTAACTCAAGTAGAAGCAGTCCACACCTCTTGGAGTTGTGAAAACTCCACCGTCGATGCCTTGGCACGTTGCCCTGCGCGCGTAGAGCGACTGCTAACCAGTCGGCGTGAAGCGATGGATGGCCAGGAAATCTAGAGAAGGGCTCTCTCTCTCTAAAAATAAAAATGGCGCTCTTGCATCACTTTCGGCTCCTTTGCACGTTTGTTCTTTTCCATTTGAAGAAAATATTCAACATTTTGTCTTATTATCATTTAAACTTTCAAATTAATACCATCCATGTCTCAAAGTCTTGGATTTTGACACTTCTTTGATCTCGTAGTCCATTTCCATCACATCTCTCTAATCTTGCAACATGTGTCTACAGAGTACATGTAGTAGGTAACTTTTTCACATCACATGTCTCAAACTGTTTCTGAACCCGATACTTCGGTGCCTCGAAAAAGCGTGATATTGAAACATCCCGATTCGATGAAATTCGGCGTGGTATCTGGGTTGTGAGCTGATTCCAATGGTAAAAATCCGTTCGTCATCAAAGATCTAGAAAATTTTGGGTTTGACGAAATTATGATTTTACCCTTTTTCCGAGGTGGAATTTTCGGGTCTTCACAGCACATGCATGGCAAACAATCACCTTCATGATTTCATGAACCTAGTCGAATGTCTACATGCCCAATCCCATGTCCCGAGTCCTCACCGACTCCCTCACACTTGCCTAAGCCAATATGCGAGTAAAAATATCCAGTTTTCAAAACAAAAGTTTTTTGTTCTCGAAAAGTTACTACCGTATTTTGATAAAATACATTGGACTACCCTCCGAGGTAAATTGCTGGATAACACCTGCGAAACTTGATCCTTGAATTACTCATCAGTGATCTTTTGGGCTGACTCTCGAGCAATTCATCGGAAAATCTTCCTTGAAATTCCTTTCACAAACATTTTTGTTTTTGTTTCATTTCATGTCATGAACTCACTCCTAATATTCTAGGGTGCCTTAGTCATATGTGTAAGACCTGAGAAAATTCCAATTTTCTGAAAAATGGTAAAACGATAATTTCGGTCCAAGCTAGGAATTTTCTGGGTGCGGATGTGAAGCAGTTTCCTTTATTGGAATCGATCTCGTGAATCTACTTCTGCATTGAATTTCGTCGAATTTCGAGACAGTCGGAATTTCACGTTTTTCGAGGCACCGGTTGTCAGGTGTTGTAAAATGGGTTTGAGATAGATGTGATGTTACAAAAGTCATATACTACATGTACTCTTGTGACACATGTTGCAAGATTAGAGAGATGATGAGATAGATGGTCGAGATTGTGCCAAGTGTCAAAATCAAGAAAAAAATGGGACATAAGTGGAATTTTTGAAATGCTAATGAATAAGTCAAAAAAATGCAATAGTGTCATCTTATCAAATTTGAAGCCAAAACGTGCAAGAGAGGAGAAGGAGATGCGGTAGCTAAACATTTGAGTTCCTAGAGAGAGAGAGATCACCTTCTCTCTAGGATTCCGGCCGATCGGGCCTTCGGTTCTCGATGGAGCAAGAAGTAAAGTTGTTTTACGCGGCGAGGGCTATGCGTGGGCACTGATTTGGTGGAGTTAGACGGCTCGAGGGTAGGGATCTTCCTACTTTGTGTTAATATTTGGTTAGAGCCATGTAATGGTTATGGTGTTGCAGAACTGTTTTAGCGTGGTCCCGATCTCAAAGCTTTGAATCGGTGGGATCTATTTGTGTGGTCGTGAGCGATGTAACCGGGGTTTCTTGTTCACGTGAATAATGTTTCAATAGAATTTTGGTTTGAAATTGTGTTTTGTTAAGTGATTCAAAATGAATGACTTGTGTTTGTTAATTAGCCCATGTGAAATTTAATTTTGGTGTAGTGATGGTGAAAAATTTGCATAACTGTAGTTGATGTGATTAAATTATGTTAATATATATGCATGAATATATTAGCATGAATGTTTTGGGATTGGCATCCTTCATTCCATATGCATAAGGCCTTTAGAATGTTAGAGTGTGAGTGCATGACGAAATGAAACAAAAAACGAAAACGTTTGTGAAAGGAATTTCGACGGAAGATTTTCCGAAGAATTGCCTTGGAGAGTTATCCAACAGATCACTTCGGATGAGGACCATGACTATTTCAGAGAAATATCCAGCAATTCGCCTCGTAGGGTAGTCCAATATTTTACCAAAATTCGGTAGTGAGTTTTCGAGAACAAAAAGCTTTTCTTTTGAAAACTGGATATTTTTACTCGCATTCGACAGAAGCATGTGAAGTCGGTGAGGACTCGGGACATGGGGTTAGTCTTGTAGACATTGAGGTAGGTTCATGAAATTGCTTGAATGTGATTGTTTGCCATCGTGTTCCTTGGGTGGAAGCTAGCCCGGGTAGGAAATTATCTCTATTGGGGCGTTGCTCACCTGTCGGGGATCCTGCATTTCAGGTACGGGGAGCGATCGGGAGCGGCACTCACTAGGAGCGCGTGTTAGAAAGCCGACTTGTGGCTTTAGGCGTTCATCATTTTGTATATCACTTGTGAATTCTCTAGTTGGATATATATTTGTATTAAGATGGTTATTAACTCTTGAACTATTGTGAATGGTTGATGTATTTGTGGTATTGATCACGGGGCCCAAGTGGCTATTATTTTACTCGCGGACCTTGTGTGGTCGTGACCAGTTGTTGGGAGCGGGTTGTTTTGGGTAGAGCTCCGTCTGAAAGGGGCTACGCCGTTTTTTATAGTGGTGTGGGTTGCAGAGCATCCCGCATATTCCGCAGGTTGACGGGTTGTAAACGGACACCCCGGTTTTGGGGCGTCACAATATGGAATGCATGATGACAATTCCAACACATTCATGCTAATATATTCACATGCATATATATTAACATAATTTAATCACATACATATTGTATATTCTGCACGTCAGTACACCCAAAATTAGCTCATATGGGCTAATTAACAAACACGAGCAATTCATTTTGAATAACTAAAATCATAAAAATTCACACAAAATATTTCGTGTCACTATTCACGTGAACAGTGAAACCCTCGGGTTACTGTTCACGGCCACACAAATAGAAATTTTATCCACTCGGTTCAAAGCTTTTGAGACCGAGTTTATTGCTAAAACAAGCCTCAGAACGTTCCTAACCATTTACATAGCTCTTAGCCAAGGATTAACTCAAGTAAGCAGTCCTACCTCTTGGGTTGTCAAACTCCACCAAATCGATGCTTATAGCGTTGCCCTCGTAGCGTAAGAACCTTTACTTCTTGCTCGTCGACAATAGGCGATCAGAGATGGCTAGGAAATCTAGAGAGAAGGAGCTCTCTCTCTCTCTCTCTAAAAAATAAAAAACGCTGCTACTGCATCACTTTCCAGCTCCTTTGCACGTTTTGTTCTTTTTCCATTTGAGAAGAAAAATATTCAACATTTTGTCTTATTATCATTTAAACTTTCAATTAATACCATCCATGTCCTCAAGTCTTGGATTTTTGACACTTGGCACAATCTCGGCCGTCCATTTCCATCATCTCTCTAATCTTGCAACATGTGTCACAAGAGTACATTTAGTAGGTAACTTTTTTCAATTCACATGTCTTCAAACCTGTTTACGGAACCCCGACACTCTGCGGCCTCGAAAACGATATTCGACCCCGTATCCGGCGAAATTCACGGTGGTATCTAGATTTCTCGCGAGACGATTCCAATACAAACTGCTTTCACATCCGAGATCTAGAAAATTTTTGGGTTTTGACCGAAATTATGATTTTACCCTTTTTCCGAAAATTGGAATTTTCTCGGGTCTTACACACATGCATGGCAAACAATCACCTTCAAGCAATTTCATGAACCTACTCGAATGTCTACATGCCCAATCCCATGTCCCGAGTCCTCACCGACTCCCTCACACTTGCCTAAGCCAATATAGCAAAATATCCACTAAAACAAAAGTTTTTTGTTCTCGAAAACTTACTACCGTATTTCGATAAAATACATTGGACTACCCTCCGAGGTAAATACGATAACACTGGAACTGGCCATGGTCCTCATCCGGGCGGATCTTGGACGACTCTCCAAGGCAATTCATCGGAAAATCTTCCTTGAAATTCCTTTCACAAACATTTTTGTTTTTGTTTCATTTCATGTCATGAACTCACTCCTAATATTCTAGGGTGCCTTAGTGCATATGTGTAAGACCTGAGAAAATTCCAATTTTTCTAAAAATAGAACCAAAATTCGGGTCCCGAAATTTTTCTAGATTGCGGATGACGAAACGGATTTCACTGTTGGAATCATCTCGTGAAATCTAGCTACCACGTCGAATTTCGTCAAATTTCGAGACAGTTGGAACACGTTTTTCGAGGCACCGGTTGTCAGGTGTTGTAAAATGGGTTTGAGATAGATGTGATGTTACAAAAGTCATATACTACATGTACTCTTTTGACACATGTTGCAAGATTAGAGAGAAGATGAGATAGAAGGTCGAGATTGTGCCAAGTGTCAAAATCAAGAAAAATGATTGATAAGTGGAATTTTTTGAAATGCTAATGAATAAGTCAAAAAAATGCAATAGTGTCATCTTATCAAATTTGAAGCCAAAACGTGCAAGAGAGGAGAAGGAGATGCGGTAGCTAAACATTTGAGTTTCTAGAGAGAGAGAGATCACCTTCTCTCTAGGATTCCGTCGATCGGGCTCTCTTGCCTCGACAATGAGCAAGAAGTAAAGTTGTTTTACGCTACGAGGCTATGCGCAGACCGATTCCAGTGGAGTCCTCATAACTCCAAGAGGTAGGGATCTTTTCCTACTTGTGTTAATATTTGGTTAAGAGCCATGTAAATGGTTATGAATTCTTCTGAGGCTTCTGTTTTTTAGCCAGAATTCCTGGCCTCAAAAGCTTTGAATCATTATAAAACTTATTTGTGTGGTCGTGGAACAAGAAACCGAGGGGTTTCACTGCTCACGTGAATAGTGACACGAAATTTTTGGTTTGAACAAGCTGTTAAGTGATCAAAAACAATGACTTTGTGTTTGTTAATTAGCCCATGTGAGCTAATTTTGTGTATTGATGGTGAAAATTTGCATAATATGTGATTGATGTGATTTAATTTGGTGTTATTATATATGTAATGTGAAATATATTAGCATGAATGTTTTCAGATTGGCATCATGCATTCATATGCATCGTAAGCAGCCTAGAATGTTAGGTGTGAGTGCATGACATGAATGAAACAAAAATCTAAAACGCTTAGAAAGGAATTTCGACTAAGATTTTCTCCTCAAGAATTGCTCTAGAAGTTATCCAATTATAATACTGATGAGGACCATGACTTACTGTAGAAATATTCAGCAATTCGCCTCGGAGGGTAGTCCAATATTTTACCAAAATTCGTGAAAGTGAGTTCGAGAACAAAAGCTTTTCTTTGAAAATTGATATTTTTACTCGCATTCTAATTTAGGTATATGTGAGAGCTTCAGGACAGATACGGGCTTGCCATGGTACATTCGAAAGAGGTCTCATGAAATTGCTTGAATGTTATTGTTTTCCATGCATGTTCACTTAGGTGGGGAGTAACCTGCAGGAAATTATCTCTATTTGGGCTTTGCTCACCCCGGTCGAGGGATCACCATTTCTGTACAGAGCGATTTAGAAGGCAGCACTCCACTGTGAGGTCACATGATGAAGGAGTTTTACTTGTGGCTTTGGCGTTGTCATTTTGTATAACATGTATTAGAATTCTAAAATTTGAATATATGTTTGTATTAAGAGTAATTTATTAACTCTTGAACTATTGTAGATAGTTGATCTATTTTGTGAGTGCATACGCAGCCTGGGTGGCTATTATTTTACTCGCACTGGGACCTCATGTGGGTCATTGTTTGATTAGCTGAGACAAGTTGTCTTTGGGCAGAGCCCCGTACAAAGGAGACTCGCCCATTTTTATGAGTGGTGTTTCCAAGCTACCCGACATCCCCGCATATTCGAAGTGGTGCTGATCTGTTGTAAACGGACACCCTTGGTTGGGCGTTATTAAATGGAATGTATGATGATACTTAACACACTCATAAGCACACTCACATGCATATATATTAACATAATTAAATCACATAATACATAAAGAGCGATATCACTATCACCGCCTCAATGAGTTACAAGATATATTTCTTCATTTTTCTCTCTACTATTTCTGCTTCCTCCACAATTAACAAACACGGCAATTCATTTTGAATAAAATTCATAAAATTAACACAAATATTTCGTGTCAGTTATTCACGCGGGAACAAGGAAACCTCGGCCACGCTCACGGCCACACAAATAGTTTATCCACTGCTCGTGCTTCTTGGAGGCCGCATGCTAAAACGAAGCCCTCGTACTTCCTAACCATTTCCATACAGCTCTTAGTCGCGATTAACTTCAGCAGAAAGATCTCGCCTTCTGAGTTGTCAAAACCCACCAAACTCCGATGCCCACGGTGCCGCGGTAACGCCTCATTTCGCCTCCGGCCACAACCGACGATCCGAATGGCCGGAAATCTAGAGAGAAGGAGCTCTCTCTCTCTAAAAAATCGCCACGTATCACTTTCCAGCTTCAGACGCTTTTGTTCTTTTTTTCCATTTGAGAAGAAAAATATTCAACATTTTGTCTTATTATCATTTAAACTTTCAATTAATACCATCAATGTCCTCAAGTCTTGGATTTTTGACACTTGGCACAATCTCGGCCGTCCATTTCCATCATCTCTCTAATCTTACAACATGTGTCACAAGAGTACATGTAGTAGGTAACTTTTTTCACATCACATGTCTCTCAAACCCGCTTTTACGAACCTCGAGCACTGCGCTCCGAAAAATGTGATCCGACTACCCCAGACCGATGAAATTGACAATTAGATTTTCGAGACGTATTCCAATGTATTAAATCCATTTCGGGCTATCCGAGATCTGTAGGCTTTGGGTTTTGACCAAACATGATTTTACCTCTTTTTCCGAAAAATTGGAATCTCTTTCTGCCCATACACATTCATGGCAAACAATCACCTTCATACTCTCTCATGAACCTACTAATGTCTACATGCCCAATCCCATGCTCCTCGAGTCCTCACCGAATTTCACACTTGCCTGCCGTTATGCGAGTAAAAATATCCAGTTTTCAAAACAAAAGTTTTTTGTTCTCGAAAACTTACTACCGTATTTCGATAAAATACATTGGACTACCCTCCGAGGTAAATTGCTGGATAACACTCTGAAACGGTCATGGTCCTCATCCGAAGTGATCTTTTGGACGACTCTCCAAGGCAATTCATCGGAAAATCTTCCTTGAAATTCCTTTCACAAACATTTTTGTTTTTGTTTCATTTCATGTCATGAACTCACTCCTAATATTCTAGGGTGCCTTAGTGCATATGTGTAAGACCTGAGAAAATTCCAATTTTCTGAAAAATGGTAAAACGATAATTTCGGTCAAAACCCGAAATTTTTCTAGATTATGATGATTTAAACTGATTTCATCATGGAATGTCAAGGAAATCTAGCTAACACGTAGAATTTCGTCGACTTCGAGACAATGGAATTTCACGCTTTTCGAGGCACCTGCTGTCGTGTCAGAAATAGGCTCAGATAGCGATGCGATGTTACAAAGTCATATGCTACATGTACTTCAGAAACATGTTGCAAGATTAGAGAGATGATGAGATGGATGGCCGAGATTGTGCCAAGTGTTAAAATCAAGAAAAAAATGGGACATAAGTGGAATTTTTTAAATGCTAATGAATAAGTCAAAAAAATGCAATAGTGTCATCTTATCAAATTTGAAGCCAAAACGTGCAAGAGAGGAGAAGGAGAGGCGGTAGCTAAACATTTGAGTTTCTAGAGAGATAGAGATCACCTTCTCTAGATTCTACCGACGGGGCCTCTGCCTCGGGCGGAGAAGGAAGTAGTTGTTTTAATGGCGAGGCTATGCGTAAGATTCGGGATTCGGGTGGAGTTCCGGCTAACTCCAAGAGGTGATTCTTCCTACTTGTGTTAATATTTGCTAAGAGCCACAAATGGTTATGAATGTTCGGGAGGCTTGTTTTAGCCGTAAATCTCTACCTTAAAAGCTTTGAATCGAGTGGAGAAAACTTATTTATGGTCGTGAACAAGAACCCGAGGTTTCACCGTTTCACGTGAATAAAGGACACGTAAATTTTTGGTTTGAAATTTGTTTTGTTGCTGATTCAAAATGAATGACTTTAATATTACTGTACCATGTGAGCTAATTTTAGTGTATTGACAGAAAATTTGCATAACATGATTGATGTGATTTAATTATGTTAATATATATGTATGTGAATATATTAAAGATGAATGTTTCTGGGATTGGCATCATGCATTCCATATGCATCGGGCAGCTTCAGAACGTTAGTGAGTGCATGACATGAAAGAAAACAAAAACGAAAACGTTTGTGAAAGGAATTTCAATTTTAACATTTTCTCCGAAGAATTGCCTTGAGAGTTATCCAACATATCACTGATGAGGACCATGACTATTTCGTAGAAATATCCAAATACCCGCCAGAGGGTAGTCCAATATTTTACCAAAATTCGGTAGTGAGTTTTCGAGAACAAAAAGCTTTTCTTTTCAAAACTGGATATTTTTACTCGCATTTGACTTAGGCATATGTGAGGGAGTCGGTGAGGACTCACGACATGGGGTTGATCATGTAGACATTCGAGTAGGTTCATGAAATTGCTTGAATGTGATTGTTTGCCATGCATGTGCACTTAGCAGGAGTAACCCAGTAGAAATTATCTCTACTGGCTTTGTTTCACCTGGGCGAGGGATCACCACCCAGCAATGTGGAGCGACGGAAGGCGGCACTCACTAGAGTGGGGTCACAGAGTGCCAGAAGAAAGCCGACTTGTGGCTTTGGCGTTGTCATTTTGTATAACATGTATTAGAATTCTACAATTTGAATATATGTTTGTATTAAGAGTAATTTATTAACTCTTGAACTACTGCAGATAGTTGATGTATTTTGTGAGTATTGATGCAGGGTCCAAGTGGCCATTATTTTACTCGCATGGGGACCCTGTGTGGTCATTGTTGATTGTTGAGACAGGTTGTATTTTAGGTAGAGCTCCCCGTACAAAGGAGACACTACGCGATTTTTATGAATGGTGTCGGGTTACCCGACATCCACGACACCCGTGAGGGTCGACAGTGTTGTCAACGGATACCCCGTTCACGCCACAATATGGAATGCATGATGCCAATTTCCAACATTATCTATAATATATTTACATGCATATATATTAACATAATTAAATCACATAATACATGTTATGCATATTCACCATCAATTACACAAAAATTAGCTCATATGGGCTAATTAACAAACACGAGCAATTAATTTTGAATCACTCAAAATCATAAAAATTCACAAAAAAAAATTTCGTGTCACTATTCAAGTGAACAGTGAAACCCTCAGGTTACTGTTCACGGCCACACAAATAGGACAATTTTCTCCACTCGGTTCAAAGCTTTTGAGAGATCGAAGCGCTTACGGCTTAAACAGTTCTAACGTTCCTAACCATTTACATGGCTCTGCCAAGGATTAACTCAACTAGAAAAAGATCCCTACCTCGAGTTGTCGAACTCCACTAAATCGATGCCCACGCTGTTCTCCGCAGAATGCCTTTTACTTCTTGCTCCGTCGACAACCGTCGATCCGAATGGCCGGAAATCTAGAGAGATGGAGTTCTCTCTCTCTCTCTAGAAAATAAAAAGCCGCATCGTATCACTTTCCGCCTTGCACGTTTTGTTTTTTTCCATTTGAGAAGACAACTATTCAACATTTTGTCTTATTATCATTTAAACTTTCAATTAACACCATTCATGTCCTCAAGTCTTGGATTTTTGACACTTGGCACAATCTCGGCCGTCCATTTCCATAATCTCTCTAATCTTGCAACATGTGTCACAAGAGTGGCATGGTGAGGTGACTTTTTTCAAATCACATGTCTCTCAAACCTATTTTACTAACTCGATACCTTGCCTCAAAAATGAAATTTCGACCGTCCTGCACTGACATGAATTCGACGTGGTAGCTAGATTTCTGAGACCATTCCAACGACAGTCCTGCTTCATCATTCGAGATCTAGAAAATTTTCGGGTTTTGTCCGAAATTACGATTTTACCCTTTTTCCGAAAATTGGAATTTTCTCGGGTCTTACACATATGCATGGCAAACAATAACCTTCAAGCAATTTCATGAACCTACTCGAATGTCTACATGCCCAATCCCATGTCCTGTCCTCACCGAATTCTCACACTCGCTCTAAGCCAATATGCAGTAAAATATCCAGCTTTCAAAACAAAAGTTTTTGTTCTCGAAAAACTTACCACCGAATTTCGATAAAATACATCGACTACCCGAGGCGAATTGTTGGATAACACCAAAACAACCATGGTCCTCATCCGAAGTGATCTTTCGACGACTCAAGGTACCATCGGTAATCTTCTTGAAATTCCTTTCACAAACATTTTCGTTTTTGTTTCATTTCATGTCATGCACTCACTCCTAATATTCTAGGGTGCCCCAGTGCATATGTGTAAGACCTGAGAAAATTCCAATTTTCTGAAAAAGGGTAAAACGATAATTTTGGTCAAAACCCGAAATTTTTCTAGATCTGGGATGATGAAACGAATTTCACTGTTGGAATCGTTTCGTGAAATCTAGCTACCACGTCTGACTCTTAATCAATTCAGATGTCTAATTTCACGCTTTTCAAGGCACTATTGTCGTGTTGTAAAATGGCTCAGATACATGTGATGTTACAAAGTCATATACCACATGTACTTTGCGGACACATGTCAGTAAGATTAGAGAGATGATGAGATAGATGGTCGAGATTGTGCAAAGTGTCAAAATCAAGAAAAAAATGGGACATAAGTGGAATTTTTGAAATGCTAATGAATAAGTCAAAAAAATGCAATAGTGTCATCTTATCAAATTTGATGCCAAAACGTGCAAGAGAGGAGAAGGAGATGCGGTAGCTGAACATTTGAGCTCAGAGAGAGAGCACTCTTCTTCTAGGATTCCTACTTATCTGCCGGCTTCGACACGGAGCAAGAAGTGTTGTTTTACGCGGCGAGGGCTATGCGTTGGCATCGATTTGGTGGAGTTCCAACAACCCAAGAGGTAGGATCTTTTCCTACTTGTGTTAATATTTGCTAAGAGCCCAATGGTTATAATGTTCGAGGCTTGTTTTATCCGTGAATCGGGCCTCAAAGCTTTGAACCGAAAGGAGAAAACTTATTTAGTGGTCGTGAAATAAGAATTCCGGGGTTTCACTGCTCACGAAAAGTGATCAGAATTTTGGTGTGAAATTGTGTTTTGTTAAATGATTCAAAATTAATTGTTTGTGTTTGCGCACTAGCCTATGTGAGCTAATTTTGGTTTATTGATGGCAAAATTTACAACATGATTGATGTGATTTAATTATGTTAATATATATGCATGTGAATATATTAGCATGAATGTTTTGGGATTGGCATCATGCATTCCATATGCACCGGGGAAGCCTAGAATGTTAGTTGTGAGTGCATGACATGAAATGAAACAAAAAACGAAAACGTTTGTGAAAGGAATTTCGACGGAAGATTTTCCGAGGAATTGCCTTGGAGAGTTGTCCAACAGATCACTTCGGATGAGGACCATGAATATTTCAGAGAAATATCTAGCAATTCTCCTCGTAGGGTAGTCCAATATTTTACCGAAATTCGATAGTGAGTTTTCGAGAACAAAAAGCTTTTCTTTTGAAAACTGGATATTTTTACTCGCATTCGACTTAGGCATATGTGAGGGAGTCGGTGAGGACTCGGGACATGGGGTTGGTTATGTAGACATTCGAGTAGGTTCATGAAATTGCTTGAATGTGATTGTTTGCCATGCATGTGCACTTAGGTGGGGAGTAACCCAGGTAGGAAATTATCTCTATTTGGGCTGCCTAATTCCACGTGGATCACCATTTCAGCATGTGGAGTTTATCGGGAAGGCGGCACTCACTAGAAAGCCACATATAAGAAAAAGTCGACTTGTGCTTTATGTTGTCATTTTGTATAACATGTATTAGAATTTACAATTTGAATATATGTTCAGATAATATAATTTATTAACTCGAATATTGGGTGTATAGTCAATGTATTTCAGGAGTATTGATGCAGGGGCCCAAGTGGCTATTATTTTACTCGCATAGGGACCTTGTGTGGTCATTGTTGATTGTTGAGACAGGTTGTTTTTTGGGTAGAGCTCCCCGTACAAAGGAGACTCTGCCCAATTTTTATGAGTGGTGTCGGGTTACCCGACATTCACGAATATTCCGCAGGTTGACGGGTTGTAAACGGACACCCCGGTTTTGGGGCGTCACAATATGGAATGCATGATGACAATTCCAACACATTCATGCTAATATATTCACATGCATATATATTAACATAATTAAATCACATAATACATGTTATGCATATTCACCATCAATTACACCAAAATTAGCTCACATGGGCTAATTAACAAACATGAGCAATTCATTTTGAATTACTCAACATCTTAAAAATTCACACAAAAATATTTCGTGTCACTATTCATATGAACCGTGAAACCTTCTGGTTACTGTTCACGGCCACACAAATAGGAATTTTCTCCACTCGGTTCAAAGCTTTTAAGACCGAGTTTACGGCTAAAACATGCTTCAGAACGTTCCTAACCATCTATATGGCTCTTAGCCAAGGATTAACTGAAGTAGGAAAAGATCCCTACCTCTTGAAGTTGTCGAAACTCCACCAAATCGATGCCCACGCCGCTGCCCTGCCAGAGAACAATTTATTTCTTGTCTGTCGAGAAACCGACGATCCGAACAAACGGAAATCTGTATATAAGGAGCTCTCTCTCTCTAGAAAATAAAAAACGCTGCTACCGCATCACTTTCCAGCTCCTTTGCACGTTTTTTTCTTTTTCCATTTGAGAAGACAACTATGCAACATTTTGTCTTATTATTATTTAAACTTTCAATTAATACCATCCATGTCCTCAAGTCTTGAAATTTTGACACTTGGCACAGTCTCGGTCGTCCATTTCCATCATCTCTCTAATCTTGCAACATGTGTCACAAGAGTACATGTAGTAAGTGACTTTTGTCACATCACATATCTCTCAAACCCGTTTTACGGCACCCGATATACGGTGCCTCTAAAAACGTGAAATTTCGACTGTCTTGGAATTCGACGAAATTCGATGTGGTATCTTGATTTCGCGTGACGATTCCAACGGTGAAATCCGTTTCGTCATCCGAGATCTAAAGTACCCCGGTTTTGTCCTCAAATTTACGATTTTACCATTTTTCCGAAATTGGAATTTTCTGGGTCTTATGATACATGGCAACAATCACATTCAAGAAATCTCACGGAACCTACTCAACGCCTGGCATGCCCAATCCCATGTCCCTAGTCCTACCGACTCCCCTCACACTTGCCTTAGCCAATATGCGAGTAAAAATATCCAGTGTTGAAAACAAAAGCTTTTTGTTCGAAAACTTACTACCGAATTTTGGAAAAATACATTGGACTACCCTCCGAGGCGAATTGCTTGATAACGTTCCGAAATTGTTATGGTCCACATCCGAAGTGATATGTTGGACGACTCTCCAAGGCAATTCATCGAAAAATCTTCCTTCAAATTTCTTTAACAAACATTTTCGTTTTTGTTTCATTTCATGTCATGCACTCACTAATAATATTCTAGGGTGCCCCAAAGGCATATATAAGACCTTAAATTCCAATTTTCTCGGGTATGGCAAACCGTATTTTCGGGTCAAAACCCGTAAATTTATATCTCGATGATGAAACTGATTTCCACCGTTGGAATCGCCTCGTAAACTTAGCTAACACGTTTAATCGCTTAATCAGACAAAGAGGGAATTTCACGCTTGCGCACCATTTGTCGGGTGTTGCGTCGGCTCGAGACATGTGATTTGACAAAAGTCACCTACTACATGTACTCTTATGACACATGTTGCAAGATTAGAGAGATGATGAGATGGATGACCGAGATTGTGCCAAGTGTCAAAATCAAGAAAAAAAGGGGACATAAGTGGAATTTTTGAACTGTTAATTAATAAGACAAAAAAATGCAATAGTGTCATCTTCTCAAATTTGAAGCCAAAACGTGAAGGAGAGGAGAAGGAGATGTAGTAGCTGAACATTTGAGTTTCTAGAGAGAGAGAGAGCACCTTCTCTCTAGGATTCTGGCCGATCGGGCCTTCGGTTCTCGACGGAGCAAGGGTAAAGCTGTTTTACGCGGCGAGGGCTATGCGTGGGCACCGATTTGGTGGAGTTCCGACAACTGCAAGAGGTAGGGATCTTTTCCTACTGTGCACCTGCTGTGCCGAAATGAATAGGAATGTTCGGGAGGTTTGTTTTTGTTTTAAATTCCGGTCTCAAAAGCTTTGGAATCGAGTGGAGAAAATTCCGTTTAGGTGGTCGTGGAATGCGAACCCGAGGGTTTCAATTGCTCACGTTAATAGTGACACGAAATTTTTGTGGAAATGTGTTTTGTTGCCGATTCAAAATGACCATTGCCTTGTTAATTACTCTATTCGTTAATTTTTTGTGTATTGATGGTGAAAATTTGCAGAACATGATTGATGTGATTTAATTATGTTAATATATATGCATGTGAATATATTAGCATGAATGTTTTGGGATTGACATCATGCATTCCATATGCACCGGGGCAGCCTAGAATGTTAGGTGTGAGTGCATGACATGAAATGAAACAAAAAACGAAAACGTTTGTGAAAGAAATTTCGACGGAAGATTTTCCGAAGAATTGCCTTGGAGAGTTGTCCACGCATCACTTCGATGAGGACTATGACTGCTTCGAGAAAGATCCGTGATTTCGCCGGAGGGTAGTCCAATATTTGATCAATTCAGAGGTGAGTTTTCGAGAATAAAAGCTTTTCTTTGAAAAACCGGATATTTTTACTTCTGATTCGACTTAGCATATGTGAGGGAGTCGTGTGAGGACTCGACATGGGTTATCATGTGACATTCTAGTAGGTTCATGAAATTGATTGAACGTGATTGTTTGCCATGCATGTGCACTTAGGTGGGGAGTAACCCAGGTAGGAAATTATCTCTATTGGGCTTTGCTCACCCTGTCGAGGGATCACCATTTCAGGTACAGGGAGCGATCGGGAAGGCGGCACTCACTAGAGGCTGCGTGTTAGAAGAAAGCCGACTTGTGGCTTTGGCGTTGTCATTTTGTATAACATGTATTAGAATTCTACAATTTGAATATATGTTTGTATTAAGAGTAATTTATTAACTCTTGAACTATTGCAGATAGTTGATGTATTTCAGGAGACATGCAGGCCCCAAGTGGCCATTATTTTACTCGCATGGGGACCCTGTGTGGTCATTGTTGATTGTTGAGACAGGTTGTATTTTGGGTAGAGCTCCCCGTACAAAGGAGTCACTGCCCGAATTTTATGAATGGTGTCGGGTGACATCCATGAATATTGCGTAGGTTGACAGGTTGTCAACGGACACCCGGCCTGGGAGCCAATACGAATGCATGATGCCACTACAACACATTCATGCCACAGGTCTACATGCATATGGGTATTAACATAATTAAATCACATAACACATGTTATGCATATTCACCATCAATTACACCAAAATTAGCCTATATGGGCTAATTAACAAACACGAGCAATTCATTTTCGAATCACTCAAAATCATGTGTGGTTCACAAAAAAATTGCGTCACATTCATGTGAACAAAGGAAACCCCTGTGTTATCGCTCACGGCCACACAAATAGGAATTTTCTCCATTCGGTTCAAAGCTTTTGAGACCGAGTTTACGGCTAAAACAAGCCTCAGAACATTCCTAACCATTTACATGGATCTTAGCCAAGGATTAACTCAAGTAGAAAAAGATCCCTACCTTTTGGAGTTATCGAATCCATCAATCGATGCCCACTGCCCTCACACAGATAATGGGCCTTTACTTCTTGTCTGGTCGATAACCGACGATCCCAATTTACTGAAATCTGCAGAGAATGAGCTCTCTCTCTAGAAAATAAAAAACGCTGCTACTACATCACTTTCCCGCTCCTTTGCACATTTTGTTCTTTTTCCATTTGAGAAGACAACTATTCAACATTTTGTCTTATTATCATTTAAACTTTCAATTAATACTATCCATGTCCTCAAGTCTTGGATTTTTGACACTTGGCACAATCTCGGCCGTCCATTTCCATCATCTCTCTAATCTGGCAACATGTGTCACAAGAGTACATGTAGTAGGTGACTTTTTTCACATCACATGTCTCTCAAACCCACTTACTTAATCATACTCTGCTCGAAAAATGAAATTCCGATCGTCCCGCACTGGATGAAATTCGACGCGGTAGCTAGATTTCAAGAAGACGATTCAAACCCGCTAAACTCGCTTCGCTATCTGAGTTCTAGAAAATTTTCGGGTTTTGACCGAAATTACGATTTTACCCTTTTTCCGAAAATAGGAATTTTCTCGGGTCTTACACATATGCATGGCAAACAATCACCTTCAAGCAATTTCATGAACCTACTCAAATGTCTACATTCCCAATCCCATGTCCCGAGTCCTCACCGACTCCCTCACACTTGCCTAAGCCAATATGCGAGTAAAAATATCCAGTTTTCAAAACAAAAGCTTTTTGTTCTCGAAAACATACTACTGAATTTCGATAAAATACATTGGACTACCCTCCGAGGCGAATTGCTGGATAACACTCCGAAACATTCATGGTCTTCATCCGAAGTGATCTTTTGGACGACTCTCCAAGGCAATTCATCGGAAAATCTTCCTTGAAATTCCTTTCACAAACATTTTCGTTTTTGTTTCATTTCATGTCATGCACTCACTCTAATATTCTAGGGTGCCCCAAAGGCATATGTAAGACCCGAGAAAATTCCACTCGAAAACTGCAAACGAGCACTTTGGTCAAAACTCGAAATTTTTCTAGATCCGGAACGATGAAACCACTTCACCGTTGAATCGTCTCGTGAAACTAGCTACGACGCTGACTAATCGACCCGAGACAAATGAATTTCACGTTTTTCAAGGCACCGGTTGTCAGGTGTTGTAAAATGGGTTTGAGATACATGTGATGGTACAAAAGTCATCTACTACATGTACTCTTATGACACATGTTGCAAGATTAGAGGGATGATGAGATAGATGGTCGAGATTGTGCCAAGTGTCAAAATCAAGAAAAAAAGGGGACATAAGTGGAATTTTTGAAATGCTAATGAATAAGATGCAAACAAATAGTGGCTATCTTATCAAATTTGAAGCCAAAACGTGCAGGAGAGGAGAAGGAGATGCAGTAGCCGAACATTTGAGTTTGCAGAGAGCACTTTCAGGATTCCACGATCGCCTTCGGTTCTCGACGGAGCAAAGTAAAGCTGTTTTACGCGGCGAGGGCTATGCGTGGGCACCGATTTGGTGGAGTTCCGACAACTCCAAGAGGTAGGGATCTTTTCCTACTAGCACCTTTAGTTAAAAGCCACGTGGAATGGTTAGGGAATGTTAGCAGGAGGTTTGTTTTAATGTATATCTGCCTCAAAAGCTTTGAATCGAAAGTGGAGAAAATTCTTATTTGTGGTCGTTAACGTAACTCCGAGGGTTTCACTGCTCACGCATGCGACACGTAAATTCTTGGTGTGAAAATGTGTTTTGTTATGATTTAAAATGAATTGCTTCAGGTTTGTGCCACCAGCCCATGTCAGCTAATTTTGGTGTATTGATGGTGAAAAATTTGCGTAACATGATTGATGATTTAATTATGTTAATATATATGCATGTGAATATATTAGCATGAATGTTTTCGATTGACATCATGCATTCCATATGCACCGGGGCAGCCTAGAATGTTAGGTGTGAGTGCATGACATGAAATGAAACAAAAAACGAAAACGTTTGTGAAAGGAATTTTGACGGAAGATTTTCCGAAGAATTGCATTGGAGAGTTGTCCAACAGATCACTTCGGATGAGGACTATGATCAAGCTCGAGAAATATCCAAGAATTGCCTGCAGGGTAGTCCAACATTTTACCGAAATCGTAGTGAGTTTTCGAGAACAAAAAAAGCTTTTTCTTTGAAAAACTCGGATATTTTTACCGCATTCGACTTAGGCATACGTGAGGAGTCGGTGAGGACTCGACGGGCTGGTCATGTAGACATTCGAGTAGGTTCATGAAATTTCTTGAATGTGATTGTTTGCCATGCATGCACGGGTGGGAGTAACCCAAGTAGGAAATTATCTCTACCGGGCTTTGCTTCACTCCCGCCGAGGATCACCATTTCGTGCACAGGAGCGACGGTGCGTGCACTCACTAGAGGTCAAGGCAGAAGAAAGCCGACTTGTGGCTTTGGCGTTGTCATTTTGTATAACATGTATTAGAATTCTACAATTTGAATATATGTTTGTATTAAGAGTAATTTATTAACTCTGGAACTATTGCAGATAGTTGATGTATTTTGTAAGTATTGATGTAGGGGCCCAAGTGGCCATTATTTTTCTCGCATGGAGACCCTGTGTGGTCGTTGTTGATTGTTGAGGCAGGTTATATTTTGGGTAGAGCTCCCCGTACAAAGGAGACTCTGCCCGATTTTTATGAGTAGTGTCGGGTTACCCGACATCCACGAATATTCCGTAGGTTAACAGGTTTTGAACGGACACCCCGGTTTTGAGGCATCACAATATGGAATGCATGATGCCAATTCCAACACATTCATGCTAATATATTCACATGCATATATAGTTAATATACTAACATATAATATGTTATGTAAATTACCATTGATTACAATAAATAGTGCCACATGGGCTACTCAACAAACACGTAGCAAATCTGCATTTTTGGAATCACTCAACATCTTAAAATTCACACAAAATACTTCTCATGTCACTATGCTCATATGAACAAAGCGAAATCCCGTTATCGTTTCACGGCCATATAGCCAGGTTTTTCTCCACTGTTCAAAGCTTTTTGAGATCGAAGCTTACGGTTAAACAAGCTTCCTGCAACGCTCCTAACCATTTATATGACTCTTAGCCAAGGATTAACTCAAGTAGGAAAAGATCCCTACCTCTTGGAGTTGTCCAAACTCCACCAAATCGATGCCCACGCGTTCCCATCACCGCGTAGAACAACTTTACTTCTTGCTCCTTCGAGAACCGACAATCCGAATGGCCGGAAATCTAGAGAGAATGAGCTCTTTCTCTCTCTAGAAAATAAAAACGTCGCACGCATCCTTTCCAAATTTCCTTCAGACATTTTGTTCTTTTTTCCATTCGAGAAGACTAATTATTCAACATTTTGGTCTTATTATCATTTAAACTTTCAATTAATACTCATCCATGTCCTCAAGCCTTGGAATTTTGACACTGCACACACCAAGGCCCATTTCCATCATCTCTAATCTTTGCAACATGTGTCACAAGAGTACTAATGTAGTAGGTGACTTTTTTCAATTCATGTTCTCAAACTCGCTTTTACTTCAAGATCCGATAACGGCATGGGTCTTCAAAACGTGAAATTTCTACTGTTCTGAAATTCGACGAAATTCGATGTGGTAGCTTGATTTCATGAGACGATTCCAACGGTGAAATCCGTTTCATCATCCGAGATCTTTAAAATTTTCGGGTTTTGACCGAAATTACGATTTTACCCTTTTTTCGAAAATTTGAATTTTCTCGGGTCTTACACACATGCATGACAAACAATCACATTCAAGAAATTTCATGAACCTACTCGAATGTCTACATGCCCAATCCCATGTCCCGAGTCCTCACCAACTCCCTCACACTTGCTTAAGCCAATATGCGAGTAAAAATATCCAGTGTTGAAAACAAAAGCTTTTTGTTCTCAAAACTTACTACCAAATTTCAGAAATACATGGATTCACCTCCGAGGCGACCGTTTGATAACGTCGAAACGCTTATGGTCCTCAACCGAAGTTATCTGTTGGACGACTCTCTATGGCAATTCATCAGAAAATCTTCCCTGAAATTCCTTTCACAAACATTTTCATTTTTGTTTCATTTCATGTCATGCACTCACTCCTAATATTCTAGGGTGCCCCAGTGCATATATGTAAGACCCGAGAAAATTCCAATTTTCTGAAAAAGGGTAAAACGGTAATTTCGGTCAAAACCCGAAATTTTTCTAGATCTCGGATGACGAAACGGATTTCACCGCTGAATCGCCCCCACAAAATCGCTTTCCATGTCGACCAAATTCCGAGACAGTAGGAATTTCACGTTTTTTGAGGCATCGATTGTCAAGTGTTGTAAAATGGGTTAGAGATACATGTGATGTTACAAAAGTCATCTACTACATGTACTCTTGTGATACATGTTGCAAGATTAGAGCGATGATGAGATGGATGGCCGAGATTGTGCCAATTGTCAAAATCAAGAAAAAAAGGGGACATAAGTGGAATTTTTGAAATGTTAATGAATAAGACAAAAAAATGCAATAGTGTCATCTTCTCAAATTTGAAGCCAAAACGTGCAGGAGAGGAGAAGGAGATGCAGTAGCTGAACATTTGAGTTTCTAGAAAGAGAGAGAGAGCACCTTGTCTATAGGATTCCGGCCGATTGGGTCTTTGGTTCTCGACGGAGCAAGAAGTAAAGTCGTTTTACAAGTAGGGATGTGGGCACCATTTGGTGAGTTCAATAACCTCCAAGAGGTAGGATCTTTCGCATTTGTGTTAATCTTTACTAAAGTTATGTAAATGGTTAGGAATGTTCTGAGGCTTGTTTTAGCCGTAAATTTTCGTCTCAAAAGCTTTGAATCGAGTGGAGAAAATTCCTATTTGTGTGGTCGTGAACAGTAAGCTAAGGGTTTCACTGTTCACGTGAATAGTGACACGTAAATTTTTGGTGTGAAAATGTGTTTTGTTAAGTGATTCAAAATGAATTACTTGTGTTTGTTAATTAGCCCATGTGAGCTAATTTTGGTGTATTGATGGTGAAAATTAACACATGATTGATGGGATTTAATTATAAGTAATATATATGCATGTGAATATATTAGCATGAATGTTTTGGGATTGACATCATGCATTCCATATGCACCGGGGCAGCCTAGAATGTTAGGTGTGAGTGCATGACATGAAATGAAACAAAAAACGAAAACGTTTGTAAAAGAAATTTCATTTAAGATTTTCCGAAGAATCGCTTCTCGAGAGTTGTCCAACGTATCACTTCGATGAGGACTATGATCGCTTCGAGAAACATCCGTGATTCTCGGGCCGGAGGGTAGTCCAATATTTTACTGAAATTCGGTAGTGAGTTTTCGAGAACAAAAAGATTTTCTTTTGAAAACTGGATATTTTTACTCTCATTTGGCTTAGGCATATGTGAGGGAGTCGGTGAGGACTCGGGACATGGGGTTGGTCATGTAGACATTCGAGTAGGTTCATGAAATTGCTTGAATGTGATTGTTTGCCATGCATGTGCACTTAGGTGGGGAGTAACCCGGAAGTGGAAATTATCTCACTGGGTTTTGCCTATCCCGTCGGCGATCACCATTTCGTACGCAGTAGATCGAAAGACGGCATCACTGTAGGTCACAGAGTTAGAAGAAAGCCGACTTGTGGCTTTGGCATTGTCATTTTGTATAACATGTATTAGAATTCTACAATTTTAATATATGTTTGTATTAAGAGTAATTTATTAACTCTTGAACTATTGCAGATACTTGATGTATTTTGTGAGTAAGACCCAGTGGCCATTATTTTACTCATGGGGACCTGTGTGGTCATTGTTGATTGTTGAGACAAGTTGTATTTTGGGTAGAGCTTCGGTAAAGGATACTCTGCACATTTTTACTGAGTGGGGTCGGGTTACGGGCATCACTGAAATGTCCATGTGAGTTAACGGGGGTCGATGGACACTTAGTTTTGGGGCGTGCGACGATATCAGAGCCTAGGTTTATAAATACCAAGAGCTTAGTATCAATAAGTTGGTGCTCACGATTACCTAGAGCGGGGACTTGGAGAAGCCAGGCCATGGTCGAAAGGTGTAAGATCATCACCACTTGGTGGCTCGATGTTAGAGTTTAGGTATGTGATTACCTAGGAAATCACGGGACAGGACTAGAACACTGCATGCATTGTGTGATGTGTGCTTGGATGTGTGAACATGAATTGTTGTGTATTATTTGTATGCTTTGTGAGTAGCGTAGGAAAAATGTTGAACACTAGGGTCGAGAAAATGTAACCTTAGGTGTTCGAGAACTTTGGGCAAAATAGTCCAGAATTAAACAAAAAAAAAATGATGTGAAGAAATTTTTTTTTCTAAGGTTTTACAGTGTGTAAAACTAAGAAAAAAAAAAAAAATATATATATATATATATATATATATATATATATATATATATATATATATATGTATATACTAATATGCTATATATATATATATTTTTATTTTATTTTTTATTTTTTTGGGTCTTGAGTAGGTGGAAACAAAATGAAGAAAAAAAAAACGTTGCGGTGTTGTTGGGCTACTACCCATTTTTCGGCATGCTTGGTCCTTGATCTGACAATTTGTATGTCGTGACACGGAGAGCTGGGGAGAGGCTGGCTGGGCGCGGCCGGAGGGACTGACATACGCGAGCCACCGGCCCGCGACACAGCGAGGGCTGCGCCACGATCTGACCATCGGAGGGCCCGCGATCGGCATGCCGCGCGAGGAGGCGGCCGTGCGTGAATTTGCCATTTGGGGGGGTTGCGATCTGGCTGTCATTGGCTAAGGGGGCGACCATGTCGCGATGGGGTAGCCGGGGGCAGTCGGCCGGTGTGCGATACGGGCGCTAAGGGGCTGCGCTATACGGGCGGCACGGCGCATGGGCGCTGCGGCACGCCGTCTGAGGGCGAGGGGGCTGCGACACGACCCGGTGTTGAACATGATCTGTGTCTTGTGCGCTCGATACGGCGTGGTGGGCGCGTAGCTGACGAGTGTGCACGTGCACTAACCAGTTTTGGACTCAGTCCACTGTTTCTAAATCACTGTTTGGGACACTGTTCACAAGATTTTTCAAAATAAAATAAAAATAAATAAATAAATCAAATCAAATCAAATCAAATCAAATCAAATCTTTTAAAAATGAAATTTTCTAAAATAAAATTTTTGTTGTTAAAAATGATTTAATGTGGAATTATTGTCTTGCAATTCCTATGAATGCAAGGACATTGTGTATGAAATATTTTTCTGTATATGAATAGTGTCTCGGGGTTATGATTAAGCCTTAGAGATACTGTATTAGAATTTAACTTGCCATTTGACATGTGTAGATGGCTAGTCGAGGGCGAGGACGTAGAGGGCGTCCACGAGGTGCTAGCGACACCACCGATTTGATCGCGGAGCCTTTGTTGAAATTTGTGAGGATTGCGAAGTCTTGCTATTGCACGGGCTAGTCGCGACAATTGGCCGGGGAGGGTCAGGGTAACCTCCGGAGGGTTTGGGCGCATCATCCTCCCACCATTCCACGAGGAGTCGGAGTGGTGGCAGACCATTGGTTCATGCGGTCGAAGGTGTTAGAGGCTATGGAGGTACCTCGACACGACCCGGGTTAGACTAGGCTGGCGTTCCGGCTAGAGGTGAAGCCCAGTATGGTGGGCCCCGGGCAGAACCTCTGCCAGACCTAGAGCGATGACATGGGCGAGTTCTAGGGTTCATGGGTAAGTATTTCGGATCTTTGCGGGCATCTGAGCTCGGTGAGTTACAGTGTTAAGCGGGAATGTTGTGATATGGGTTGTATTAATTCAGACTGCTTGGATTTCTTGATGGTCTGATGGCCTGAGACATGGCGAAGTCGGGAGGTTCGAGAATGCGGTGAAGTTGTCCATTCGGAGCGGGTGTAGGACTTCGCACATGGGACATGGACTGCTATGGTTTGGAATGACCCGACCATAGAGAGAGAGATTGAGGATCTTTCAGGCACTCGGGATGCGGGTGTTAGTAGCAAGAGGAATGAGAGTCAGTCTTCTTGGTTCGGAAAAGCGGAGGCGCCAGTTCCGCGTGGGTTCAAGGCGCGGCCATCCGGGCGGGGATAGATGAGGATTGCGGAGTCCCTGGAAGTCAGGCGGATGGTGTCTTATCATTACCAATGACTTGGACATATGAAGGGATTTCCCAAGAGACGGGGATCGGGGTTTCGGGGACAGCGGAGTCTTGGTTGCGGTAGGGCGGGAGAGGGATACGGTACATTCCTCCGCACACAGTGGTGGAAGGAATTTAGTTTCGGAGTTTCGGGGGGCGCACGGGCACCTCTAGGCTACAGACGGGCGGAGGCTAGGTTGTAGTAGAGGTAGAGGGACGGGCCACGGGCGAGTTTATCGGGGTTGAGGGGGCATGTCTACGCCATCACACCCGGTGAGTCAGCGGATCGACCCGAGTTATACGAGTGCGTTTTTATATATCGCTATGAAGAGAGTGTTATTGATTGTAGTCTTGCATTCGTTTATCATTGCATGGGTTTGTGATAAAGGCTGACTTAGTTGAGGCCTTGGAGGAGCCTTGTATGTGAGTTCTCCCCTAAGGATTAGGGCAAGGATAGGGATGATATGTCGTGGTTGCGAGGTTAAGAGATCTGGGACTACACTCACGGTGGACTTGAGTCATGGACATGTCGAGTTCGACGATCATCAGGGATGGATTGGTGGCCGACTTACGAGTCGTTATTGATTGTGGCGTAGGAGGGTTCACAGCCTACACAGCGGGACGGTACTCGTGTTGTGTTTGGGGACAAGCATGATATTTTGCCCAGGTATGAGTCAGTGTCGAGACCAGTTGGTAGAGTTAGCTACTTGAGCCTTACCCCAAAGGACGAGGTGAGACTAGACTTAGATCTACCTCGAGTAGTCTACGAATACGAGGATGTTTTTTCCGATGAGCTTCCGGGATTGCCTCCACGGTGGCAAACCCCGATTATCGAGTTACCACAGTACTTAGCCCATCTCTATGACTCCACATAGGATGGCACCGGTTGAGGTGCGAGGAACTGGAGTCCCGGCCTACGAGGAGTTCTTGGAATGAGGGTTCATTAGGCAGAGCACTTCACTATGGGGGCGCTCGAGTTCTGTTGCGAAGAAGGACAAGACCCTTATTTGTGCATTGACTGGAGCAGGTTGAGCGGGGTTACGATCGAGGAGAATCGGTACCCATTGCAGGATTGTTGATTTGTTTGATAGTTGAGAGGAGCGAGTCTACTCAGATAGACCTTTGCATTGGTTACCATGTCGGCGAGGGTTAGAGAGATAGATATCCCTAAGACAGCGTTTAGGACGCGTTATGGGCACTTTGAGTTTACAGTGGTGCCTTTTGGATTGACGAATCTTGTGTTCATGGACCTCATGCATAGGGTATTTCAACCCTATCTAGATCGATTTAATACGTGGTCTTCGTGGATGACATTTGATCTGCTCGGTCAGTGAGCATAGGTATCATTTGAGGATGGATTTACAGTTGCGAGATCATCAACTATACGCTAAGTTGATAAGTGCGAGGATTTTGGCTTACTAGGGTGAGATTTTGGGACACGTGGTGTCGGCTGTCGGGCGTGTCAGTGGACGAGAGGGTCAAGGTAGTGATGAGTTGGGAGGCGGAATTCATTCTTCGAATCACGCGATTTCTTGGGTTGAGTACTACCGGGGAGATTCATTGAGGATTTCTCCCGGGTGCGACACCTATGGCGAATTGACTCGGAGGGAAGGAGGTCGGTTAGGATGGCCGTCTGGGAGGCATTCGAGAGTTGAGAGGCTTGCCGGCTCCTATCTTGATAGTCGGACGGGGAGACGAATTACCACGAGTGTATTGTGATGATGCCTCGAGGAGTCGGGGCCCAGGATGTGTGTTTGATCACGATCAGAGAGGGTAGTAACCTTATGGTTTAGGTCGGTTGAAGAATCATGGTGAATTACCCCACACGACATGGAGTTGGTGGCGTAGTCTTCGCCTTGGTGGCCCCACTACTTATCTGACGAGGAGTTCGAGTGTACCGGACCCTGAAATCGAAGTATATCTTGTCTGTGGGACCTTAATAGCAAGCGGTATAGATGGATGGAGTTCTAGGGATTATGACTTCACTTTGCATTACCATCTGGTAAAGGCGAATGTGGTGGTTGATACACTGTTAGTCACGGGGCGTTGGCTGAGTATAGCTTCCCGGGGAGTGGCGGATGCTGGGGCCGTGGCTCGAGAGTGCGTTGGGAGTTTGGTGGCTGAGTCTCTGTGGAGTAAAGTGGTCGGGTCGGGCGGGATGCGAGGAGATGGAGTGTCCATCGGGCCGGATTACGATCGGGTATGGGTGGCCGAGAAATTTGGGCCAGTCCACACGGATGGTAGTCTTCGGTATAGAGGACGGGTAGTGGTTCCCCAGTTAATCGATTTGAGAGAGGAGATTCTCAGGGAGTTTCACTACTCTCGATTTGCAGTGCGTCGGGTGGCCTGTGAAGATGTGCGGATCTTAGTCGTCAGTGTGCGGAGCGGAATAAAGAAGTGTAGGACTGTTCGACGATGTCTCACATGTCCCGACCAAGTTAAGAGTGAGCACGGAAGCTATCGGGGCTACGCCGGCCCTTGGAGGTGGGCGAGTGGGGAAGTGGGACGCGTCGCGATGGATTTATGGCCGCTTGTCGCGAACAGCGAGACATGATGTAGTATGAATTGTTAATGGGCCAGGCTCACGCAGTCGGCACATTTTCTAGCCGTGGGATGACCTTCACATTGGAGAGATTCTCTGGGTTGTATATCAGAGATCGTTCGGCTGCAGAGTCTGGTGTCAGTGTCGGATAGGGACCCAGAGGTTCCGTGCTTTGGAAGAGTTTCCCAAAAAAATTTATGGGCACCTTCTGACTAACCATGGTAGGCTTTCACCCACGGGACGGATGGTCGAGTCAGGAGAGGACTATACGGATGTTAGAGGGACGTGCTACGAGCGTAGTCTTGGATCATAAGGGTAGGCCCGGGAAGAGCACCTTACTTAGTGGAGTTAAGCTGCAACGACAAATACCGGGCGAGGTATACGGATGGCGCCATATGAGGCATTGTATGGGAGGCCCATCTTGATCAACCGATATGTTGGACCGAGGAGTGGGAGGAAGGCTCCATCAGGTCACGATCGATTAAGACACCTTCGAGAAGGTGAGCTTGATCACGACAACGTATTCTCGAGATCGGGGCGAGCGGGAAAACATCTTGTGTCTGACGTCGACCCTTAGAGTTCGAGGTTGGAGATCACGTCTTCTTGAAGGTGATGCCTAAGAAGAGGAGTGGTGGACCGACAGCGAGGGAAGTTATGCGAGGTTTATTAGGTAACTGAGATACTCGAGATGGTAGGGCGTAGCGTACGGAGTTAACTACATGAAGCATGTCGGTGTCCACGAGGTGTTGAATCTCCGTGCTGGAGGCTACACTCGGATCCGACTCATGTAATTGGATTGGGGAGAGTGAGGTTGACGATGGGACCTTCGGAGGGACCGGTCATTGTATGGATAGCGGGATCGGGTTTTGCGGCGCCAAGACCGTGAGGCTGAGTGAGTGCTATGGCGTGCCAGGTGGGTGGAGGAGTCCCGCGTGGAAGCGAGGACACGATGCGGGCCATCTATCCCTTCTTGTTTAGGGATGAAGGTACGCGGTTTAGTCGTTTAATACTTAAATGACTAGTTTACAAGCATGTTAGAGTGCACGTTACATATGCATGTGAGTTGTTGTGATTGTCCAGAATTTTGGGACAAAATTCCTTTTAAGGAGGGGAGAATGTAAGACCCGAGAAAATTCCAATTTTCGGAAAAATGGTAAAACGGTAATTTGAGTCGAAGCCAAATTTTCTAGATCTCGGATGTGAGAAAGCAGTTCCCTTGTTGGAATCATCTCGTAAATCTAGCTTCTGATTAATTCGTTGAATTCCCGAATGATCGAATTTCATGTTTTCAGGCACGGTTGTCGGTCTTGTGATAAAATGGTTGAGAGACATGTGATGTGACAAAAGTCACCTACTACATGTACTCTTATGACACATGTTGCAAGATTAGAGAGATGATGAGATGGATGGCCGAGATTGTGCCAAGTGTTAAAATCAAGAAAAAAAGAGGACATAAGTAGAATTTTTGAAATGTTAATGAATAAGACAAAAAAATGCAATAGTGTCATCTTCTCAAATTTGAAGCCAAAACGTGCAGGAGAGGAGAAGGAGATGCAATAGCTGAACATTTGAGTTTCTAGAGAGAGAGAGAGCACCTTCTCTCTAGGATTTTAAACGTCAGTAGTCGGTTCTTGTGAACAGAAGTAAGGCATTCTCTGTGACAGGCTACGCGTGGGCATAGATTTGAGGTGGAGTTTCGACAACTCCCAAGAGGTAGGATCTTTTTCCTACTTGTGTTAATCTTTGGCTAAGAGCCGTATAAGTAGTTAGAATGTGTTACGAGGCTTGTTTAATAGTAAATTCGGTCTCAAAGCACAGGCAGAGGTGGAGAAAATTCACTATTTGTGTGATTAGGTGAGCAGGTAACCAGGGACTTTTTCATTGTTCACGTGAATAGTGACACGTAAATTTTTGGTGTGAAAATGTGTTTTGTTAAGTGATTCAAAATGAATTGCTTGTGTTTGTTAATTAGCCTATGTGAGCTAATTTTGGTGTATTGATGGTGAAAATTTGCATAACATAATTGATGTAATTTAATTATGTTAATATATATACATATGAATATATTAGCATGAATGTTTTGGGATTGACATCATGCATTCCATATGCATCGGGGCAGCCTAGAATGTTAGGTGTGAGTGCATGACATGAAATGAAACAAAACTAAAAACGCTTCGAAAGGAATTTCGACGGAAGATTTTTCGAAGAATTGCCTTGGAGAGTTGTCCAACAGTTCACTTCGGATGAGGACCATGAGTGTTTCGGAGAAATATCAAGCAATTCGCCTCGGAGGGTAGTCCAATATTTAACAAATCTCAAGAGTGAGTTTTTCGGTGAACAAAAGCTTTTGGTTTGAAAACCGAATACTTTTACTCTCATTTGGCTTAGCATATGTGAGGAGCTCCGAGGACTCTGACAATGGGTCGGGCCAGTGTAGACATCTTCAGTAGGTTCATGAAATTGCTTCAGATGTGATTGTTTGCCATGTATGTGCACTTAGCGTATGAAAGAACCTGTGCAGAAATTATCTCTACTGGTTTTGCCTCACTCGCCAAGGGATCACCATTTCGGTACAGAAGCTGATCGGGAAGCACGACACTCACTAGAGGCCACAGGTTAGAAGAAAGCCACTATGGTTTTGCATTAAGAGTCATTTTGCATAACATGTATTAAAATTCTACAATTTTAATATATGTTTGTATTAAGAGTTATTTATTAACTCTTGAACTATTGCAGATAGTTGATGTATTTTGTGAGTATTGATGCAGGGGCCCAAGTGGCCATTTATTATACAATTTTTAAAATTTGTGATATTTCAATATTTTAAATTATATAAATATATTTTGGATTTCTACATACTCATAAAAAATAATAAGTATCAAACGAAATAATATACATCATGCTACGATGTTACAAAATTTGACATTATAAAAATTTGTGATTTTTTAAAATAATTTTTATTTTAACCACCATTGGGGCATAGCTAATTGATGCAACATATCAAACTATATTTTTGAAATTGACTCGATTGTGTTCATTAAAGCACGAACGATTCCTATAAGTTGTTGAATAATCTTGGCCTTCTTAATAGTTTTAATGAATATTTTTTATTATGGAATATTTTGAAAAAGCATATAATATAATTATTTCAAATGTGTGGTCGAATTTTTTTATTACTGTTGAAATCTACACAAAATAATGATCTTTTAGTAATTCCGGCTACACTCCCAGACCGACGCGACGTATATCTATTAAAAATTCATTTTTTATATTTTAATTTGTATTATACACTATTTCAAAATATTCCAATATTTGAAAATATTAAACTATTTGAAATTTATTATTAATATATGTTGTGCTATTGTACAATTTATTTTTAATTTTTAAAATTTGTGATATTTCAATATTTTAAATTATATATCTAATTTTGCATTGCTACATACTCATAAAAAATAATAAGTATCAAAATAAATAATATACATCATGCTACGATGTTACAAAATTTGACATTATAAAAATTTGTGATTTTTGAAAATAATTTTTTATTTTAACCACCATTGGGGCATAGCTAATTGATGTAACATGTCACACTATATTTTCGAAATCGACTCGATTGTGTTCATTAAAGCATGAACGATTCCTATAAGTTGTTGAATAATCTTGGCCTTCTTAATAGTTTTGATGAATATTTTATTTATGAATATGAAAAGCATATAATACAATTAATTTCAAATGTGTGGGCCGAATTTTTTAATAATCATCTATCACAAATCGGTCACAAAATTGTGACGGAATGATAGATCCGTTACAAATTTGTGACGGAATTCTCATTCCGTCATAAAATAGTGACGGAAACACAATTTCGTCACAATTTTGTAACCGATTTGTGACAGATATCTATTAAAAAAATTCATTTTTATATTTTAATTTGTATTATACACTATTTCAAAATATTCTAATATTTGAAAATATTATAAACTATTTGAAATTTTATTATTAATATATGTTGTGCTATATTGTACAATTTTATTTTTAATTTTTAAAATTTGTGATATTTCAATATTTTAAATTATATATATAATTTTGCACTGCTACATACTCATAAAAAATAATAAGTATCAAAATAAATAATATACATCATGCTACGATGTTACAAAATTTGACATTATAAAAAATTTTGAAAATAATTTTTTATTTTAACCACCGTTAGGGCATAGCTAATTGATGCAACATGTCAAACTATATTTTCGAAATCAACTCGATTGTGTTCATTAAAGAACGAACGATTCATATTGTAAGACCTGAGAAAATTCCAATTTTCTGAAAAAAGGCAAAATCGTAATTTCGGTAAAAATTCGAAATTTTTCTAGATCTCAGATGACGAAACGGACTTTACCGTTGGAATCGTCTCACCAAATCTAGCTACCACGTTGAATTTCGTCAATTCAGACAAATAAATTTGTGCTTTTCGAGGCACCGGGCACGGTGTCGAAAACAACATGATGTGACAAAGTCATCTATACTACGCACTCACGCCGACACGCCGCATTTAGCAGAAATGATGGAAATTGATGGCCGAAGGCGGGCGTCAAAAAATCCAAGAGTTGAGGACATGGAAGGCGTTATTTGAAAGTTTAATGAATAAGACAAACACGAATAGTGTCAATCTTCTCTCCAAAGACCAAAAAGTGAAGGGAGATACAAAGCAGGCCGGGATTTGAAATCTAGAGAGAGAAAGTGCTCATTCTCTCTAGATTTGCGGCCGATTGGACCGTCGGTTTTCTACGGCGCAAGAAGTAAAGTTGCTCTACGCAGTGAGGGCTACGCGTGGGCACCGATTTGGTGGAGTTCCGACAACTCCAAGAGGTAGGGATCTTTTCCTACTTGTGTTAATCTTTGTCTAAGAGCCATGTAAATGGTTAGGAATGTTCGAGGCTTGTTTAGTCAGAAATTGCCTTCAAAAGCTTGAACTTTGTGGAGAAAATTCTATTTGTGGGCCGTGAATAAAGAATTCCTAGGGTTTCAATCGTTTCACATGAATAAGTGACACGTGAATATTTTCAAGTGAATTTTTACGTGTCGAGTGATTCAAAACGACTGTTATGTTTGTTAATTAGCCCATGTGAGCTAATTTTGGTGTAATTGGCTGAGAATTTACATAAATGTGTGACGCCCTACCCGAGGGGTCGTTGATCTACCCGTCAACCTCGCTGAAACACTTCAGAAATGCCTGGGTGACCCGACACTCTCACGAAAAATCGCGTAGTCCCTTTCACAGGAGCTCCTACCAAAGAACCACCTGTCCCAATCATCAATATCAGAAGACATATCCATGAGTAAAACGGCAACTTGGGTCCATACAACAATACTCACAACAACATTATCCCAATCAAAATATACTACATGGTTCAAGAGTTAGTACATCACTCTTATACAACACATATTAAAATTCTAGAATTCTAATACATGCATACAACCATCCAACAGCCACAACCCAGGCTTTCTTCAAATCGTCTGTAGATGAGCCGTTTCCCCGAATGCCCTCGCACCAAAAAATGTTCCTCGATTGTGGTGAGTTATCGCCCAAGAGTGGAATCACCCTAAATGGGTTACTCCCCACCTAAGTGCATATGCAATACTCCAAAGTAAACACATATTCAAGCAAATTCGTGATCCTACTTGAATGTCTAAATAACCAACCCATTTCCCGAGTCCTCACCGACTCCCTCACACTTGCCTAAGCGTATGAGAAAACATCTTTTTCAAAGCAAAACTTGTTGTTTTCAAAAAAATGCTACCAAAGTGTCGGTAAAAATATGGGACTACCCTCCGAGGCGAATGTGTTGGAGAATCTTCCAAAACAATACATGGGCTCCTTCGACGTGTAATTGTAAGACCATCTCCTAACACCATTCTCTGGAAAATCATCCTGTGAAGTTCCTTTCGCAACCATTTTCATTTTTCTGAAAATTCATGTCATGCACACACACCTAATTTCTAGGTTACCCCGGTGCATATGAAATGCATTATGCCATTTCACACAATATATACAACACATGCAATTATACCATCATGCATATATTTACATAATTTAAATCATAACAACATGTTATATAAACTTCTCAATACATTACACCAAAAATTAGCTCACATAGGCTAATTTAACAAACACGAGCAATTCGATTTGAATTACTCAATCAAACACAATTTCTCACAATTTATTTTGTGAATACTATTCATGAGAACAAAGGGAAACCCTCGGGTTAATGCTCACTCACCAACATCCAATATCTGCCTAATGCCAGAACCAAATTAATGGCCATTCTGACTCATGTTTATCACAACATGATTTTATTTCATAAATTATGAAATAAACACCCAAAATTACCTACACAAATACTAGGATCGGTCTAATGGTTCCATAAATTGACACCTTCAAATTCCTAAGTTTTGGGACCGACTCAAATGTGACCGTTAAAGGCCTCAAACCAAATCGAACATCACAAAACACTTAAACAAAGTGTAACTTCAAGTAGGATAAAACCCCTACCTCGAGTTTGTCAAAACTCCTCAAAACCGGAGCCCACGTGTTGCCCTCACCGCGTAGAACAACTTTCCTTCTTGCTCCGAAGAAATCCGACGGTCGGATTAGCCAGAAATCTAGAGATAAGGTGCTCTTTCTCTCTCTAGAACACAAATCCAACAACCTACTACATCTCCCTCTTCTCTCCCACATTTTTGACTCTCAATTAAAGGTAGGAGATGACACTATTTGGATTTTTGTCTTATTATCATTTAAAATTTCCATAATTCCATTTGTATCCCTTCTCTTGGATTTTGACACATGGCAAGATCTCAGCCGTCCGTTCCCATCATTTCTCTATTCATGCAATTTATGTCACATGAGTACATGTTATATGTGACTTTTGTCACATCAAATATCGTTTTACTAAGATCTAATACCCTGCGTACAAAACATAAACTCCGACCGCCTCGCATCTGATGAAATTGAATGCAGTTAGCTAGATTTCGCGAGACGATTCCAATGGTGAAATCCATTTCATCATCCGAGATCTAAAAAAATTTCGGATTTTTACTGAAATTACGATTTTGGCCTTTTTCCAGAATTTGGAATTTTCTCAGGTCTTATAACATGCTTTTATGTGATTGAATTATGTTAATATATATGCATGTTAATATATTAGCATGAATGTGTGAGAATTGGCATCATGCATTCCATATGCATAGGGGCACCCTAGAATATTAGGAGTGAGTGCATGACATGAAATGAAACAAAAACGAACATGGTTGCGAAAGGAATTTCAATGGATGATTTTTCGGAGAATGGTGTTAGGAGATGGTCCAACAATTACACGTCGAAGGAGCCCATGAATTGTTTAGGCGGTTCTCTGCAACACACTACCGGTAGTCCAATACTTACCGAAATTTGTAGTGGAGTTTTCGAGAACAAAAGCTTTTGTTTAAACTGATATTTTTACCCATTCTGGCCACATATGTGAGGAGCCTAGTACTCCTAGGATATGGGATTGGTCATGTAGACACTTGGAGTATAATGAAATTGCTTGAATGTGCTTGTTCGCCATGCATGTGCACTTAGGTGGGAAGTAACCCATGTAGGAAATTATCTCTAATGGGTTTTGGTCACCCTATTGAGGGATCACCATTTCAGGTACAGGGAGCGATCGGGAAGGCGGCACTCATTAGAGGCCGCGTTTAGAAGAAAGCCAGATTGTGGCTTTGGTATTAATTTTGTATAACATGTATTAGAATTGTAAATTTTAATATATGTTGAATTAAGAGTAATGTAAAAACTCTTGAACCATGTAATATATTTGGTTGAGATATATTTTGATGAGTATTGATGCAGGGGCCCAAGTGACTATTTTTACTCATTTTTATTCATATGTGGACCCCGTGTGGTCATTGTAAATTTGTTGGGACAGGTTTGTACCTTGGGTAAAGCTCCCCGTACAAAGGAGACTCCCGCCCGACTAAGAGTGGTGTCAGTTACCCAACACCACGAGTATTCGTGGCTGACGGGTTGTCGCTGACCCCCGGTTTTGGGGGCGCTACACCTCATGTTGTTGAATAATCTTGGTCTTCTTAATAGTTTTAATGAATATTTTTTATTTATGAATATTTTAAAAGTATATAATACAATTACTAAATGTAAATGAATTTTTTAGTCATATGTTACAAATCTATTATAAAATGTGATTCGAATGATAGAATCCACATACCAGATTTTAATTCTCATTCACACAAAAATAATGACAGAAACACAATTCCGTCACAATTTTTGATCGATTTGTGACCGATATCTATTAAAAAAATTCCTTTTTATATTTTAATTTGTATTATATACTATTTCAAAATATTCTAATATTTGAAAATATTATAAACTATTTGAAATTTTATTATTCATATATGTTGTGCTATATTGTACACTATTTTTAATTTTTAAAATTTGTGTTATTTCAATATTTTAAATTATATATCTAATTTGGGATCAAGTACATACCATAAAAAATAATAAGTATCGAAATAAAGGCCATACATTATGCGCGTTACGAGCTACAAAATTTGACATTATAAAATTTGTGATTTTTGAAAATACCTTTATTTTTAACCACCATTGCATATAGGCTAATTGATGCACATATCAAACTATATTTTCGAAATCGACTCGACAGTTCATTAAAGCACGAATCCATTCCTACAAGTTGTCAATAATCTGGCCTTCTGACATTTTGATGAATATTTTGAAAAATTATATAATACAATTAATTTCAAATGTAAAAATGAATTTTTTTTTTTAAATAGTCATATGTTACAAATCGATCACAAATCGGTCACAAAATTGTGACGGAGTGATAAATATGTCACAAATTTGTGATGGAATTCTCATTCTGTCACTAAATAGTGACGGAAACACAATTCCGTCACAATTTTGTGACCGATTTGTGACATATATCTATTAAAAAAATACATTTTTATATTTTAATTTGTATTATACACTATTTCAAAATATTCTAATATTTGAAAATATTATAAAATATTTGAAATTTTATTATTACTATATATTGTGCTATATTGTACAATTTAATTTAATTTAAAATTTGTGATATTTCAATATTTTAAATTATATATATAATTTTGAGCATTGCATGTTACTCATAAAAATAATAAGTATTAAAATAAATAATATACATCATGCTACGATGTTACAAAATTTGACATTATAAAAATTTGTGATTTTTGAAAATAATTGTTTATTTTAACCATCGTTGAGGCATAGCTAATTGATGCAACATGTCAAACTATATTTTCGAAATCGACTTGATTGTGTTTATTGAAGCACGAACAATTCCTATAAGTTGTTGAATAATCTTGGCCTTATTAATAATTTTGATGAATATTTTTTTATTTATGAATATTTTGAAAAAGTATATAATACAATTAATTTCAAATGTAAAAATGAATATCTTTTTAATAGTCATGTGTCACAAATCGGTCACAAATCGGTCACAAAATTCTGACGGAATGATAGATCTGTGACGCCCAAAAACCCGGGGGTCCGTTGACAACCCGTCAACCCGCATGCCAGAATGCCTGCAACCCGACACCACTACTAAAATCCGGCAGAATCTCCTTTGTATGGGGAGCTCTAACCAAGGTACAAACGTGTCCCAACCGAAGCATAATGATCACTGTATTCATGCGAGGTAAAATAATGGCCACTCGGGCCCCCGTGACACTCTCACAACAAACATCAACTATATAAAATAGTTCAAGAGTTAAATAAATTACTCTTAATTCAACATAATTTAAAATTTACAATTCTAATACATGTTATACAAAATCGATACCAAAGCCACAATCTGGCTTTCTTCTAAAACGCTACTCTAGCGAACGCACTCGTGCACACCCCCGTACCAAATGGTGATCCTCGACAAGGCGCAGCAAAGCCTGGCCAGCACCCAAAATTCCAATCTTTGGAAAATGGCAAAATCGTACTTCGATTACAAAATCGTAATTTCGCTGCTAAAAATCCAAAATTTATTATCTGATCTCTCGATGCATTAAAAACATTTCACCGTTGGAATCGCCTCTTCGAGAAATCTAAAGAACGCCAAATTTCGCTAATTCCGAGACAAATGGAAGTTGGCACATTTTTCGAGGCATCGCAATTCGAGTAACGTAAGACGATATTTGATAAGACGAAAATCACATATAACACGTACTCATGTGCCATAAGTGGCATGAGTAGAGAAATGATGAAAATGGACGGCCGAGATAGGCCTATGGCCAAAACTGGGAAAGAAAGGGACATAGATGTCATTTTAGAATTTTAAATGATAATGGGACAAAACAACGAACAGTGACCTTCTCCCTTTTGAAGACCAAAAGATGCAGTGGCTGGGGGAGAGGACGGGCAGAGCATGAAAATGGAGTTTTTAGAGAGAGAATGACCTCCTTCTCTCTAGATTACGTGAGATTCGACCGCGAAATTCTTCTGAGAGCAAGAAGGAAAGTCGCTTTTACGCATTGAGCTCACGCATAGGTTCCAGGCTGGGAGTTTTCGACAAACTCCATGAGAGAGTGCTTCATCCACTTGTTTTACTCTTTAATTTAAGAGCTTTGTTGATGTTTCGTTGGCTTAAGGCCTCAATTTGTTATTGATTGGTCCCAAAACTGGGACCGAATTATTGGAAATTTTGGGACATTTTTGTCACCAGTCGTTGGGACTGATTTGGGTATTTGTATGATAATTTATGGAATAAATCATGTATTGGTTTGTATGAGGCCGGAAATGGCTGTGAAATTCAGGCTCACAAAGTGAACCGATGATTGGTGATTTGTTGGGAACAGTAAACCGAGGATTTTACTGTTCATATGAATAGTGACACGAAAATAATGTTTGTGTGAAAATGTGATTGGTCGGGAAGAATTAAAATCGAATTGTTTCGTGTTTGATGATTAAACAAGAGCTAATTTGGTGTACGAATTGTGAAATTACATGACATGTTTGTGATTTAAATTATGTGAATATATTCACATTATATATTTGCATGTGTTATATATTTATATTGAATCGCATCATGCATTCCATATGCACCGGGCAACCCTAGAGCGATAGGGAGTGAGTGTACGATGGTTCATTGAGAGAGGGTTTCGAGGGCTGACTAATAATAACAAATATATCGGAGTTGGTCCATTACTTATATCTAGAGGGTAGTCCATACAAATATCAATCGTCTAAGTTTCCACCCAATTGATACATATCTCTAGAGGGTCCACTAAATATAACATCGGAGACGGTTTAATATTTATATCGGAGGGTTGTCCACAATTACAAACAAATATCCTTGTTGAAAATATTTTCTCATACTGCGAATAGCAAGTGAGGAAGTCGGTGAAGACTCGAGGTATGAGTTGATAGTTAGACATTCAAGTAGGCAGATCATGCATTCGCTTGAATGTGTTTACTTTGGAGCATTGCATATGCACTTGGGGTGGAGAGTGTACTCACTTAGGTGATTCCACTCATCGAAAGATTGAATGTACCTTGTCGAGGGAACATATTTTCGTGTATAGGAGCGCACGGTGAGAAGGCTCATCATAGTGAGGCCGAGTTTGAAGGAAGCTTTAGTCAGGGCTTGCTATCATTATGTATTCATGTATTAGAATTTTTAGAATTTTAATATAAAGGTATAAGAGTAAAATTTGACTTGAAACTATTGGGATATAGTTGGTTTACATTATGATGAGTATTGGTATTATGGGCCCAAGTGGCCGCTTACTCATGGATTGTTGCGCTGGATTGTTGGGACAGGTTATATATATGTGTTATGTATCCCTGCAGAGCTCCCTGCATAGCAGAGCTCCCCCGCTTCGATTATGGAGAAATGCCTGTCACCCGATTACTAATAGCAGCCGCGGGTTTACGGGTAGTCAACGGACCCCCGGATTTGGAGGCGTCACAGCCGGGTATCGCAGCTTAGGTACGCGCTACCTAGGGCTGAGGATTCAGCTTAGGCCATAGTCTTTGAGGTATAAGAACGTCACCACTAGGTGTGATTTGATGTTCGGTTTAGGTATGAGATTATCTAGGAAATCACGGGAATAGAACACTGCATGCATGGTGTTTGATGCGTGATTGCGTGTATAACATGAGTTGTATGTTATGTGAATGATGTTTATAACATGGTTTGTGATATGTTATGATGTCAGCGTGCAGAAAATTAGCAACTTACATACCGAAAACAAATCTTAGGAGTTTACAAAGGTGTAAATCGGAAAATGAAATAAATTGTAATCAATTTATTTGGTTTATTGGATGACAAAATATAATTTTTAATAAAATTTTAAGGTGTTAGAACATTTTGAGAGTTTTACCGTGAGTAAAACTGGAAAAAGGAAACTAAATGAAATAAATTATGTTCAATTTATTTGGTTTGTAGGATAATGAAATTTTAATAAAATTTTAAGGTTGAACACTAGGTTTAGTGTCGGGATCATGAGGTTTTGAGAAACATGTTTTTACAAAACATGGTCCGTAATAAAAGAAAAATAAATAAAATAAACTTTATAACTTTATTTGGTTTAGAGGTGAAGCAAATATTTTTCTAAGGTTTTACAAGTTGTAAAATCGAAAATTGAATGTAATAAATTTTATAAATTTATTTCGAGTGTGCTGGAAAATAATAATGAAAAAATAATAGATATATTTTTTGTATTTTCCAGTGGTCAGAAGAAATGAAAATAATAATAATAATAATGTAATAATAATAATATGAAAAAACGAAAAAAATATTGGTGCAGACCAAATGTACACGCCATTCGAGCATAGGAGCCGTGGTCACAACACAACCACCGATCGTGACAATGTGGGGATGGAAGGCTGGCTTGGTCGTTAAAAAATTGTATTGCAATACACTATATTGTATTGCAGAGAAGGAGGCTTGAGGGCTGAGTTTTTATTGCAATATTGTATTGTATCAGACTTAGAGGCTGCAGGGAGCTAGATTGTATTGCAGCATAATGAGGTGTATTGCAACTTAGGCTGAGGCCAATTTGTATCGCAATACAATAGGTAACAGACAAGAAGGGGGTCGTTACGATTATGATACAAAATTTGTATCACGACAGAGGTGGCTGGTTCGGGCCGGGTAAGCAGCGGGCGCGATAAAGTGAGGCGCCGCAGTATAAGGCGATGACGCCGGGCGCGCAGACGTTCGCGCTGGGCGCTGCGCGCTGCACCGCAGGGTAGACGCTACGCAAAGGCCGCGACAAGGCATGGCGCAAGGCTGACGCCGCGATACCGCAGCCTGGCCCCGCGACACACCGGGCTCGCCACGACATGGCCGTGATCGCCACGACACGGCCACGCCGCGCACGGCCGGGCGCTACTGCGCGCTGGTGCCGGGCTGCGGCATTGCGGCACCCGCCGCTCACTCACCTCGACCTAGCTCTCGACCACATCGCTTTCGAAGTCACTGCTCACGAACAAATGTTCATCACCAAATGTTTTCGAAATAAATTTTTTTTTAAATATTTAATTAAATAAAAATAAAATCAAATAAAATTAGACAAAATTTCGAAAAATGCACTTTCAAAAAATGAAATTCTGTTGATAAAAATGTTTTAAATGTATGACTGATTTTGCCTTGCATTACTTTGTAAAAAAGTGACAATGTGTATACAATCGATTTATGTGTATAAATAGTGCCCCGGGTCGGTTTATGCCTTAGAGATATCAGACAGATTTAACTCACATTTAATCGTATAGATGACTAGTCGAGGACGAGACGTAGGCGCCCAAGAGGTTCGGGCCGACACCACCGCGTTCGGACGCTTGGTGCTTTTACCGCAGGTCGAGGTATTTCAACGACTGCTATCACACAGGCTGGTATAGCAGGTAGTCAGAGAGGTCCTAGTAACCTCCAGAGGTTTAGGGTGCATCATCCTCCGACATTCATAGGGGGAGGAGACCCGATGGTGGCAGACCATTGGTTCATACAGATCGAAAGTGAGCAGGCTAGCTGAGATTACCTCCTCGATTAATTAATAGATTAGACTACCAGTTCCACTAGAGAGTGAGGGCCCAAATATGGTGGAAATGGGCAAGGACCCTGGGAGACCTTAGAGGAGCCTTTGTATGTGAGTTCCCTGTGATTAAAAGTAGAATAGTGGATGATATGTCGAGGTTATGAAGCTGGAGATCTCGGGACTCTACCATAGCGGACCGAGGATCATGGACACGCCGAGTTTGATGTCATCCCGGGATGGATTGCTGGATGCCTGGCTGTAATGCGATCGATTGTGAGCGATGAGGGTTACCGCCACACGCAGGACGATACTGTGGTATTTCTTCGTGGGACAAGCATGACATTTTCCCGCATGCATACGCAGTCCAGTGTCGTGACGCTAGCTTGTCGGCTAGCCAGCCTTACCTGTAGAGGACGGCGGGAGACCACTTAGATCTACTGAGCATTCATGGTATGTGGATGTTTTTCCGTGACGAGCTATTCGACTACTTCCACGAGAGGGTCGTAGACTTCTAAGAACGAAGTTACACTCCCCTCGTAATTCACCCATCTATGACTCCGTGATAAGATGACACCAATCGAGTCAATAAGAGAAACCTCGCAGTCCGGCCATGTGAGCTACTGGACAAGAGGTTCATTAGACCGAGCACTTCACCATGGGGCTCTCCGGTTCTGTTTGCGAAGAAGAAGGACAAGACCCTTCGACTATGCATTGATTACCGATAGTTGAATAGGGTTACGATCAAGAATTGGTACCCATTACCGAGGATTGACGATTTGTTTGATCAATTGAGAGGAACGCGAGTCTACTCCAAGATAAACCTTCGCACTAGTTACCATCAGCTGAGGGTTAGGGAGATAGATATCCCTAAGACAGCTGCTTAGACGCTACATGGGCACTTTTGAGTTTACTGATGCCCTTCTTTCGATCGACGAACGCACTGCCAAAAGATTCACGGATCTCATGCATGTATGCCCAACCTTATCTAGATCAGTTTGTCTTAGTCTTCGTGGATGACATTTTGATCTACTCCTAGTCAGAGTGGGAGCATGAGCATCACTTGAGGATTGTACTACAGTTGTTGAGAGACCATCAGTTGTACTCCAAGTTCAGTAAGTGCGAGTTTTGGCTTACTGAGGTGAGATTTTTGAGACACGTGGTGTCAGCATCAGGCGTGTCAGTGGACCTAGAGAAGGTTGAGGCCATGATGAGTTAGGAGAGACCGAATGTCAATCTTCGAGATATGTAGTTTCTTGGGATTGGCTGGGTATTATAGGAGATTCGAGAATGGGCTGAAGTTGTCCATTCAGCGTGGATCAGACTTCGCCATGTGACGTGACCTATGGTCGGGACGGCCCCGACCATAGAGAGAGAGATCGTGAGGATGCTCAAACACGGGATACGTGTTGGTAGCAAGAGGAGGATCAACCTTCTTCTAGTTCGGGAAGAGAAGACTCCTGCTTCACACTCCAGTTTCGTGACCGTACGATCGGGCATGCGAGACTCGGACGCCCCAGACACGTTGATCCCGTGACCCTCGGGGACAAAGACACCCCAGCTAACACATGTAACAGAGAGACATGGTTCATTCCTCCACCCTAGTAATCGGTCGAGGAACCGCTCGCTCGGGTGCCATACAAGCACTTCCAAAGACACGTATAGACAAGAGGGGCCATAGGGGTCAAAGTCGCGGACAGACGAGTCGGGCAGCGGAAGCTGCAAATTCTTGCGTGGTAAACATATTGGTTGTTGATGTCACGCTTTGACATGGATGAAGCTGGATAAACATCGCGTTGTCGCACTGGGACTCACCGTTGTCATACCTCTACATGGCATTAGATTCGGGCTTAGAGGTTAACACTCCTTAGAGAAGCCGTGCATAGATGTTCTTCGTGACGTAGTGGTGAGAGTTGATATGATAGGTCGGGATTATGAGTGAGAGATCTCCGAGATTCTGCTCATGGTGGACCCCGGGATTGTGTGTCGCAGTATGACATCATTAGCGCTCGCAGGCACGTAAATATCGCTGGCCGAGCTCAGCGTGGGTGCACGGTACGGTCATTCACCACTCTTGGTGAGTGTGGGTTGAGTTTGTCTTTGGGACTACTTCCAATGAAGACTCATAGTTCAATTCAGTAAATTAAGAATAATTAAAGTGTGTTGGGCAAAGCAAAAAGGGGGTCATTAATCCCCTAAGGTGAGAATCCTGGAGTTAGAGTGTAAGAGACCCAGGAGATATTATTCGAATTTCGTGAATGTAAGAGGCTCAAGTGTGAGTCAAGAGTTATTATTAATCGAGATGAAAACACACACACGGGTCGTTATCACGTGTACTTGTAGTTTAATGATGTGAGTCGGGAGTGACTCGAGATTTGGATCAATTCCCTGGCAATTGCATTGCGTTGTCGAAATACAAGGGCTCCTAAGATGGATGTCATTCATGACATGGACTAAGTTGATACCATTGATTGTACACGATTGTGACCTGGGAAGGTCGCCTTACACACCAAGTAAGGGTTGTGTAGGGTTACATCACAGCGGATTATATACAGTGTTAGAGGACGCTTGCGAGAAGCTATCGAGGTTTATCAATTCTTCAAAATACTGAGAGGATAGGCACCGTCAAGGCATCGATTGGCTTTACTCGCCTGCATGTCGTGTCCACGCAGGTGTTTCACATTCCATGCTCCTAAGTATAAGCCGATCCAAATTTCATGTAGTGTTGTATTTGTGACGAGATTGACACCGATGAGACCTTGAGGAGGGACCAAAAGATGTATTTTAGATAGCCAGGAATGTGCTCTTGCGACGCAAGATCGTGAGGCTAGTGAGAGCGCCATGGCGCACTATGGAGCGGGAGGCGAGTCAACGCGACTGAGGACACGATGCGTCATCTATCCTTCTTGTTTAGGGATTAAGGTACGTGGTTTAGTCGCTTAAGACGCAATGACCGCAGCATGTACGGTAGAGTGCACGTTGCATATGCATGTGTTGTGTTGTGATCGTCTCAATTTCGTGGACGAAATTCCTTTTATGAGCGGGAGAATATAAGACCCGAGAAATCTACCTCGAAAAGGCAAAATCGTAATTCGATTACAAAATTGTAATTTCGTTAAAATATGAAATTTATTCTTCAGATCTTGACGACGAATGGATTTCGACCGTTGGAATCGCCTCACAAATCTAGCTAGCACGCCAAATTTCACAAATTCCAGACGTGAGTTTAACGCTTTTCGAGGCATCGCAATTTGGGTGCTGTAAGACGATATTTGATAAGACGAAAATCACATATAACACGTACTCATGTGCCATAAGTGGAATGACTAGTGAAATGATGAAAATGGACGGCCGAGATAGGGCCGAGTGTCAAAACTGGGGAAAGAAAGGACATAGATGTCATTTTAGAATTTTAAATGATAATGGGACAAAACAACGAACAAAGGACCTTCCCTTTGAAGACCAAAAGATGCAGTGGCTGGGGGAGAGGACGTGCAGAGCATGAAAATGGAGTTTTTAGAGAGAGAAGGACCTCCTTCTCTCTAGATTTCCGAGAGATCCGACAGTCGAAATTCTTCGGAGCAAGAAGGAAAGCTGCTCTACGCATTGAGGCCTACGCGTGGGCTCCGATTTTGGGAGTTTTCCACAAACTCCGTGAGGTAGGGGTTTCATCCTACTTGTTTTACTCTTTATTTAAGAGCTTTGTTGATGTTTCGGTTGGTTTGAGGCCTTGAACGGCCGTTTGATAGGTCCCAAAACTTAGGACCAAATTATTGGAAATTTTTAGGACATTTTTGGTCAGTCCGTGGCTGTTGGGGACTGATTTGGGTATTTTTATGATAATTTATGAAATAAATCATGTATTGGTTTGTATGTGGCCGGAAATGGCCGTGAAATTCAGGCTCACAAAGTGAACCGATGATTGGTGATTTGTCGGGAATAGTAAACCGAGGGTTTTACTGTTCATATGAATAGTGACACGAAAATAATGTTTGTGTGAAAATGTGCTTGGTTGAGTAATTAAAATCGAATTGCTCGTGTTTGATGATTAGCCCAAGTGATCTAATTTTTGGTGTAATGAATTGTGAAATTACATGATGTTTCAGGTGATTTAAATTATGAATATATTCATGATTATATATTTGCATGTGTTATGTACTTATATTGGAATTGGCCTCATGTATTCCATATGCACTGGGGCACCCTAGAGCGATAGGAGTGAGTGCATGAGATGGTTCATTGAGAGAGTGGTTTCGGAGGGTTGACTAATAATAACAAATATATCGGAGTTGGTCCATTACTTCTTATACTTCCAAGGTAAGTCCATACAAATATCAATCGCCTGAGTCGCCCAATTGGATATATATCTCGGAGGGCAGTCCACTAAATATAACATCTGAGACGTCCATTATTTATATCGGGAGGGTTGTCCACAATTACAAACAACATCCTTGTTGAAAATATTTTCATACGTGGCTTAGGCAAGCGCATAGGAGTCGGTGAGACTCTGGGTATGAGTTGATAGTAAGTTAGACATTCAAGTAGGATCATGCATTTGCTTGAATGTGTCTTTACTGGAGCATATCAGATATGCACTTAGGTGGAGAGTAGCTCACTTAGGGTGTTTTTCCAATTTAATGAAAGCATTAGCTCACCCCCGTCGAGGAACATATTTTCGTGCACAAGTGAGCGCACTGGTGAGACGCACTTACTCATGAGGTTTAGTTTGAGAAGAAAGCCGAAGGCTTTGTTATCATTATGTATTCATGTATTAGAATTTTAGAATTTTAATATGTGTTGTATAAGAGTAAACTTTTGACTCTTGAAACTATTGGATATAGTTGGTTTACATTGTGATGAGTATTGTATTATGGGCCCAAGTGGCCGTTTTACTCATGGATTGTTATATTGGATTGTTAGGACTGGTTATATACAGGTTATGTATCTCGGGTAGAGCTCCCCGTACAAAGGAGACTCTGCCCGATTTCCGTGAGAAATGTCGAGTCACCCGACATTCACGAGTGTTTTCGGGTTGATTCCGTAGTCAACTGACCTCGTTCTCAAGGCCACACCAAGAGATAATTTCCTACATGGGTTACTCCCCACCTAAGTGCACATGCATGGAAAACAATCACATTCAAGCAATTTCAAGAACCTACTCGAATGTCTACTTGACCAATCCCATGTCCCGAGTCCTCACCGACTCCCTCACATATGCTTAAGCCGGATGCGAGTAAAAATACAATTTTCACAACAAAAGCTTTTTGTTCTTGAAAACTTACTACTGAGTTTCGGTAAAAATATTGGACTACCCTCCGAGGCGAATTGCTGGATAACTCTCGAAGCAGTCCTTGGTTCTCATCGAAGTGATCACATTGGACGTCCCTCCAAGGCAATTCTTTGGAAAATCTTCCGTCGAAATTCCTTTACAAACATTTTCATTTGTTTCATTTCATGTCATGCTCCTCTAATATTCTAGGGTGCTCCAAATACCTTATGGAATGCATGATGCCAATTCAACACATTCATGCTAATATATTCACATGCATATATATTAACATAATTAAATCACATAAAACATGTTATGCAAAATTACCTTCAATTACACGAAATTAGCTCCACATGGGCTAATTATTAAACCTGAGCAATTCATTTTGAATCACTCAGTCAAAACACATTTTCACACCAAAAATTTTGTGTCACTATTCACATGAACGGTGAAACCCTCGGGTTACTGTTCACGACCACACAAATAGGAATTTTCTCTACTCGATTCAAAGCTTTTGAGACCGAGTTTACAAGTCTCAGAATGTTCCTAACCATTTACATGGCTCTTAGCCAAAGATTAACGCAAGTAGGAAAACATCCCTACCTCTTAGAGTTGTTGGAACTCCACCAAATCGGTGCCCACGTGTAGCCCTCGCAGCATGAGGCAAGCTTTTTACTTCTTGCTCAGTCGAGAAGCAGGCAGTCTGAATAATAGAAATCTAGAGAAGGAGCTCCTTCTCTCTCTAAAAATCACAAAATCCCAAAACACACTGCTCCTTGCCCCTCACGCGTTTTGGTCTTCAAATGGAGAAGACAACTATTTGCTTTTTGTCTTTTTCCTCATTAAACTTTCCAAAAATTCCCATCATGTCCCTAAGCTTTGGATTTTTGACACTTGGCACAATCTAGACCGTCTATTTCCATCATCTCTCTAATCTTGAAACATGTGTCACAAGAGTACATGTAGTGGGTGACTTTTGTCACATCACATGTCTCTCAAACCCGTTCTGACGCACCGACACCCGGTGCCTTGAAAGCGTAAAATTCCATTTGTCTCGAGGTCGTGAAGTCTATGTTAGTTAGATTTCCGCAGGCGATTCAATTTGTTAAATCCGTTTCATCATCCGAGATCTAGAAAAATTTTGGGTTTTTATCGAAATTACCATTTTGCCATTTTCAAAAAATTGGAATTTTCTCGGGTCTTACATTCTCCCCTCCTTAAAAGGAATTTCGTCCCGAAATTATGGACAATCACAACAACTCACTTGCATATGCAACGTGAACTAGACCATGCATGTAAACTAGTCATTTAAATATTAAACGATTAAACCACGTACCTTTATCCCTAAACAATAAGGGATAGGTGGCCCGCATCGTGTCCTCACGCTTCCGTTGCGGCTCCTCCATCACGGTGCGCAGCGCACCACCATTTAACCTCACGGTCTTGCGCGTCGCCACCAAGAACCTGATCCACGGCTATCCATAATGCACATTAGTCCCTCTCGAAAGTCATTAAATTATCAACCTCAATCTCTCCCCAATCCACTACATGAGCTGGATCTGGAGTGTACCTCCGAGAAACATGGAGGCGTGGGAAATACCGCAAATGGACACGACATCTTTGTGGTAAAAATAGCAAATAACGCTATAGTGCCACCACTCGGATGTCTCGAAGGTTGATGAACCTCGACGGTAACCTCTCTTACCGGAACTTGACCACTCATCTCTTAGAGGCATCACCTTTGAAGACATGATCTCAACCTCGAACTCTAAGGAGTTGGCGCGTCGTACATCGACATATAGCTCTTACACATGTCGGCTGCGGTACGTGAGAAACGTTAATAAGTATCAAGCTCACCTTCTCGGAGGTGTCTCTAATCAAATCAGGACCAGTGATGGAGCTCTCTCCACCTCGGTCAACATACTTGATGACCTGTGGCCTCCCCATACATAATGCCTCATATGGTGCCATTTGTATACTACTTTGATAGCCCCATTTGTTGTAGGCTAATTCCACTTAGGAGCAAATGCTCTTTCTAGCTACCCTTATGATCCGGGATGCATGCTGCAAATGTCCTCTAACACTGTATAGTCCTCTCTATTGACCATCGGAGTACGTAGGTGGAAAGTTATTACTCATAGTCCTGGTGTGCCCATAGCCTTTTGGAAACTCTTCGAAAGTGTGCCACTAAACCTCGAGGTCTCTATCTATTAGCTATGGATATTGGTACTCCATGCTTCGAACTATCTCGAATGTACAGCCCAGAGGTAGAATCTCTTCAATGTGAAGGTCATCTTTGAGTTAGAAAATGCCGACCGTGAACCGGTCCACTGTCACCCATGCCGCATCATGTCTCTCTACGGTGTCCGTGGCAAGAGTGGGTCCATGAAATCCATCGTGGCACTCCACTTCCGCCGACCACCTCGGTAGCTGAAGTAAGCTACTGGCCGGTGCTCGGCCCAGCAACTGTTGACACGTGAGACATGCGTCGGGCAGGTCCATACTTGTCTCTTCATTCCACTCGATAATATTGGCGAAGATCCTGGTATCTTTGTGCCACACTGGATGTCTCACCAGCTGAATCGGAAAGGGTGAAACTCCTTGAGAATCTCACTCTCAAATCGATCAAGCGGGAGAACCACTACGAATCCTCTATACGAAGACTACCATCGTGAGACTGGTCCAGCCTCGTCACATATCTTTGACATGCCGGTCCTGATGGACACTATCTCTGCGTCACCTTGCAGGACTCGATCACTGCGCTCACGAGAGGCAGGTGTAGCTACTAAACTCCCAGACGTACCTAAGCCTCGCGATGCGTAGCTAAGCATCCACAGTCTCGAGCATCCGCCACCTCCGGGAAGCTATACTAGCCAATGCTCCCCATAACTTCCGACTTGATGTGCCACCCCATTTGCCTTGGGGTCAGTAATGCAAAGTGAAGTCATAATCCTCACAGGAACTCCGTCCATCTGCGTAGCCTCATGTTTGAGGTCGCTGCACCGAAAATATCGCCCGGACTTTTGTAGTGCAGTACACCTCGGCCCCAGTGGCCATATAAATGAGTAGGCGCCGAAATCTTCAAAGGCCCGAAGACTAGGCCGCCAACTCCATGTCGTGTGTGGGGTAATTCTGCTCATGATTCTTCAGGCGCGGGAACCATAGCTACTACCCTCCCGAATGCCTCAAAGCATCCCGATCCGGCCCTCGGGCATCACAATACATTATTGTACCCCTATCCCATAATAAGGGACTATCAAGATAGGGCGTAATGCAGCCTCCTCTTGACCTGGAATGCTCTGCGTGGTCATCCCGATCAAACTTGACCTCCTTCCTGGTCAATCTCGTCATAAGTGTCGCTAATCGGGAGAAATCCTCAATGAATCTCTGTAATTTTGACCAATCCACGAGGAAACTCGTATCTCGAGGCGACCGGCCTCTCTAACTCATCACGACTTCCGACCTTCTCGAGGTCTGCGGCACGCGTCTTCGACTTTGCGTGTCGAAAATCATCGATGGCAGAAACTCACACTTCACCAGATTTGGCGTACAATTGATGATCTCTCAACAACTTTAACACAATCCTCAAATGATACTCATGCTCCCACTCTGACTGGGAGTAGATCAAAATGTCATCCACGAAGACTATGACAAACTGATCTAGATAGGGTTGAAATAACACATCATAAAGGTGCCTTGAATGCCGCTAGTGCTGATACATTCAAATCAAGAGGCATCACTTTGTAAACTCAAAGTGCCCATAAGCGCGTCTAAGCGTGTCTTAGGGATATCTGTCTCCCTGGCCTCAGCTGATGGTAGAACTGGTGAAATACATCTTGGAAGTAGACTCGCTCCTCTCGGTGTTCAAACAAATCATCGATCCTGGTAATGGAGTCTGCAGATTCTTTATCGTAACCCTATTCGACTATCGTAGTCAATGCACGGTCGAAGATTAACATCCTTCTTCTTATGGAAATAGAGCGGAGGCGCCCGTGGTGGGAGTGCTCGTCTAATGAGCCCCTTGTCAAATAGCTCCACGTGATTTGGACTGCGAGTTCTATGACTCAGCGATTGCCATCTGTGCGGAGTCATAGAGATGGGCGAAGTACCAGGGTCTGGCTTCGTCTGAAGTCACTACAACCCTCTGCGGAGCGATCCGTGCTAAATCCGAAAAAAAGAGCACATCCTCGTACTCACAAACTACTCGAGGTAGATATAAGTCGAGGTCTCGCACCGTCTCTAGGAGTAAAGGCTCGCTGCTTGACTCGCCCAGTGTCACGACATGGTTTCGTGTCTCTTATTTAGGGCCGAAAAATATCGTATTTTCTCCTTGAAACACGACACGATATAAATCACTGGCGTCTGGCAGGCGGTAACCCTCCTACGCTCACATTCGATGCGCCTTATGGTATCGACAATCCATCCCAGATGGCATTCGAACTCGACATGTCCGTGATCCATAAGTCCACTTTGAGTAGAGTCCCTGAGATCTCTAACTCATAACCAGGCATATGTCCTATCTCAAGCTAATCCTAGGGGAGAACTCACATCTGAGGCTTCTCAAGTATAACCTTTAAAGCCCAAACTTATCACACAAGATGTATTAATGAACATGATGCATTAGAAAACAAATGCAGGTATAAAACGTACCCTGTACGTCCGACTGATCTGGATGCTCAGCCTCTGTACCATGAAGCCTCTACCTCCTAGGACAATCTCACTTCATATGCCGGGCTGCTTGCGTGATGGTAACACGTCATCTGCCCTGAAAACCGGCCCAGACTCTCGGCACCAGACCGCATGCCGACCTGGGCTTGCCTCTGGATTAAACCTCATGTGACCGTCTGTAGTACCCAAGTCTTGGTATGGCACTGGAACTGATCTTTGGTTCCCTTTGACCCATACTAGGGGTGGAGGGAAGGAATTGTGTCCTCCTAGTCTTGGTGTGGGTTTGCGCTGTCCCCGAAACCAGCCGGATCCCACACTGTCTCTAGGGCCACAATCCTCCTCGTATGTCAGGGCTGTGTGGTAGCACCATGCACTTATCTGATTTGACCAAACCCCCAGCTTCTAAGTCTCGGTGATGATTGGGATGGGGTGTCATAACCAAAGTTCTTGCCTCAGGTGGACAGTCCAGTTGAAGGTGTCAGGAATTTGTCAGCTGAAATAACACATCAAATACGCCTGCGGCTAAATGTCCCGTCCACGGCCTTGGTCGTGATGACCGGCCTTGTCCTAGATATCCTTATGAAACAAAGTCTTACCTTCTTTCCGGGTTGGAAGAAGGATGGATCAAACTCCTTCCTCTTAGTACCAACACATATCTTGGATGCCTCGTAATGTCATACTCTCCTTGAGATTTTCTTTGCCTGACTGTGCAATAGCGTGGTAGTAATCCCTATGGCTTGCTTAAAGGCCTCTTGATTAAAGCCCGATTGGTGCACGACAGAATTATCTTTGTGGTGGTCTCTACGTCCTGCGCCTCAACTAGCCATCTACACATGTCAAATGGCAGATTAAATTCTAATATAGTATCTGAAAAATGAACTACGGCCACCAGGGCACTATTCACACACAGAAAACATTTTATACACAATTTCCATGCATTCATCGGTAATGCGAGGCCATAATCTCATATATTAAATCAAAATCAACAAAATAATTTCATTTTAGAAAATTTCATTTTTAAAATATTTGATTTATTTATTTATTTATTTATTTGAAAAAACTTGTGAACAGTGTTCATGAACGATTAGTCAAACGAGTAGGCGAAACAATACCTTTGAATCAAAGTGGGTTGGAGTGCACCATGCACACACGACCAGACGCGCGCCAACTGCGCGGGCCGCACGCCGCGGCTCCGTCATGGCATGGGCTGGGGCTGTATCGTGCGCGCGAGGCCGTCGTGGCCCCTCGGTCGTGTCACGAGTCCGCCTTAATTAGTCGGCTGGCACGCTCGGCCGTATCGTAGCGCGGCCAGCCCGACCGTGTCGCGGCAGCATTATATTGCGACCGCGCCCGCGGCCAAGCCTTCCTCACATCACGATAAGCGGGTGTATCGTAACCCACTCTCGATAGTCGGTGCCCGCTGTCACGTCTGAGCGTATCGTGACCTGACCTGCGGCGGTCCCTCACTTATCACGATACAGCGTACTTCGCGACACAATCCATCTTGAAGCCAAGCGCGCGCGGCCCGGTAGCCTTATCGTGGCCGACCATGCGCCCCTGTGGGTTTCGCTGCGCGCGAGCCGTCTCGAACCTGTCAAGCCACGTATCCGCGATACAACATTTGTATTGTGACGCTCACACTAGAAAAATGGGTAGTAGCGCATTACGCCACTGCAACTCTGTTTTTTCTCATCATTTTCATTCCGGCTCTTTGGAAAATCACCAAAAAAAATATTATTATTATTTTTCATTTTCGATAAACCAAATAAATTTATAAAAATTTATTTTATTTATTTTTCTTCCAGTTTTACACACCGTAAAACCTTAGAAAAAATTTTCTTCACATCATTTTTTTTTCATTTAATTCTGGAATATTTGCCAAAAATTTCTCAAACAACTTGTTCTCATACTAAACCCTAGTTTTCAACATTTTATTTTTTTTCCTATGTGCTAATTACTAAGCACACAATTTCACACAACATTCACAACAATCAACATGATCACACATCACTCATGTTATACACACCAATCACATAAACAACACCATGCATGCAGTGTTCTAATCCTGTCCCGTGATTTCCTAGGTAATCACATACCTAAACCCTAAGATCGAGTTTTACCAAGCTGTGACGTTCTTACACTTTAATTACTATGGCCTAAGCTCAAGTCCCTCAAGCCCTAGGTTTTCATTTACCTAAGCTCTACACCCACAGAGCTCCCAAGGTAATCGTTTACCTTAGCTTTGATCCCGACTATGGAAAATTTAGTATCGGGGACCTAAACTTATGGATACCCACACGAGCTCCTAGGTAATCGTTTACCTAAGGCTGCGTGCAAGCTGTGGCCCGGCTCCAAAACCCGGGGGTCATTGGCCAACCCGTCAACCCGTGGAATACTCGTGAATGTCGGGTAACCAGACACCACTCACGAAAATCGGGCCACCCGATCTCCTTTGTCGAGCTACCCAGGTATAAACTTGTCCCGAAACAAGTTTACAATGACACACAGGAGTTCACATGGTTTCAAATGACGGCTGCATGGAACACACATGTATACGCCAAACATCAACTATATATAACTGATTCTAAAGTTCAATAAATTACTCTTAATTCAACATATATTAAATTTACAAATTCTAATACATGTTATACGGAATCGATACCAAAGCCCGCAATCTAGCTTTCTTTTAAGCAGGCCTCTAGCGGCGCCGTCTCGTGCACACTCCCACGTACAAATGGTGATCCCTCGCGAGAATTGAGCAAAGCGAGTAAATTAATTTCCTACATGGGTTACTCCCCACCCTAAGTGCACATGCATATGGTAAATACATTCAAAAATTTCCTTGAACCTACTCGAAGATATCTACACTTGGCCAATCCATGTCCCGAGTCCTCATAGACTCCCTCACATATGCCTAAGCCAGGAATGCGAGTAAAAATCCAGTTTCACAACCAAAAGCTTTTTGTTCTTGAAACTTACTACCAGTTTCAGTAAGAAATATTGGACTACCCTCCAAGGCGAATTCTTTGGATAACTCATGAAAGCAGTCATGGTCCTGTTCAGTGATACATTGGATGTCCCTCAGAAACACAATTCTTGAAAATCTTCCAGCGAAATTCCTTTCACAAACATTTTCATTTTTGTTTCATTTCATATCATTGCATAACTCCTAATATTCTAGGGTGCTCAATGCATATGGAATGCATGATGCCAATTCCAACACATTCATGCTAATATATTCACATGCATATATATTAACATAATTAAATCCCATAAAACATGTTATGCAAATTCACCATCAATTACACCAAAATTAGCTCACATGGGCTAATTATCAAACACGAGCAATTTATTTTGAATCACTCAGCCAAAACACATTTTCACACCAAAAATTTTGTGTCACTATTCAGTGAACAATTAAGAGCCCTCGGGATTCATTGTTCCACGACCCTAAATAAATTTTTCTCTACTTTCGGTTCAAAGCTTTTTGGCTTAGGAGTTCACAACTAAAACAAGCCTCAAGAATGTTCCTAACCATTTACATGGCTCTTAACCAAGATTAAGCATAAGTAGAAAAGATCTTTGGGTCGTCGGAACTCCACCGTCGGGTGCCCATCATGCTTACTCGCCGCGTGAAGCGGCTACTTCTTGCTCACGTCGAGCCAAGCCCGGTCAGAACAATGAAATCTAGAGAGAAGGAGCTCCTTCTCTCTATAAAAATCACAAAATCCCACAACCTGCTGCTCACTGCCCCTTCTGCACATTTTTGGTCTTCAAATGAAGAAGACAACTATTTGCTTTTTGTCTTTTTCCTCATTAAACATTCCAAAAATTCCCATAATGTCCATAAGCTTGGGATTTTTGACACTTAGCACAATCTAGACCGTTTATTTCCATCATCTCTCTAATCTTGAAACATGTGTCACAAGAGTACATGTAGTGGATGACTTTTGTCACATCACATGTCTCTCAAACCCGTTTTGCATTAGACACGGTGCCTCGAAAATGTGAATTCCGAACATAAAGTCGACGTGTTAGGTAGATTTAGAGAACGATTCAATGGTGAAATCACGTTTTTCGGTAAATTCGAGATCTAGAAAAATTTTGGGTTTTTACCGAATTACCATTTTGCCATTTTTCAGAAAAATTGGAATTTTCTCGGGTCTTACAAGACCCGTCACAAATTTGTGACGAAATTCTCATTCCGTCAAAAAATAGTGACGGAAAAACAAAATTGTCACAATTTTTTGACCGATTTGTGATAGATATCTATTAAAAAAATTCATTTTTATATTTTAATTTGTATTATACACTATTTAAAAATATTCTAATATTTGAAAATATTATAAACTATTTGAAATTTTATTATTAATATATGTTGTGCTATATTGTACAATTTAATTTTTAATTTTTAAAATTTGTGATATTTCAATATTTTAAATTATATATATAATTTTGCATTGCTACATACTCATTAAAAATAATAAGTATTAAAATACATAATATACATCATGCTACGATGTTACAAAATTTGATATTATAAAAGTTTGTGATTTTTGAAAATAATTTTTTATTTTAACCACCGTTGGTGTAAGATCTGAGAAAATTCCAATTTTCTGAAAAATGGTAAAACGGTAATTTTGGTCAAAACCCGAAATTTTTCTACATCTCAGATGATGAAATGGACTTCACCGTTGGAATCGTCTCGCGAAATCTAGCTACCACGTCGAATTTCGTCGAATTAAGAGACGATCGAATTTTATGTTTTTAGAACCATGTTGTAGTATAAATGGAGATTTAAGGAATATGTGATCTGACAAAAGTCACCTATTACATGTACTCTTGTGACACATGTTGCAAGATTAGAGAGATGATGAGAATGGACAGCCTAGATAGTGCTAAGTGTAAAAAATCTAGAAGAAGAGACATGATGGGAATTATTGGAATTGTTAATGATAATAAGACGAAAGATGAACAGTGTTCATCTTCTTCAAAAAGACCAAAAATGGGCAGTGGCTGGACGTGTGAGATGTAGTGAGCTTGAGATTTGATTTTTGAGAGAGAGAGAGAGAGCACCCTCTCTCTAGGATTCTAGCCGATTGGACAAGTGAAGTTCTCAATGGATAGAAGAAGCAAAAGTTATCAGTGAGATACAGCGTATGGGGCACCGTTTAGTGGAGTTTGAAGCAACTCCAAGAGGTAGGGATCTTTTTCTACTTGCGTTAATCTTTGGCTAAGAGCATGTAAATGGTTAGGAATGTTATGAGGCTTGTTTAGCCGTAAACTTCGAGTCTCAAAACTTAGCTGAGTGGAAGAATTCCTATTTGTGTGGTATGAGCAGTAACCGAGGGTTTCCTTTGTTCACATGGATAATTAAGAGGAAATCGAATATTTTTAGTATTAGGAATTTTTATGATCATTAGTGAGTTCAAAATAGATTGTTTGTGTTTGGCTTAGTGCTTGATGTGAGCTAATTTTGGTGTAATTGATTGTGAATTTTAACACTTGGAGTTTATGCTGAATTAATTATGTTAATATATATGCATGTGTGAATATATATTAGCATGGATATATTGGAGATTGGCATCGGCCATTCCATATGCAACTGAGCACCACAGAATGTCGGAGTGAGTGCATGACATGAAGTGAAAGAAGCTGAGAAATGTTTGTGAAGGAATTTCAAGAGAATTTTCCGAAGAATTGCCTTGGAGAGTTGTCCAACGGATCACTTCGGATGAGGACCATGAAGGCCCATTTCGAGGAGGCGTTATCCAACAATTCGTCTGGGGTTGTCCCGATTGATTTCTTGAGAAACTCGAGTAAGTATGTCAATTTTTCAATAACAAGAAATAGCTTTAATTTTGAAAATGGATGTCTTCACTGCGCGTTCGACTTAGGCATATGTGAGGGAGTTGGTGAGGACTCGGGACATGGGATTGGACATGTAGACATTCGAGTAGGTTCATGAAATTGCTTGAATGTGATTGTTTGCCATGCATGTGCACTTAGGTGGGGAGTAACCCCTGTAGAAAATTATCACTGCGAACTGCTCACCACGTCGGATCACTATTTGGTGCGGGAGTGTGCACGAGGACGGCGCTCACTAGAGGCCGCGTTTAGAAGAAAGCCAGATTATGGCTTTGGTATTGATTTTGTAAAACATGTATTAGAATTGTAAATTTTAATATATGTTGAATTAAGAGTAATGTAAAAAACTCTTGAACCATGTAATATATTTGGTTGGGATATATATTTTGTGAGTATTTGATCGGGGGGTCCAAGTAGCCATTACACTCGTCACCGGACCTATGGTCATTGTAAAGCTTGTTGAGACGAGTTTGTACCTTGGGTGAAGCTCACAGTACAAAGGAGACTATATCAGGATTTTTCGTAGTGGTGTGGGTGTCAGAGCGTCGGAAATGTCCATGAGTTGACGGGTTATCGCTGGGGACACCACTGGTTTTAGGGCGTCCTGGATTGGGCATAGCTAATTGGTACAACATGTCAAACTATATTTTTCGAAATCGACTTCGATTTGTTCATTAAAACACAAACGATTCCTACCAAGTATTCAGATAATCTTTGCCTTTTGTGGTTTCAACAGAATATTTTTTATTATGAATATTTTGAAAAAGAGTATATAGCCTGGTGGTACAAATGTAAAAATGAAAATTTTTAATAGTCATAGTCCTGTCAGTCACAAATCGGGTCATAAAATTGTGTGGACAAATTTCTGTGACGGAAAACATTCGTCATAATTTATGATGTTCTTGACATATATCTATTAAAAAATTCCTTTTATATTACAATTTTGTATATACATATTTTAAAATGTCCTAATATTAAGTATTATAAAATATTTTGAAATTTTATTATTAATATATTTGTACTTTGTATTGTACAATTTGAATTTTTTAATTTTTAAAATTTGTGATATTTAATATTTTAAAATTATATATATAATTTTACCTTTGCTACATATATAAAAAATAATAAGTATCAAAATAAATATTACTACATCATGATACGATGTTACAAATTTGAAAGCATTATAAAAATTTGTGATTTTGAAAATAATTTTTATTTTAATACCATTGGGGCATAGCTAATTGATGCGACATGTCCATTATATTTTAAATTGACTCGATTGTGTTCTTAAACTGACGATTCCCACTGCATAAAGTTGTTAAAGATAATCTTGTTTATAATAGTTTTTTGATAGAATATTTTTATTTATATAGATGTACAAGAAAAAAGTATATAGCCTGATAATTTCAAATGTAAATGAATATTTTTTAATAAGTCATTGTCACAAATCAAACCACAAAATTGTGATGGAATGATAGATCCGTCACAATTTTTTAACGAAATTCTTATTTCGTCACAAAATAGTGATGAAAACAAATCAGTAACGAATTTGTGAAAGCGTTTAATGACAGATGTGTATGAATCTTCATTAAAAAAAATTCATTTGCCATATTTTAATTATATTATACTATTTCAAAAATATTCTAATATTTAATATTATAAACTATTGAAAATTTAATATTAATATGTATTTATGCTATATTGCACAATTTTATTTTAAAAATTTTAAAATTTGTGATATTTCAATTTTTAAATTATATATATAATTTTGCACTGCTACATACTCATAAAAAATAATAAGTATCAAAATAAATAATATACATCAGGCTATGATGTTACAAAATTTGACATTAAAAATTTTTTTGATTTTTGAAAATAATTTTTTATTTTAACCACTGTTGGGGCATAGCTAATTGATGCAACATGTCAAACTATATTTTCAAAATGTTTCGATTTGTGTTGTTAAAAACCGCGAGCGATTCCTATACGTTTGTTGAATAATCATGGCGCTGTAATAATTTTGATGAATATTTTTTTATTTATGAATATTTTGAAAAAGTATATAATACAATTAATTTCAAATGTAAAAATGAATTTTTTTTTAATAGCCATCTGTCATAAATCGGTCACAAATCGGTGACAAAATTGTGACGGAATGATAGATCCGTCACAAATATGTGACGGAATGATCGAAAGCGTCTGAGTGGGCGGAATTTCATTCATCACAAAATAGTGGCTTGAGCTTTGATTCCGTCACAATTTTGTGTGACCGTTGTGACATATATCTAATAAAAAAATTTAATTTCATATTACATTGTATTATCAGCTCTTTAAAATATTTATCTTTAAAATATTATAAACTATTTGAAATTTTATTATTATTAATATATAATAAACTACAGCATTCCCGGAGTGTTATATTCTTATCCACTCCACAGCCTCAAGCGTTGGGGCATATCTATAATGACATGAGCACTATATTTTATGTCAAGTAGGATTTTCAAAGGTTACATTACCAATTAATGATGATTGTGAAAATTTAAAAAACATGAGAACATGCCGATCTTTTGAATAAAAGAAATTTTAAAAATTGAAGGATTAATTAAAAATTTGAAAATTTTGTCATTTTATGTAACGCCCCGTCCGAAGGGTGTAAGTCAAATCTGCATAATACATTAAGAACTTTATGTATGCCTCAAAGTGTATATTATATTATTTTCAGAGTTGTTGTTCAAGATGAAATTGTGAAATGATAAATTTATTGAACCCGGAATGTTGTACTAGAAGAAGGGTAAAGTTGTAATGTAAGACCCGAGAAAATTCCAATTTTCGGAAAAAGGGTAAAACGGTTATTTCGGTAAAAATCCGAAAATTTTCTAGATCTCGGATGATGAAACAGATTTCACCGTTGGAATCGTATCATGAAATATAGCTGCAGTGAATTTCAAGGCGGAGTCGAAATTTCCGTTTCGAGGCACTGGGGTCGGTAAGTCTTGTAAAGCAGTTTAGAGAGACATGTAACAGCCAAGTGAATATCGAGTCAACGGCTGGACCTTTGAAGGCCAGATCTTTGCGAGTTCATGGGGGAAAATAAAGTTGTTAAACTTCCATGAACAAGGTTTGCGAGGTGGAAGCTTGAAACCAATTCCTCAGATTTGGAACAACACAATGCCTCTCTCAGAACACGGGAAAGCGCAAATAGAGACGTGGCCTAACCTGAGAATCAAATTAAATATGCTTTTCCCAGTGACACGAAGAAAATCGAAAGATTGCATGTTTGTGCGACTTAGAAGTGGAAAAGAATTGAAAAGGAAAAATTCGAGAGAAAGATGAAAGCAACAAGGGGAGAGGGATCAAAATCTTTGATCTTAGGGGAAAGAAAGGAAGAAAGAAGCGACAAGAGAAGAAGAAAGAAGCAGAAAAAAAAAGCCGAACTCTGCCACCTGTGAGGTTCAGAATTCCACTTAGTTGCAAAAAGAGTCAAGGATAGAGGAGGCAGTTCCATAGGATTTTGAAAACTTTCCAGAAGTTGGAGATAAGCATGCCCAATCACGAAGTGGTAACTCAAATGCCACTTTATGCCAAATTCTTGAAAGAAATTTTAAGCAAGAAGAGAAGATTTGCAGAGGAAGGAGTAGTGAATACGCATTTGCTACTTGCGGTCACGATAAGAAAGGAGAATTTGCAGAGAGATGAAAGACCCGGGGAAGTTTCACCATTCATTGCACCATTGGAGATTTGAAATTCAAAAAGGCTCTTTATGACCTCGGGTAAAGTATTAACTTAATGCCATTATACATTGCAAAATTAAGTTTGGGGGCTTACTCCCTCTTCAGTCCTCCTCAGGCGGATATAACAATGGCGAAACACGAAGGGTCATTGAAGATGTACTTTGTTAAGGGTGGAAATTTGTTTTTTATCGACTTTATCATCACAGGACATTGAAGAAGATTACAAGTCCCTCTCTCTTGCTAGGAGGTATTCTGTGGCCCCGGATTTGCTAATAGATATCTGAGAAAGGAGTTCTCACTCTCTGGGGTTGGAGAAGCGGTGACTTCAATGCCGCTCCAAAGTTTGAAGAATTTGAACCTGATTGGAAGACACTGGGTGAAAAGTAATTGATGTCTATCTCAACAACTCTGATTGTTATTTATGATTGTGCTGAAGCTTCCTATCGATGAAAATAGGTGGTACCGATATCTTGAAAGGTGTATTGTTTTACGCACATCCCGGTTGCACTCTCTTAGAAAAGGTGTTGGAGTCTTAAACAAAACAGCATGAATAATGGAGACTAATAATCGAAGAGAGGAATTTCATCAAGGACCGATTGCAGAGGGCTGGTTGCAGGGTTATGAGTCTGTCACGATATGCTTGCCCAGATTTTGAAGGAGCTAGAGCGGGTGGATTTGTCTTGGACTGATGTGGGTTTCAGGAACGTGGAGGAGCATTTTGAGCAGACTTAGCAGTGCCTCTGTGATCGTTGTGAATCCATAGATAGTCAAGGCATCGTTCGTCAATATGCATGCACAAAATCTTCTTGGAGGAAAATCTGAAAACCATCACGGTGAACATCAAAGAAGGCTGAAAACCAGTCGCGAGAAAGTGATCGAGAAAGGAAGTGCTCAAATGGTTGAATGCTGGTTTTATATATGCAATCTCAAACAGTCCTTGGGTTAGCCTAGTACATGTGGTTCCCAAGAAAGGTGGGTTCCTTTGTGATCAGTAAAAAAAATAAAGTTAAGTAGCAAGAGCGGTAACATGGGGATGGAGTATGTATCGATTCACCAGCGGGCAACCAGCCCGGGAAGGATCAGCATTTCCGTTGCCCTTCATTGATCAGATGTTGGACAGGTTAGCAGGACACCCTCATTTTTGTTTCCTAGATGGATATTCCGGCTATAATCAGATTGCCATTGCACGAAGAACGAGCTCCATTCCATGCCCATACCGGTACCTTTGCCTTCGAAGGATGCCATTTAGGTTGTGCAATGCTCACACTACTACACCAGTGTATGATGTCCATGTTCTCAGATTTGGTTTGAGGAGGTCCTATGGAGATTTTTATGGATAACTTCATAGTATATGGATCGAGTTTTGAGCATTGTCTAAACAACACGAAGCTTGAGTGCTTCAAAGATCTGAGACAACAAACAATTAAGCCCAGGAGAAAGAGTGCATTCATAGTAGCCGGAAGGTATTGTTCTTAGTCATAAATTTACCCTTCTGGGACTAGAAAGTAAGACCAATCAAAGGTTTGATTATCAGACTCTTACCGCCCACAGAGTAAAGGGATAAGGAGTTTCTTGGGACATCTTTGAATTATATAGAGGAGGGATTCATCAAGACTTCTCAAAAATAGCGGAGAACCATTATCTGGGATTACTTTTCTAGAGAAGAACCTGAGGTTTAATTTTGAGTGACTCTGCATGAGGCAGCCTTTGGAAAGTCAGAATCAGATTAGTTCAAGCACCTATCCGGCTGCACGAGAATGGGATCGGGGATTCGAGTAATGTGTGATGCCGGTGATTTCGCAATGGGAGGCGCGTATTGGGGCCAAAGAAAGAAGATATTGAGCCATGCCACTATCTTCATGTGAGGAGTGTAGCTTCAATGAAGCCGAGAAAACTATTCTTCTTGAAAGTGCTAGCCATAGTTTTTGCTTGTGAAATTAGAAGTTATACATTTGCAGGATCCCATATTATCGTTCTACTTGACCATGCGGCAATCAAATATACGATGTCAAAAAATGAAACCAAGGCGATAAGGTGGTGTTGTTACTACGAGTTGATCTGGAAATTAAAAAGATAGAAGGGTTGTGACAATGTGATAGGCGATCCTTGTCAGTGAAAAAACAAGGCAAAGAGAGGAGGGTGAGTGGAGAACTTCGAGGATGACTGTTTAAATTGTCATTCCAACTCCCTTGGTATCTTGTATCGTGGTGCCCGGCTTGTGGGTAGTGCCTCCCAGGAATTTGTACCAACGGAAAGAAAGCTCAAGCGACGGTATTACATGCAAGGATGACCCATTGCTATTTAAAAGAATCTTTGTGTATGATTATAAGAAGATGTATTACTTGATCAAACCAGTACAGAAAATTTTGAATGAATGCCATGCATCACCATATGAGGGTTTTATTTCGGGAGAAGGAATCATAAGATACTCAATGCGGATTGCTGTTGGCCACTAATATTTAGAGGCGTAAGATAGGTCAAGTGTGTGATAGATGCCAAAGATTGGGAAATATCCAACAGCCAGAAAGCAAAATACTTCACAAGGCATATTGGTGGTGCAAATTTTTGATGTATGGGGAATAGATTTTTATGGGACCCTTCCCTGTCATTTGAAACTTGTACATCTTTGCTGGCGGTGGATTATGTCAAGTGGGTGGAAACTTTTAATAAGCTTGTCGGAGGAATGATTAACACAATGAAATTGGGGTTTCCTTGCAAAGAAACATTTTTAGACGGTGGAACACCAGGGACTATGTCGGTGATGGGGAAGCCACTTTAAACAAGATATTTTAAAAGCTCATGGCAGTATGGGATCAGAAACATATAATGAGCCTAGCTTATCACCCCGGACTAATGGACAAGCCAGTTTCCAATAGGGAGATTAAAGGATCTGAAAGGCGTAAGTTCAAGCAAGAAAGATTGGTCTTCCAAACTTGATGATGCATTTTGGGCTTACAGGACGGCATTCAAAACTCCATTAGGATGTCCCGAAATTACAGAATGGTCTTTTGGGCTCATGTCACCTCCCTCTTGAAGCTGGAATACAAAGCCATGTGGGCCATCAAGAGGCCCGAACGATTTCCAAACTTGCAAAGGAGGCTCAAAGTGAATAAACTAGAAGAAGCTGAAAGCAGCCTATAGTAAATGCTAGAATATACAAGGACGAAGACAAAATGGCATGATCGAAGGATTATGAGGAAAGAGTTCGGAAGCGGGGGATCGGGTTACGCTATTTAACTCGATTAAGATTATTTCGAGGAAATTGAAATCAAAATGGAGTGGACCATATCACGATTGGTGTCGATACTACCTTTGGAGCGATGGCTTTTCCGGGACGTGGGGAGAGAATTCAAGGTTAATGGTCAGCGAGAAGCAATATCTCGGGGAGAAAGAAAGGGAAGAACTCAGGTTGGTGAATTGAGAGAGAGAACCATGACTAGTCGACTAAGGACTCAAAGCAGGCGACTCATGGGAGGCAACCCATATAGATTTTGCTTCTTTATATAGATTTTGATTTTTTAATTACTTTCGTTTGATTTTTTTATTCTTATAACGATTTGTTAGGACTTACTAAGTTTGTATTTGATCAATTAAACCTTTTTGAAATTGTTACAGGTGTGCCTGCAGCGAATCGCGGGGCGCTCGGGTGAGAAGAACCAGCTCTAGGAGGAAACCGACACTTCACGGGGATGGGCGACTTGAAAAAGGGGAGTATTTTTCTCCCTAAACAAATTCCGTGGAAAATAAATAGAATGCATGTTTGAATTGTTGTTTGGGAGTACTTTATTGGATGTTAAGAATTTGCAAAATTAATAAGGAGTCTGGTACATCACGATCATCAAATTTAGGGCAGAAGTCTGAGACTAAGTTACAAATTGGTTGCAACTTAGTAAGAAATGCGAGGGGCTGAAACACAGTCGCGACATAAAAGTTGTATGATGAACATTTGAATCACGACATAACATTTGGGTCACCGGCGAGAACAATTTCGCCCGAAAGAATACCGTGAAGGTGGCGACAACTCCAACTATGTCATGAAATTACTTGTTGACCAAAGGGGGTAGAAATGCGGATATTAGCAGCGTTGATATGTGTCCTCCGTAACTTACTTATGTGGCGACAACTTGATAATAAAAAGTCGCAACATAAGAAAGAATGTGCCCAGCGGACAACTTTTAAATACGCCTTATTTAATGACAGCACCTGATTGCGACGAAATTTAAGTCAGCGACAGTGTAACTAAATGAAATGTGAGTCCACAACTAATGATTGAATTGCAAAAGCTGAGAAACTCCCTCCACACTATTTCATTCCTGGAAGCAAATACAACTCTTTATCTTCGCCTACTCTCTGGTTTTTCAATTCTTGTAATCCCTAGATCCAAAATTCTTCGAAACATTCTATTTCTCAAATGGTCGGACCAATAGCCCTAAGTCCCCCAAATCAGCGAGATCATGGAAGAATATACTCAGCCCGAAGAGAGTTACGTCGGAACCAACAAGGGAGAACGCCGTCGGAACATGGGTTCAGCCAGTTTCCAATCAGCGAGAGAAAGGGAAAAGAAGAGACGAAGAAGGAAAGGCAATTCGTATCGAGGAAGAAGCTTCCTCCATGCGGAAGAAGTACTATGCGGTAAGGGTTTGTGTCGGAGAAGAGCCGACAAACTCATCTCCCACTCGGGGAACTAATAGAACAAAGAGGTTGGGGAAACTTAAAATAAAAAGAAAGTCGGATCTGTGATAGTAGTTCGAGAATTCTCTCAACGGTGAGGGAGGAGAGGATAGCTTTCATTTGCTGTCAAAGGAGTTTGGGTGCGTATGGAGGCGAAAACCATCGATGATGTACGGAATGGAAGGCGAAGCATGGATCAAATTCAAGAAGATGATAGACAACCAGTGAGAAGATTGCAGAAAGTTGTGACCGGTAAAAGGGAAGTGGGGTCAAGGAAAGAAGGCAAAGACCATAAGCAGGGAATTTAACAGAAGAGGCAAAAGTATGGTTTACTTCACGGCCTCTGGTATGGATTCCGACCAGAAACGTATGCGCGCGGTATGGAACGAAAAGCGATCATTTCTTTATCTTATCTTTAAAGAAGTCTGAGGTGTCTGGGAAGCGCGATCATTGAAAACTTCGATAATGAGATACCATGAAGGGAATAAAGGGGTTTACGATCCTCGCGGCAACTATCATGGTTATGTTTGAGTACGGTGTGAAAGAACTTAGGAAGAAGAAGAAGAATGGGTTTCACCATTAACTCACGGCCAATTAAACAAAGGGCTTAGGAATCAAAGAAAAGAGGGGATTACGTAGAAGAGCTGATTCAAGAGAGAAAATGAGAATGCAAAGGCAGAAGAGGACACATAGGTTCTGCCGAGATCAAGAAGAAGATCGAGAAGCACACATCAGAGAGAGGAACACCTTCATGTTTGCGGAGGGCAGAGAATAAGATAATGGAAGCCCTATAAATTTCTCAACCCTTTGGCTGGCTCTCCTTATCGGGAATAGAGATTTCAGAACCTGGTGAAAGCTCTAGGAGCTGGAGATAATCAAATAATGGAGATGCTCAGTTCCATTGAAGAAGAATGGAAGAAGAGGAAGGGATGGAGCATCCAAAAAATTCAGAAGGAAGTGCATGAATCGAGGTGAAAAGAAGAGATCAGCAGTGGGGAGAGGGCGAACGAAGAAGAAATTAGCATGACCAGGCTGAAAAGAAAAGATCAAAATGGGAATATCGTGAACAGAAGGGAAGGATGAAGGAGATCTGGAGCATCAAGAGGAAAAAATTCAGAGAGAAGGAAATGGAGGAAAAGATCACGATCTACGAAGAAGTTACTTGACTGAGCCATGAGTCATTTTACAACAATCAATATGATCGTGATTCTCAACTCTAACAATCATAAAAGAAAGGGACTCGAGATCGGGAAAGACGAAAACTATGGAGCAAATCAAAGGGATTCAAATTCCTACATGTCAATGTTCAGGGACTTAGAGAGGATGAAGGAAGAGATAAAGGCTTAATGACAAAAGTTCTAATAGGAAGAAAGTACCGGCGAAAATGCGGATTTGATCGACAATAATCTTTCAAATTTTTTAGAAGTCATGGTGGAAATGGAGGAAACCACAAAGGAACACATTGGGAAAGACAAGATGATTCGAACAAAAGGTTGATCACCAGCGAATTGATCCTTGAAGAATAGAATAGAGAGGAGAATGACAAGAAGAAGAGAACTGAAATGAGATTTCCCAAATTCTCTCTAATTTGGCTACCCTTGATGCGGATCACTCGACATCTTTGCTCCTCTCCCCACGAAAAGAAAAAAACAAATCTTCCCATTGATTTATCTTCTCTTCCTCTCTTATGGGACTGTTATTTATAACTTTTGCATCATAGCTGATAAGTCAAGAAAATTTGTTAAAAGAAATGTTTGCTCTTGCACGAGTTAGATTGTATTGTTACTTTTTGCTTGAATTGTTAGGAGAATAACATTAGGGATTCAATTTAAAATGAAAATGCTGACATATCATATCCAGAACTAGTTGAAATAGTTGACTAGAAGATAAAGAGTTATTGAAATAATTAGAATAAGGGGCGAGCAGCATATCATTGATTGAAGCACAGCTGCATAATTGACTTGAATTTGGGCGTGAGTCCAAGATAAGGAAGAAAGTCATACAATTGAGAAGAGCAAAATATATTTTGAGTTTGCCGTATAAGCAGTAAGCAGAGGCACGAGTGAACCTTAAATCATGTAATCATCATCCATTTGATGATGGGGACATCTTCAGAGTTGATCCGCAGTTAATCAGGCGAGATTTCTCAGAACTTGTTAGATTATTGATCAAGGCGAGAAATCTAGGTGATACAACTAGCAAGGAAATGATGCAGGTCATCCTTGGCGAGTTTGAGCCATTCTAGCCACCCTTATTTATATGCTTATGCTACACCTTAGTTCTGAATTTGAGCCCAGAAACAATCCTTATCTCAAAACAAGCCATTGGAAATCCCAAGCCATCCTAGATAATTAATCCTCGATGAGATATACGATTACCCAAAATTCAAGGAGGAAGAGATAAGTTTGGAGTATGTATATTTTTTTTGAACTAAAAGGAGAAAATACGAGAAAGGGGTGAAGAGAAAGATCTAAAGCGGGAAGATCTGACGAAAGAAAGCTTAAAGGAAAGTTTTGTCTTGTGGCCTAACTCTCTTGAGCAATTAAGTTCTTAGGGTGTTTCGCACCCTGAGTACCCTAATGCCAAGCGTATGAGAGCTACTAACCCAAAGTTCGCTAAGAGTGTTAGAAAGCTTTAAAAAAGGCCAAACATTGCATGACTACGAATGGTGACGGAGAAAAAGTTCAACGATTGTGAAGTCTGAATGAGAAATGGGAATGAACAATTTTAAGCAAAGAAATCAGAAGATACCCCGAAGATGAAGTTTGGGGTAATCAGTCAAAGAAATTACTGCAAGGAAAAGAAGGGCGATGAGTTAAGTAAGAAAGAAAGTGCAGGTAATCTTAACCTAAAGTTCCATCACCACGGGCCAAGCGACATTACACGACCTAAAAGACACGATTGATCACGAAGTTGGAATTAACACTATTGAGTAAGGTCCCGATATGAACAACAAGCATATGGAATTTGGAAAAACTTGAAAGGATCAGCGTGAAGGACCTCGGAGGTTAAGCCCGGCTCACTGAAAAAGAGGAAGAAGACCAACCTACTTTTCGGCCGGGATCAATGACTATCTTTGTTTATAAAACAAATTCAACAATTTAGTTTTGTACCTTTGGATTGAGTAGAGACTAACCTTCATACGGACTTGAGCTAGATATCTGAGAAAATAATGCAATTCTAGTATTTCGATTAATTTGGTTACAAGCGCAAAATAAAACGAGAAAAATATCACTTTGTTTGAGGGACAAAACCAAATCTTTCTTTTCTTTGCTTTCAGGGGACAAGCAAAATTTAAGTTTAAGGGGAGTTTGATGAGCTTAAAGTCATCCATTTTCAGTCCATTTGCGTTGATTTCTATCTAACAAATGGCCCGATTTATATCACGAGAAATGTGGAATAACTCACCAATTGCGCTGCTCTGATGCAAAATTCAAGAGAAGAAGGATATTGCGATGAAGAGACTGAGTAGCTGGCGAGGAATGACCGCGATGGCTGAATGTTATCGCCCATGAGGAGAGGTGCGAAGGAAAAAAAAGGACGATGTCACGAGCCTTGACGATGTGAAGAATCACATCAAGTGTAACCACAAAACTCCGGTGCGACATAAGGGCAATTGAAGCGAAACGAAGCGGTCGCGAAACTCCAGTCAAGCAACGCGATGTGAAGAACAAGACATGATGTCAGCGACACCATTTAAGTGCGCGCGTGATAGAATTGAAGGCGGCGACTGGAACATAGAAATCCGCGACCACCTGAATTTTTAAGGGCGGGCATGATGCAACATTTAGAAAAGGTCGCGACATCAACCTTGAGATCAAGGAATTGTTCTAGAATTGGGTATCGGAGACAACACTTGCAAAGTGGAGTCGCGACGTCATTTTAAGTCGCGACCAGAAGATGAACCTTCTTTGGGAAGAATGGATGAGTGAATAGACAACTGATGTCGTGACCAAATAAAAGCTTCTCTGACGTATCTTGGAGTAAGCGGGGTCGCGACAAAGTCGAGGTCGCGACATAGGAAGAGCCAAAGGGATGCTAAAGAATAGTCTCGATGATAAAGAAGCCTGCGACGGAAATGCTTGGAACAAGCGATGTCGACAAGAATCGGTCGCGACATTAACAGCCAAATGGGCCAGTTAATCACACACGGGAAATCCACAAGGAGGCGCATCAAGTTGGACTTGAGGACCCTATAAATAAGCGGGCATACGAAGGAAAGCGAACGGCGACCGAGCGAGAGATCTGGGTAGCACAGGCTCATGTATTTTAATTTTCTTTTTCTTTGTTTTGTTGTTATTTTAGATTAGATTTTTATTTCTTTCAAATTTTGGATTTGGACGTTAGTACATTAAAGTAGAAACGAATGCGAGAATTATATTTCTTTCAAATTCTTGCTGGATGAGTAGATTCGAGAAAAATTTTGGAATTCGGATTTCCCGATCCGATCTATAGTGGATCTTGATCGGAAAGCCATTGTAGGGTGTAATAAAATTAGAAGCAGCTTCCATTGAATAGACTACATTGTTATAATTTATCTTTCTGTAGAAATTTATGAAGCTGCGAAGACTTCGGTTATATATCTACTTCGCGGTTTACGATATTACATTATCGATCCCGATATCGATTAATCTATGCAACGATAGGATTGTTTTATGCTACGATTTCGAGGGGCCCTGCGGTGACACGAGGAAGGTATTCTGAAGAAGTGAACAATTTCTCCAAGGTATGCGGGCGATAATGGAGATAATGAGCTTTGTGAATGTAAGTCGATAAATCGTCTTCTCACTTGAAATTGAGATTGAGTTAGACCAAACTTATCAATTTAAAAAAAGCGAAGTTCACTCGATTGAGCAGAGTAAGTTCAATCAGTGTTAGCAGGATCTAATCAAGAAATGATGATTTGTTCCAATTTTGAGGAAAGAGAAACCGATGAAGTGTAAACCCATGCTATACACATGTCTTAGGAGCTAAGGTTTACGGTCGTGTTCGAGGTATGAAGTATTGAAAAGAAAAATATCAAACAAGGCAGCCAGTTAAAAGTAGTTATCTAATCCTGCGTCTTGAAGAATCGGGGGGAGAGATTAAGATGATGAGCAATGCCGTAAGGAGAGATCAAGCTTTGCACTACTATTCATGGACCGGGTTTTAAATGCGTGGTTCATAAACGAAAGTTACGAGTGATGCAGGGGAATTGATGTTTGTGATAGCGCATTTTCAATGCTCCCTTTAAAAGATAAGCGGTCAGTCTAAATTTGTTATTTTAGATTTTCGATTTTAATTCATTTGTTATTAAATCACTTTTTCTTAGTTTTACATTATTTTAAGGTTTGCTAAGAATATTTCAATTGCCTATCGAAAGTCCCAGATAGTATGAGTTCGATTAGTCGGGGTAATTGATTGAGAATTCTTGAGATCTCTGTGGGAACGATATCTGGACTTAAATCCAATTTACTACTTGTTCGACTTGTACACTTGCAGCATCCTGGATTAAAACCAGAAAGAAAATGATTTACTCTTAAGGAAACCGCTTTTAATCAGTACAATAGATAAGGAACACAACAAACAAGTTTCTTGGCATTCTTGGGGGATTAGATGTGTCCTTTGGTAATAACGCTATAAATTTGTATAAGTGAGTACTAGTCATCACAGAAAGAGGTGAACAAGGACACCTCAATAAAGAGGTCCAATGAGCCCCCAATTGCAAAAAAAAAAAACCAAACAAAAAACAAAAGAAAAAGAGAAAAAAAAAGAGAAAAGAAAAAAAAAAGAGATAAATAAGTGAGTTGTTCCAATTAGAATCTGAGGCACAGTCCGAGGGGCCTTTCAAAGCCTAATGGCCTAAGCCAATTAGTTGGGAGTCATTGACTTCACTGCCCTTTACATAGAACATAGGATGGTTCAATCTCATAAGTAGGTGCTTTGGTTTTCTAGTTGAGTGTTCAAGGTGAAGTTCACGGGGGCAATGCTCGGTGCCCTTAACTTGGCCCGGTGGGGGTCGCCAATGGACCTCGCTACGGACACTTTTCACGGGGCCATAGCATTGCATCATACTTTCTATTTTTAGTATTAAATGAAAGGTGTGTTCTTAGCCTATTTTTAGTGAATCTCATTCAAATGAGTGAGTCCAGTTTGGTTGAAAAGTGTCTTGGAACCTCCGTCTACATTTGAGATCTAGCATACCTTTTTCACTAAGTTTCTTTAGGAAGGATTCATTGAGAAATTGAGGGCAAAGCTTACCTTGATCACCATGCCCATAGAAGCCTTGTCTTTAAATATTATAAATGTGTTGGGATCCCATGTAGGCTATATTGTTTCCATAGAACTTTGTCATGAGGTATTCTATGAGCTTATTTCTTTAATATATTACCTCATATCTATTTTGATGTATTTTTACTTTGTAATATTGTTTTTCTTTGGCAAGACAAAAACAAAGATTTAAGTTTTGATTGTGAATAATTATCTTAAGATACTGTTTTATACATGTTTTTGCTTAAAGATTTGCAAGTAGTTTTATGATATAAATAAGTATGTAATACTCTATTTTATAAATGTGATTGGGTGTTGAATGAGGCAGGAAAACAAATGAGAGAAAGACAGAGAATATCATCAGGAGATACATGAGAAAACATGCTAGTCATTGCATACTGCGTGATAATTCAATACCTCTTTCTCATTGGAATGATAAGTTACATTTAGAGGCTTTACATGAGCCACAAGATGGCTGATTGGAATAGATGGAAGAAGTTATAAAGGGAAAGTGTAGAAGGATGCAAGAAGGGAAGCTACATTGGCGTTTGAAAGGAAACTCTGACAGGAAGAAGAAGGAAAGAGCAGCATAAAGGGTTTTGAGTGTCAGTGTGGCAGAAAAGCAAATAGTGACATTTCTATGGGTTTGGACAGTTCAAAGTAATCACACTAACGATCCATTTTATGATCTGACTGATTAAAGGCGGTTATGTCGCAATATGGAATAACTAACCAATTTGTTATGCGACAAGGAATTCAGAGAAAGAGGAATTTTGCAGAAAAAGGAGCAGAAGGTGGATGAGCGTTAACGAGATAATTGGCTGAGCGAGGGTTCTGTGAGGCTTGACACAAGGATGAAAGGACCTGATATCGTGAAGCCTTAACATCAATCAAAATGCATATTCGAGGTTGCGTGGCTCGGTCGCAAATGAAGTTTTAATTGAAAACAAAGCGGTACGGCGTGAAAGAAACTCAAAGTCAAGCAACGAGGAATTGATAAAGAAGAAGACGCTGATGTCGCGACATGCGGATGCGATCGCGACATCAACAACTGAATTAGAAGCGGTCGACATCGGTGTCGCGAGAAAGAGGTCGCGACAAGATCGGCTCAGAGAAGGTCGGCGACATCGGCGGAAATTCGCTGACGGCCAATTCCGCGAGGAATGAAGTGGCGGCGTCACGCGGTTGTCGGCGACGTAATTTATGAAGACACGAGTCGCGACATCACTGGTTATTAGTGACATCAAGCTGCAAGGACTAGAAGGTGCATTGACATCGGTCAGTCGCGACACGAGAAAACCGGTGAAGCCTCAGACATAAGTTGATGTCGCGTGAGATTGATGTCGCGACGCCAAGGCATGCGTGCGCGCGGCGGGGTTGCGGTTCTTAAGTTGATGTCGCGTGAGAGATGGATGTCGACGCTCCGGGGACTCCCATCGATTGAAAGGCTGCGAATGAGGCGTCTTCGCGACAAAGGGATTGATGTCATGACGCCGGGAAACGAAACGAGTTCAAGGCGCCCAGGAGCTTAAGTCGATGTCACGACAAGAGATTGATGTCGCGACATAAGATGCCTTCAGGAAACAAAGGAATGTCATGACATTGATAAATCTTTGCGCCAATGAGTGTCAAACTAACTAATGTAAGTGACAAGGGATTTGAGGTCGCGACGAGCATTAACATGGGCGGTCCGCGGAAATCCGCAAAAGAATGCATTGGGGATTAGGGCCCAGTGAAACCCTATAAATAGCGTTTACTCGAAGAAGAAAGGTAGGCGTGGGAGCGATGGGCGAAGCGAGCAGAAGATCTGGGTGTAGAAGGCTTCGTTTTATTTTCTTTTATTTTTTCTTTTCTTTTATTTTCTTTTAATTTAAAGTAGATTTATAGATTAGATTATTTTCATCTTTCTTTATTTTTGTTTCATTTTTACGGATCTTTGAGATAGTTATCGTTTTGAAGCGGTGAATGCGGGGAATTCCATTCTTTTCAAATTACTACCTGGAATGTTTGAAGTTAAGACAAAATTCTGGAATTCGACTTTTCCAGTTTCAAATTGCAGTTGTTCTTATGATCAAAGGAATGTTGTAGTGTGTATTTTGGACCCTATATTAGATAGGTTTTGAGTGCTTTTTGCGCACTAATCATGTCATTTATGCGGTGAAGTGTTCGAGAGTCTTCTTAGTATCACTTGTCTTAGTTTAGAGGTTATTTTTGGTTGTTTTGCGAGGTTTTGCGTACTTTGGGTTCGATATCGAGACATATGATGATCATAGAAGTTGAACTCAATTATCGATATCGAAGCAGGACCAAAAATCAAGAAAGAATGAAAGCTGAAGTGATGGAAATCGTCTGATGGGACGAGGGAAGCAATGCGATGAATCCGGCAAATCGGGAATTTCGCTAAGATTGCGAAAATTTATTTGGGATTCACGAAAATTCATAACCTTAGCGAAAATTTCGCAATCTTAAAGCGAAAATTACCAATTTTAAGCTAGACACGGGAGTTCGCTAGGCACTGTTCCTAGCGAAATTTTGCACTTTCGCTACTCACATAAATTTTGCTAAGCTAGCGAAATTTAAATACAACTAAGCGAATCACCCTTTAACGAAATTTTGCATTTTCGCTATCTCTTGGTGATTTCTCTGGCTAGCGAGGGTCCACTATTGCTATTTATTTACTAGCGAAATTTTTTTGAACCTTAAGCGAAATTCAACGCCTTGTCATGCTTTTGTAGTGTCTGGCCAGGCTTGATTTGGTGTATTACTCTCTTGTCCCTAAAATTAGCCAAATTGTTAGGCTTTGTGGTATTTCATACATTGGGTGGCCTATAAGCCCCCTCCCATTTTGTAACCACAAGCAACAAATTGAGAGTAATCTTTTGTAAGTTTTATTTTGTCTCAGTAGTTTAGTTAGGGTTTTGCTTTTTCTTTCTTCTCTCTCCCTGCTCCACTTATTTTCTTGTTTGCGAACACCTGCTTGGGGATGACAACTCGAGATGCTTGAAAACAGCCTCTTTCTTTGAGAAGAGGAAGGAAGCTAGCTTGGTGGTGGGGCAGTTACAGGTTGTCCTCTTGTATTAAAAGCTACAGTCTTGTGTTTATGGCCTATCTTCTCGAAATAGGGTTGAATAGCATTGAATGTTATTGATTTAGCCCGATACTTACCATGCTTTAGGATCGTACCTTACTTATTGCTAGATGCAACGTGGTTTTTTAGATGGTCTTCTGAGCCATGAAATGATATTTAATGTTAGGGTTTCAAAACTGAAAAAGGGCCATAGATGCATGTTACCTGTGTTAACTCAAATAGGAGTTGTTTTTAGGGTGAGGTTGCTAGTTAAACATGAATCTAGATTATGGCTAGGACTATAGGTTGCTTGTCTTGAGGATGAAACCAGGGACCTTGTTTGCCCCAAGTTACCAGAGTTAGTGACCTAAATCTTCAAAGTGCTTCACATCTTTGGTTTTACAATTTCTCGACATTTAAACTACTTCCCTTTGTTTTGAAACAAAATCCGAAAAGTCGAATAGAAAGCCTTACCTTCTTGCACTTATGCAAATCATTCTTAGGATGAAAACCCATCCCCGTGTTCGACCCTAGACCACTATACTGCAGTAGCTTGACTATGGCAGTAGGAGGAACTTAGGTATATAAATTTTGTTGATTTTAGCTCAACTCTTGTGGCGCGAATCAATTGGCGCCGTTGCGGGGATGGTGCAATACGAATGATAAGTTGAAGTGTACTTGTGATCGACATCACAAATGAAGGTAATCTTTTTAACTCTTTTTTGAAACCCCGATTCTGCGATAGCTATGATTTCATCACTTTGCGATAACTTCAGCATTTTTGTTTTTTATATACTCTGATCAGTTTTATTTTAGCTAGCACCAACCTTTTTGCAAGTTGGTTTGTGCTCTTTGTTGTGTCTCGGTTTATTATGCTTGATTGTGTATCTTGCGTCTTTGAGACGGACGGAACTTCGGGAAATGCATAGAATCGATTACAAAACCTGACCCGGTCAGTGAAGTCGGTGTACACCGCCCATTATGGATCCGCTACGAAGAACAACAGTCGGCTGGAACCCGATGAATCCAGCTATTTATAGAACCGCGAGGGATCACATCCACCCTCACAGAGTTAGTGCCACAAATCTGTATCATTCCTCCTGGCGAAGATGTAGCGGTGAGGCCGTATTTATTACCCTACTCCCCACATATCATGGTATGGAAAATGAAAATCCATACACTCATATTAGGGATTTTGAGGAGGTTTGCACTACCTTTAAGGAGGTATGATGGACATGGATTTGCTGAAGCTAAGCATTTCCGACCACTAAATGACAAGACGAGATTTGGCTAAACTCACGAGGCCTAGAACCACCATTAGAAATTGGGCGGCTGCAGTAGAATTCACGAAGAAGTTCTTCAGTGCTCATAAGACTAATAATTTGAAAAGACAAATTTACACCTTTGCAGCCCAGGATGGTGAGAGGTTTTATCAGTGTTGGGAGAGATTTATGGAGACCATCAGTGCATGCCCACATCATGGGTTCGATACATGGATCTTTGGTAAACCATTTCTATGGTGGTATGTCTCACACTTCATGGCGGCTTTGGAAACCATGTTAATGGAGGAGACTTTCGAGTAAGCATCTGGCGAAAGCCATGGATTTTTAAAGTGCGTGGCTGGGGCACTAGGGTTGGGATGAGGCCCGAGCCACTAGGGAAATGGAAGCGATGAGGCCTTCAGCCAGCCACACAAGGAGAGGATTTATACCTTTGCCCGGAGGATATAGAAATGGCTAGGATTTCAGCCTTATTTAGGAAGATTGGAGGAGCTTGAAGGAAAAGGCTCCATGAAGTACATGCGTGGCCCGAAAATCCTGCACACACCCGATCCTTGCACTAATTTCCGATCCCTGTGCATCCCGGTAGAACGGTGTCCTGTGCCCCTCGGTGAAGGATTTGATGTCGAGGAATGTTGAAATCTTGTAGGACAATATAAGCCACCACAACCCAATGCTCCATACGGAAATACCTACAATTCCAATTGGAGAAGTCACCTGGCAACTCACGGAAACCCACTCCCCACATATGCCCCGGGTGCCAAACCACGATTTGATTTCCCAATTTCAACCAGACCACCACCATCCTCATCTCCTGTGGAACAAGCCATTTTAAATTTGAGTAAGGTGGTAGGCAACTTTGTGGAAGAACAAAAGGGATCAATGTGCAGGCGCGAAAAGTTGATCTTGTAGAGCACAGGTGAGGATAGATGGGCTTGAGCGATCTTAACCGAGAAAATTGACAACCTATTCAATCACGAGATCATGATTCTTTGGAAGTGCAGAAGGAGGAAGGTTCCGGCTGAAACAGTGCCAAACCGAAAGGGAATCCGTGAGTAGGATCATCCGGCTTGATTCGAGGGGAATGGATGGGGTGAGAGGCTATAATCCTGCGAGGAGTGGAAAGAGGTTGATCAACCCATGCCAAAGCCTGTTGAAGAATCCAAGAAGGGAGAGGAATTGCAGTCTGAGCATATTCTCCTAAAGGAAGATTCAATGAAATACCGCATACCTGCATTTCCACGAAGCACTTAGAGGTAAGAAGAGAGACATCTCAATGACGAGACATTTTAGGGTGCTAGAGCAGTAAGAGTTAACATACCTCTATTGGACATAATCAAACAAGTCCACCTTATGCAAAATTTTGAAAGATCTTTGCCTGATGCAGAAGGGATTAGGCATTGAGAAGAGGCATTTCTCACGAAGCGAGTCGATTGCCATAATCAAGCGGAAATAGCATCCGAATCTGAGGATCCGGGATCTCCTGATTTGATCCAATATTGGTGGGAAGTGCATAGACAAATCATTGCTTGATTTAGGAGCGATTAATGAGCGTATTACCGTATTCGGTATACAAGCGGTTAGGTTTTAGGTGAACTTAAACCTACCAACATCACCTTATCATTGTGATGATCGGTAAAATCCACTAGGGGATGGTGAGGATGTCTTGGTGAAAATAGACAGATTAACACTACCCGGTAAGATTTTGTAGTGCTTGACAAGGCCAATTGCAAGTGAACCCAATCATGTTCCAATCATCTTAGGAAGACCATTTCTGGCCACAGCAAATGCAATAATAAATTCTTGGAATGGGTAGTACGGCCTGCTTTGGTAACATGACTATGGAGTTGAACATCTTTCATCACGAACAACAAGCAAAAGTTGCTAGAACATGAAAATCAAATGGCGATGAAGTTGTTTCAAATGTCCCAAATTATGCGGGGAAACCACGGTGTCGAGGAATTGCGAGGAGTAATCGGCCCGAGGAGATGAAGAGATATTGGTCTTGCCATCAGCACCCTGCAAGCCCGATTGCTCGATTCAAAGCCATCGTGGACCGCCCCGACAAATGGGCACCCCACGAAGCGATGGGTCGACCCGTGCTTTACTTGCGGGGAGTTGAGGAGATCATTATATGACCCCCCTTGAGTAATTTTGAGAATGAGCTGGTTCGATTGTTTTAGCCAAATTCAGGGTTCATAATTTTTGCTTTTTGTTTTAATTGATCGATTTTAACATTTTTTAGTTATTTTTTGAAAATTTTTAATTTATCGAGTTTTCCGCATTTTAGTACTTTGTTTTATACTATAGTACTTAGTATTAATTTTACTTACAGGTTTATATATAGTAAATTTTATTATAATAATTTTTTATTTCATATATTAGTCATAATTAATATAGTAATTTTGAATTTCGGGGGAAGTGCGTAGGGCCCAGAGAAATTCGTAAAATAGCGAAAAATGGTCGGGAGACCCTTCGGGTGCCCTGAGCAAGCTGTTAAACTGGGGGGTTTGTCCATTTCCACTTCACGTTCTCCCTCCCAGCGAAACCCTGAGTCTCCCAGCCTCTGCCATCGATCACGCCCTTTCTGAATTGCTCTGTTCGTGGCCCGCCGATCGCATTGCCTTGTGCATCCTTGCCCTTGCTGCGCCCCGGTCTCGGCTTGTGGGGCTGCGGCCGATCCACACCGGCCCAGGCCTCCACTCACAGCTAGCATCAGCCACGCACGCACGAGCCACATTTGTTCACGGCGGAGTTCTTTGCTTGACTGAGCCACCTCTGGGAGCCTTCCCGGTGAGCCTCGCGATTCGGGGACCCTCTTGCGTGGTTCAGCTATTTTTGCCACGCGCCTCGGCATTTGGTCCTCACGAGCCTTATTTGGCTTCTATTTTGGCGGTTTACGCGACGGTGAGCCTGGCTCATGCAGCATTTAGTGATTCGGTCTCCGGTGAGCCTCGATTCCCGAGTCAGGCCTCGGCTGCATTTCGGTGAGGTCGGAGCCCTCTTCCGATGTTACATTCGGATTTTTAGATATGGTTCGTGCTCGAGTGGGTCATGGCCGGCGCGGGGTTAGATTCGATACCCAGAGAGAGGCCCCGACTCGGTCCGGCTCGATACCATCACCGGTCCGCGAGAGCGTGCACACGAGGGCCTCGGGGATTTCGTGGATTATCGGACCGCGGATGCTCGGGCCCATCCTGTACCTCGGAGGAGGGGGTTAGGGGCCGGCCCTCTTGGCGGGCCGCACATCGGGCCCCGGTGGAGGAGGTCGTCTTCCACTCGGTTTGCGACGTCCACCGGTCACATCGGCTGCGGAGCGCATCATCGCCTCGGTTGTCACTGCCTCCGGGATCGGGAGGCGTGCCGGGTTGGTACGTCAGGGCATCCCGTTCAGGGAATGCGCACTCATTCGGGGGACTTTCATCGGGGAGTCATTCTACGATGTCCAGTGAGGGCTGATCCCAGTTTAGGAGTCCGTGAGATTGATCGGAGATTATTCCTCTTGCCCTTCATGACTCGGGGCAGCATTATTACCAGCGAGTGGTCTTTGCGATTCTATCATTCTATGATGACATCTAGAGAGCGGATGGTCGCGTGAGCTTCGATTCTCTGATGATGATCGCCGCGGGTACTCGAGGCGGTAGATATTTCGGCTGACTTTGGGCCTGCGTATCTGCTGCCAATGTAGGGTTATAGGGTGGAGCCCACCCACCCATCGAGAGATGGATTCGAGCAACGGCGGAGACACCACGGTTGGACCGTATTTTACAAGGCGGCTCCGCCTCGGATCTTTGGCGATCGACCACTTATTCGGACGAGTGCGTTCCACGCTACGACGTGCGTGCGGCGGGAGGGGCCATCTTGGGGCTCTTTCACGGGATCTCGGAGGGATATTAGTTCAATCCTCTGGTAGTGATGACCTCCTTGATGCATTTGAGGGAAGGTCCATCGGAAGGGCTGGTGCGGCCAGAGAGTCTTCGGGTTGCGATGCGGGACTCTTCTGTAGGGTCCCCAGGCGTTTGGGATTCAGAGGAGCCCGGGATTGAGAGGAGGATTAGATGCCCTGCAGTTTACGTCAGGCGGGTGATGACCATGCCGGGTATCTTTCCGCATCTCAGACAGCGGGACCGGGAGGAGTGGGATCGGGGTGGGTGGACTCCCACGAGACGATATGCCTTTTGGGCCGGAGGGGGGGGGGGGGGGGGGGATCACGAGAGAGTCAGCTCGTAGATGTCACGCCGTCTCCTCCTCCACACCTGCATCCGCGTACGGTACGATACACCTGCCCATCTTATTCAGCACCACTCACCTGGTATGTTCACGCCCATTTCGAGATGGCAGTGTGATGGATGCCATGCGCTCCTTAGCAGCTACGAGCGTACGGGATCGGTACTGCATGCTTCAGCCGGATCATGACTGCGCCAGGCCTTCACCCAGTTTTCTGTCGAGAGAGGAGCCCACCACAGACGCAGCCTATTTGGATGTTTTGGCTGACGGCCAGCGAAACGGACCATACCACCACGGCGGTGAGGTGGTTAGGTTTCTTTATGATTTTTGTATAGTTACCCGGCTTTATCAAGCGCCTACTAATGTTGATTAAAGTTTATGTATTAGCCATAGTAGGCGGTGATACTTTTGTTTTGTTTAGCTTTGTATTCATGTATTAGCCATTTTGGTATATCCAAAAGCTATTCGGTCACATATATATATAGATTTTTTGCATACCGTGTTTTGTGCCTTTACCATGTATATTTGTTTTTCTTTTCAATTGAACAATTGAATTGCTACAATTGGACAATTGAATTGCCTTGTGTTGGAAAATTGAATCATTGTTTGTCACCTTTATGTTAGAGCAAATTCCATGCTTGAATCAATTTTGAAGGTCGATTGAAGTTCAGTGCTCGACTTAATTCTCCCTTATGCTGAATTCACACCTTGCACACCCAGTTGTTTCAATAGATTTGTGAATTTGTTTGCTTCCTTTATTTTGCATAGCCGACTCTAGGTATGTTGGCAACCTAGGATGAGTTTGTGTTACCCATATTTGAAGACCCGATGTAAGTCTTCAAGGAAAAGAAAAGAAAAAGCAAAAGAAAAAAGAAAAAGAAAAATAAAGTCGTGAAGTTTTGCCTTGAAACTCGAGCACGGTCCGAGGGGTGTATGGCGAAAGCCTTTGAAGCCCGATGCCCTAAGCCTTAATTGGTTGGGAGTCATCGATTTAGTGTTCGTTACATGGGTGGATGGGTGGGAGTCTAGCGATTTGTTGGTGCTTGATTTTTCGAAGTCATTAGTCAGGTGAAACTGTAGAGTTTGTGGTCGAGTGATCCTTTTGGCTTGATGCCACAAACCTTAGTGGTTAGGAGTCCTTCGGTGGACCCCGTTACACGGACTTTGGTGAAGTCGGATTTTAAGCATTGCACCACCTACAATATAGTTGAATAAAGAAAGAAGTGCGTAACTATCCTTATCTAGGTTGTTAATGACTTAAGGCCATGTCAGTCTTTAGGTTGGGGGGAGAGACGGAATTTTGCAATTTATTGGCGTAATACGGTTATATAAAGAACCATTAGACTTAGGTGGAAATTCAAGTTGAGAATCATGGAACCTTGATATTGACTAAAATTGTTCTTGTATGGTTTGGCTCTTTCATGTCGGTTTTCAAACTTGGTGTCCATTTTTCGGTTGGGAGCGATGTTTATATGTACATACACCTTTTTGAATCATAAACTTTTTTGAAAATCACTACATACATCTCCTTTTGTTTTGCATTTGCTAAGGGACTATAGCGTTTGAGTTGGGGGTGTGATTGGTGCCCGAAAAGTGCTATTTTGAACCACATGTTAGATAGGTTTTAAGTACTTTTGCACTAGTCATGTCATTGCCAATTGAAGTGTTGAGTCTTCTTAGTATCATATCTTGGATTTAAGAGGTTATTTTTTGGTTGTTTTGCGGGTTTTGCGTACTTTGGGAGTTCGATATCGGGACATATGATGAATCATGAAGATTGAACTCAATTGTCGACCATCAAGCGGACCCGAATCAAGAAAGAAGAGCAAAGTGATGGAAATCGTGCGATAGAGGGCGAGGAAGCAATGCGGTGATGGGCGTGAAGCAAAAATTGAAAGATCGGGGAATTTCGCTAAGATTGCGAAAATTTATTTGGGATTACTTGAAAATTTCGCGACCTTAGCGAATTCACTAATCTTAAGAGTACCAATTTTTAAGCTGAACACTGAAGAATTTCGCTAGGCCTTTGTTCCTAGCGAAATTTTCGCTACTCACATAAATTCGCTAAGCTATGAAATTTCGCTAGCTAGCGAAATCACCATTGCCTAGCGAAATTTTGCATTTTCGCTATCTCTTGAAGTGATTTCGCTAGCTAGCCGAGGAAACCTACGTAGCTAGCCGAAACCACCATTGCACCCTAAGCGAGGGAATTTTGAGCCTTAGCGAAATTCAGCGCCTTGTCATGCTTTTGTAATTAATGCAAGCAGGCTTCAGATTTTGGTGTATTACTCTCTTATTTGTCCACTAGAGTGTAAAATTGTTAGGCTTTGTGGTGTTCATACATTGGGTGGCTACTATAAAGCCCTCATTTGTAACCACTAGCGACAAATTGAGGAAGCAATCTTTGGCAAGTTTTATTTTGTCGTTGTTTAGTTAGGGTTTGCTTTTCTTTCTTCTCTCTCCTCTTTCCCTTATTTTCTTGGCTGCGAGCACCCTCTTGAGGATGACAGCCGGTCTTGCTAAGCCTCTTTCTTTGAAGAGGAAGGAAGCTGGCTTGGTAGTGGAGGCGATTCTGGGTTGTCCTCTTGTATTAAAAGCTACAGTCTTGTGTTTATATTTTATCTTCTCAAAATAGGGTTGAATAGCATTAGATATTATTGATTTGGCCAATACTTACCATGCTTTAGGATCTGATGTATACTTATTGCTAGATGCCTTGTGGTTTTTAGATGGTCTTTCTGACCCTTTGAAATGATTTAATGTTAGGGTTTCAAGCGTAAAGGGCCATAGATGCATGTTACTATGTTAACTCAAATAGGAGTTGTTTTTAGGGTGAGGTTTGCTAGTTAAACATAGATGGGTTATATTTAGGACTATGGGTTGCTTGTCATAACGCGAGGATAAAACCCGAGGACACTTGTTTGCCCTAAGTTACCAAGTTAGTGACCTAAATCTTCAAAGTTAACTTTTCACACATCACTTTCAGTTTTTACAATTTCTCAGCATTTAAACTACTTCCACTGTTTTGAAACAAAAATCCAAAAAGTCCAAATAGAAAGCCTTACCTTCTTGCACTTATGCAAATCATTCTTAGGATGAAAACCCATCCGTGTTAGGCCTTGAACCCAGCTATCTGCGGTAGCTTGACTACGTCGATGGAGACAGGTATATAAATTTTGTTGATTTTAGCTCAGCTGCGTAGCGAATCCACCCGGCTTTCCATTAAGTGAATCTTATAGTCGAATTTATCTTCCACGTAGTTGTTTCCAGCTTGTGAATTGGGTTTATGAATTTACTTACGGTTATGGGTTTATTGTTTTTGATCCCGGATCTCGGTTTCTTATATACCCGTTTCACGATTTGTTTCATTGCTCTGATTTGAGGGAGGTCTACGAGTGACACGGAGAAGACATTCATGAGAGTTATGAACATTTCCTTGAAGGTATATTAACTTTTGCTGTAGAGATCCTAATGAGCTTGTGAGTTTACTTAGATAAATCCTCTTCTCACTTGAAATCAAGAAAGAGTTGAATGAGGTTATCAGACTAAACAAGCGAGTTCACCTCGGTCGAATAAGTGAAGCCAATCCGTGTTAAGTAGGATCTAATCCAAGGGAGAGGGTGATCTATTCTAATTTAGAGGAAGGCAACCGAGGAAGTTGTATATCCTTGCTTGTGTGGAGTAGCAGGAGCTAAGGTTCTGATCCATAAAATGGTATGAAGTATTGCGAAAATACCCAGTTAAATCCACCCATTAAAAGTAGTTATCTAATTCCCTGTCTTGAAGAATCGGAAATTAGATAATGAGCTGTGGAGTGTGGAGAGATCAGATGTCTTTACTTCGCGCCTTGGGCGATTTAAAACTGAAATACCTGACAATTTTATCGTGTTAACTACGAGAGTTGATACTTATGATAAACGTGTTCTTGATGTGTCCTGCAAAGATAACTATTCAGTTTCCATTTATTTTTCTTAACTATTCATTATTCTTTATTCTTTAGATTCCAGTTTATTTGATTGTTTATTCTTTTTCCTTATATTTGTACATTTCTGACTTCTTAAGTTTGGATCACGATGTCATGTTATAGTCAGATAGTATGGAGCTTGTTAGTCGGGGTAGTTGATCTAGATTCTTGAGATCTCTGGGATCGATATCTGGACTTAAATCCATTTTATTACTTGTCGGCACATTGCACTTGCGAGGATGTTAGGCCAAAACCAAAATTGAAAATGATTTACTCTAGGAGATTTTTGGTATATATAGTAGAAAGTTAACAAGTTTTATGGCGCCGTTGTCGGGGATTAGACAATAGTCCTTTGGTAATAGTGTCATAAATTTGTACACGTGTTTTGGTCCGGTTAACACAATTCCATCACAAATCATGTTTAGTGGCGGATTTGTGATGAAATTTTAAATAGATCACGGTATTAATTAGTCACTAAATTTTGTAGCTTGATCTGAGTACGATCCGCAATCTATCACAAAATTGTGATGAAATAGTAGCTATAATGCATCCTGATTTTGGCGAAAGAAGCAGTTTCCGTCACAAAATTGTGATTGAATAGTGACAAAAATCCATCACAAAATTGTGACGGATTAGTGACAAAAATCCGTCACGAAATTGTGATGGATTAGTGATAAAAATTCGTCATAATTTTGTGATGGATTAGTGATATAAATCTTTTACAATTTTGTGACGAATTAGTAACAAAAATCTGTCACTAACGTTTTGTGACTATTCCGTCGCTATTATTTTTTGTCATATTGTTATATTTTATATAATTTTTATAAATAAATGTTATTTTTAATTAGAATATATTTTGATACATTTTAATAAAATTAGAAGAAAATTAAAATTCAATAATTAAAAATGTCTTTCATATGCTAAAACATTAAACAGTATCCATAAAAAAAATAAAAGTTATATAAGTGAAGCATAACTAATAATAAACATTTATGTTTTACACATCCAACATTAAAGAAGTCATCACCAAGCTTAAAATGCAGAAGATCCTGATCCATTAAATTGTTGACTAGATTGCATATGCTCTCTCCCTGTTGCTGCTGCTGGAACCTTGGTGGAGCATACCCTTGCTGAAAGTTTTGCCCATGTCTTGGGACGTGTTGTGCTCCTCCACCATAAGAGAAATTCTCATGGTTCATATCTTTGAAATTATAATGGGTTGGCAGGTTGAAGTTAGGCTTGAAATGATATGCTCTGTGCTCGTTGAATAGTTAGCCTCATTTGCCATAGGAACCTCTTGGTAGCCCCTCAGCATTATTTACTCTTCCTTCTCTTTCCACTGCTCCTATCTCATTTGCAGAGTGCATTCTTTTATCCAACCGATGCATCAATGCATCCAGCTTGGCCTCCATGGCAGACATCTTGTTCAGCTCAATCATTCCATTTCCTTTAGCTCGGCTGCTGCTCCCTGAGGATTCAGAAGGAGGTCTCATGTTGCACCTAACAAGATCCTCAGTCGAACATCTTGCTTCTTACATCTTCTTGAATGCTCCAGCGCTTAAGTACGCATCTATTATTATACCTTTTGAGGTATAATTCATGGAGTGGTAGAAGATGTCCATTTGTCAATGTCTTGGTGCATCAGGTGCATGGGACATCTCTTCGGCGACCTCTTGTATCTCTCCCGAAGCCGAGTGTACGGGGACTCTCATCTTCCCCTTGTTTGAAAGTAGTAATTTCCCCTCTTCGTTCAGAAGTGAGGGATGGAGGAAAGAATATGCTCAAGTAAGCTTACATCAGCTCTTCCCATGTATTAACAGATCCATATGGTAGTGAGTAAGAGCCATGATGCAGCTATATCTCTTAAAGAGAATGGAAACAAGCTGCCCGGCTTAATATACAGTCTCACACCGTCCAATTTAAATTGTATTGGCCATTCTCGAGAAGCGTCCCAAGTGTTCGTTTGGGATCTTGGAGGTGACCTTTAGATTAGTTACTGTTGAACCATGGTGATGGCGAAATTTGGCTTGAGCTCAAAATTGTTAGCATCTATCATTTGTTTGTCTGTTCTTGAGTATTCATCTTGGATGGGCGGGTCTCCGAAGTCTCCGTAGTGTCTCGCTCTTGAGGGTACCTCTGTAGCTGGAATTCTGGTTGGTTGCCGGTCGATCTTTTCGTTTACCATCTCTGCTGTTTACGCACTCTTAACCTTTCTTAGGCCTCCCAAGTGTTCTTTCGATCTCGGTGTCTAATGGCAACAATTCCTCTCCTGCTTCACATTGCATGAATTAACTCCCAGAGTATAATATCACGAGATCAAATGGGCGTGATACGAAAAATTGTTTTTAACATATATGAAAAACTCTACAAAAATTTCAGTAACTTGCTAAACTCTGTTTGTTGAATCATATTTTGCAAATTTTCTATTTTCTTTTTATAAATTATGTCGAACTAGTATTTCACTTTTTTGAGTACGAATATTGATTCACGAATTCTTTCGATCCGCCAGCGACGCGAAACTTGTTCCGCCTCTTCTTGCGATGGACCAAAAATACCTATACAAATTTATAGCGTTATTACAGGGTATTATCTAATCCCGTGATAATGCCATGAAACTTGTTTGTTGTGTTCATTATCTATTGTACTGATTAAAAGTGGTTTCCTTAAGAGTAAATCATTTTCTTTCTTGTTTTGATCCAGGATCTTTAGCAGTGTACATCGAACAAGTAGTAAATTGGATTTAAGTCCCGGATATAGTTTATCCTCGAGAATTCTCGATCAATTACCACGACTACTCGAACTCATACTATTTGGACTTTGATAGGCAATTGAAATATTCTTAGCGAGCCTTAAAATAATAAAAACTAAGAAAAGTGATTTAATATGAAATGAATTAAAGGCGAAAATCTAAAATAACAAAATTTAGGCAGTAAGTTATCTTTTAAAGGGAGCATTGAAAATCTTTGCTATTGTGAAACATCAATTCCTACTTGATTTACTCACGTGCTTTGCTTCATGAACCATAGATTTAAAACTTGTCCAAGGAATAGGGTAGTGCAGTTGGATCTCTCCTTATGACACTGTTCATCATCTAATCTTCCCTGATTCTTTCGAAGACAGAGGATTAGATAACTACTTTTAATCTGGGTTGCTTTGTTCTGGATAATTTTCTTTTTCAATACTTCATACCCTGAACATGGACTGTAAACCTTAGCTCCTAAGACATAGGTATAGCATGGGTTTACACTTTACTGGTTTCTCTTCCTCAAAATTGGAACAGTTCATCATTTCCTTGATTAGATCCTTGCTAACACGGGATTGAACTTACTGTTCGAATAGAGGTAGAGCTCTACCTTTTTAAATTGATAAGTCATTCAACTCAATCTCGATTTCAAGTGAGAGAGCGATTTATCGACTTACATTCCTGAGCTCATTAGATCTCCATTATCGAGGTTCGCATACCTTTGAGGAAATTGTTCCACTTTGCTCTCGGGGAATGCCTTCTCTGTGTCCTTTCGGGCCTCTGGAAATCGAGCGTAAACGATCCTATTGCGAAGTGTAGGACATTGATATTGGGATCGAATCTGAAATATTCAGAACCAGCAAGTAGATTTATAAACTGAAGTTCAGTAGCCTTTGATAAATTTCTACAAGAAAGATAAATTCTAACAACGAGTCTATTGATAGGTGGGTTTCTAAATTACTTTATTACACCTATGATGACTTTCGTCAAGAGAACCTTTGTAGATCGGACCTTGGAAATCGAGATTCCAAAATTTGTTAGGAATTAGGGCGATCGGCGGTAATTTGAAAATAGAATTACGCATCGAGCACCTACTTTAACGACTAACGTCGAATCCGAAATTTGAAAGAAGTAACAATCTAATCACAAAAAATAACAACAAAACAAAGAAAAAAGAAACACCCAAAATACATGGGCATAGGCTACCGGATCTCGTTACGAGGCGCGAAATTTGCTTTCGCGATGCTTATTTGCTTATTTATAGGTTCGGTTGAATACACTAACTTTGATCTCTCTTGCCTCCTTGTGGATTTCATATTAGGCCCGTTTGGTTGTTAATGTCGCGACCTCGATTCTTTGTCGCGACATCGATTCATCTAAGCATTTGTCGCGAAGCTTTTATTTGGTCGCGACTTGCCTTTAAGCATCATGGCTCTTCACATGTCGGCGACCTCGATTCTTTGTCACGACCTCGGTTACTCGACATACGTCGCATAAGAAACTTGTTGGTCGCGGTATCAGTTGTCTAATCCCACTCATCCATTCTTCCCGAAGAAGGTTCATCTTAATTAAACCCTCTAAATGGCTGTCAGCGACCTTAATTCCACTGTGAGTTGTCTACGATACCCACTCTAGGAATAATTCCTGATTCAGTGTTGATGTTGCGACCTCTTCTAAATGTCGCGACTTCGATGTTCAGTCTCTTGAAAATCTTGTGTCGTGACTTCTATGTCTCTTTGCTCGGCCTTCAGATGCAGCCAGCGACCTCGAAATGGTGTCGCGACATCATGTCTTGTTCTTCATTAATTTATGTTTGCCTGACTTGGAGTTTCTATTGCGACCTGCTCGTTCTGCCTTCAATTGCCCTTATGTCGCGACTGGAGTTCTGTGGTTGCGACCTTGATGTGATTCTTCATTACCGTTAAGGCGTCGCGACATCAGGTCCTTTTGTCCTTGTGCACCTCTCTGTGCGACATTCAGCCGAGTTGTCATTCTGCTTAGCCACTTCTGCTCCTTCTCTGCAATATCCTCTTTACTCTTGAATTTCTGTTTGTATGCGATTTGGTAGTATTCCACATTACACGCATATAATCGAGTCCTTTTTTAGATAGAAATCAATCAGAAAAATGGACTTAAAATGGATGACTTTTAAGCTCATCAGTCCCAACACTATGGAAGTTAAAACCTCTCAAGGTAATTTTAGTTTGAGAAGAATAGGTCTAAACCTTGATGTACAAATGAGATCTAGTTTGTGTGTGCATGAGTTCCATTAAGAAGTTGTTCCTTGAAAAACATGAAGGCTTTACAACCAAGCCTCCCACAACCACTAGATACACTCAATCTTAGATCACATAACTGTGATGGTATCCTAAGTTTTGGCTAAATAAAACAAACATTTGAAGCACAATGTAAAAGCATTCTCTAAACAGTTATCAAGCACCAAACCAACTCACATGAGATACAAAACAACCAAAAGAAAGAAAGAAAAAACACATGGAAATATGGACTCAACAAACTAACCAAACCAAACTAAACACAAATACAAACATGTATAACACAATATACTAAAGAAATCCAAAGCTGATTCTACCATAATTTGTCCCCCTAAAATTGAACAAAACATTGCCCTCAATGAAATAGAGCATGAAAAACAAGGAGGGAAAGAGAGGACTCCCTTGAAGATGTTCAAGTTAGATCATCCAATTTCTCCTGTCTTAGAACCAACTTTAGAACTTCCTAAAACCTGAAAAGAACAACTAAAAATAAAACAAAACAAAACAAAATTAAACAAGAAACATTAACTAAAAAAAAACTAGAAAAGGGAAAAGGAAACATTATTAAGCTTGGGTTGACTCCCAAGAGGCTGCTCCATTTTTCTAGAGTCCAGCTTTACTCATTAAACTATGGAAAGAATGATGATTCCCTCCTCCATCCGTTCCTAAGAACCAGTAGTTGTGCTCAATTAGCAACTTGAGCACATAGTCTTCCATGATCATTTTTTTTTAAATTTTTTCTTTTTTTCTTCACAATGTTATCTTCCAATTCCTTATTCAACTGAACAATGTACTCATCCACCTCGGACATGGGGGTCATTTTTTCATTTTTCAATTCCTTATACACCTCACCCCATAGAGTCATCTCCGAAAAAGTCTCTACAACTTCTTCTCTCTTCTCATTTGGTTTCGGAGAAGTTGACTCATCTTCTTTAGCAACTAGCTCTTTTAACTCATTTGAATTAACCTCATCTCTTATAAGCTCCTCAAGTTCTCTACCACTCATCAAGGTGATAGCCTCTTTCTTATCCACATCTTTATTTTCCGGCTTCCCCTCAAGCATGCTAGGCAAACTTTCTTGTTGTCCCTCAAAGGACATTTCGGCCATATTTCCCATTTGTACCTCCAAGATCTTGAGTTGGGCTGATTGAGTTTTCAAAATGAAGCTTATCTCATCCATGAATTTAGCTTGAGACTTTTGCAATTTGGCTTTACACCTTGCCATGTCAGCCATTGAATTGGCTAGTTCATCCGCTTCATACTTAAGGTTCGACTCCTCTTGTGGAGGTTGGTTTATCTCCTTCATAAATTGAGCTTGAGAGATTTTCGATTCAGCTTGAGCTCTTTTCAATTCAGCCATGATCTCTTCTAGACTTGATTTGTGCTTTTGTGGAGGTTGTGGAGTACTTTGGCTTGTCTCCCATGAGAGGTTTGGATAATGTTGCCAACTCGAATTGTATGTGTTCAAGTATGGGTAATGTTGGATACATAAAAAAGCAACATTTATATAGGGTTTTAATGCCCCCAGCTCATGTTTTGCTCTCATTTTGTGTAGAATAGGTGCCTTTGATCGTTTCTAGCGTTTTTATGCGTGTGCAGGTTTTTCGAGTCCCGTTCACATTTTTGTAGGGGTTTGTTTTCAGGAAAAACGAATGTAGATCATCGTTGATGGCCATTTCTTGTCGAGAGGCCCCCAGTGGTGCTACGGTGAATAGGAGCGGTTGTGGAGCGTGGTACGGTACCACACTTGCTGATGCAGGTACCCAGCGGTGCAAATATCGCGTGCGGTACCCTGGTGTGGGTACCGATTACACTTTATTACCCGGTGCCACGCCTGCTGATGCCGTGACATCTGATCTCTGCGGGACTTGAGCAGAATTTCAATCTTGGTGCAAGGGCACGCTCATCTTTCGACCACCACTTCGAGATCACTAATGAGAATTGTATTTAATCCCACTTTAGGGCAGAGTTCAGAGGATGGAATTCTAGGGTTTGGTTTTGAACGGTTGGAGTGTTTTCTCTTATAATTTTCTAGGGTTTATAGAGTAGAGTACTTAGTTTTTCTTCGGATTCTGAGTTTTTAATTACTTGTAATCTTTCAGTTGGTTTCTATAACTCAGTATTTTCTTACGGGATTTTGTGCTTTTGATATCCCAACCTTGCAATAGAAGTGTTGTTTCTCAAATCACAATTACGATTAGTGTTTTATTAACTATGAATCGATTCTCAGTTTCAATGGAGTTCTAATCCTCCATGATAGAGTTCTAACGGTGGAAACTCACCTCCTTCAAGGTAACAACCCTCAATTCCTCTTTTGTTCTTCAATGGGATTTGTACGTTGCTAACACTTGTGAAATCTTATAAAACCTTAGTTTGGCATCTTCTTACGACAACGTGTGAAAGAGACTCGATTACACGTTGTGCTTGATCGTAAATGCGGACTAAGAGTCAGTAGTCGTGCGAATAAGTGTTTGTTATCACTCAATCATTCTTTGTCTTAAGAAAAGCTTTTAATGTTATATCTTCCTTCGAAGACCATTCATCAATGTCTCCCAGATGAGATTGTGAATAAGAGGTGGGCATTACCTGGTCGGTGGTGAGTGAAAACCTAAGGATCCTATCATTCGCCCTTCTTGTTTTCAAATAGTTAAGTTAATCGGTAACTCAATCAATCAATCACAACCCCCCAGATTTTACTTTAAACGCACAGTCATTAGAGAGCAATCCCTAAGGATCACCTAGGAAACCACTCCTTATGGAAATGACCTGTGGACTCCCACAGTAGTATAATGCTTGACGACTTTAGTTACTACGGCAGGAATAATTTCGGCATATGAAATAGGCGAAGCATTTTTAGGCGCGGATTGCGGGAGTGGTAGGCAATCTAGTTGATCGAGAAATTGATGGTAATTTTCAATTACATTGCAGATTCGGTACGTTTTCTACCTTTTCTTTTTAATTTGTTTTCGTGAATAATCTAGAGTGATATACATGCAGATTTGGGGTAGAGTGGTGCATGTCGGTTTGGGCTGCAGCGAAGCGGCGGCACTTGTAAAATTATACCTCCAAAACATTACGAAGAGTCCATAGTAAGACATTTGTTTCAAGAGAATCCTACCTCAAATGGACCACCGGAGTCGGCCAAACTCTCTTTAATCCAAATGCCCAGGTTACTGTTGACCATAAAGACTCCATGAACCTCCACAACGAGGGGAGATGGTGTTGCACCGCGGCAATAGGCGGGAGGGGACATGTTAATTTTCAACAAAATCAATATTGGGGCTCCCCACGCACTTTAACGATGGAAAGAACCCTCAGAGATTACGCAGCCTCGAAAGAACCCGACAAAATTCATGTATTCGATACATACGAAGAGCTAACCAATTCCTTATGAAGTCGGAGATGATTCGCCTTCTCCCTGTGTATCAAGGGGTAGATTATGAGAACCCCTACTCATTCATGAGAGATTTTGAGGATGTTTGTAGTGCTTTCCTTTCTACCAGATCGCCCCTCCATATAATTTGTATGGTGCTATTCCCATTCTCTCTAAAGGAAAAGGCCAAAATATGGTTTCACTCGCTTACTTAATTGATTTTACTTGGGAAGACATGTGAAATAGATTCTGAATAAATTCTTTCCCCATACTTGTCTTAATGCACTCATGCGAAATCCAAAACTTACGGCGGGTAAAACCTTTATTGCTTGTATGGGAAAGATATAAGGACCTCCTCCACGCTCTCCCTCATCATGGTTTGGATGTTGGACAAATTTGTGCGTATTTTTTCAAGGACTGTCCTTGAATAACAAACAATACCTCCAAATGATGTGTGCGGGGGAGTTCTATGAGAAAAGTGCCAGGGAGGCAGTTCAGTTTTTCGATACAATAGCAGAAAATGCTCGAACTTGGGAGACTAACACCTCCTTAGATACCGCTAAAGTGCATAGTACACCTACAAGGGGAGGAATCCATCACTTAAGAGAGAATGATGACCTGCAAGCGAAAATAGCCAACTTAACGAGGAAGTTGGAGGCTATAGAATTGAAAAAGGTGAATGAGGTAACCATTGTACCTCAGGTACCTTCGGTGCCTATGGGATCTAGAGTGGAGGAGCCATGCATCATTTGCGATGACCCCACTCACTCAACTATTAACTGCCCCAACCTTCCTCAAGTCAAGGGAGCAGAAATCGAATGAAGCGACTAATGCTCTTAATTGCAAGGAAGCCCTTGATTCTCCATGCTACGGGAAACTTATAATCCGGGGTGGGGTAAGCACCGAATTTTAGTTGGAGGAGGAATGAGGGAGGCCCACACAATTTTCAAACAACCAAGGCTTTGACTACGAAAGCGAGGCTTTTCAAATCAAGCCCTCGGTTCCAAAATCCAAGGTCACCGAGGATTTCCTATGAACCACTAACGGAGTTTGCACCCACCTGTCTCAAGGGAATTCAAACCCACAACCTTACCAACCTCCACATAAGAGAAGTTTGGATGATATTGTGACACGGTTGTCGAGACCCGACAATCCACTGCTGCTGAATTTCGACCCTTGAATGATGTGAGATCCCAAATCACTAAGCTAACCTCTTCTATAGGAAATTTTCAACAAAAAAAAAGGAAACTCCCTTCTCAAACCATCCAAAACCCCCAAGGTCAAAATAGTGTTGGAGTCTCAAGTCAAAGTGATGGCACCTTTGAACATTGCAAGGCTTTCACCACTCTTCGGAGTGGAAAAATAATTGACAAAACCATTCAGCCCAAGGAAACGATACAAGATGTGCAAAATGAACCACTCGGTGATGATGAGGTGTCTGACAAGCCTCATGTTCCTAGGGCAGATGTTGTTGAGGTTAAACCAGAAAAAGACAAGGCCTCCCATGTCCCTCCTGCTCCATACCCTCATAGGTTGAGAGCCCCCAAGAAAGTGAATAATCGATACGAAATTTCGAGTTGTTTAACGGAGTTAAGTTGAACATCCGCTATTGGATGCCATTAAGCAAATCCGTCATATGTGATTTAGTACTAAAAAGTGCTATTTTGAGTCTATTTAAGATAGGTTTTGGTGCTTTGGCGTGCTAATCATATTAGTAAGTCGATTGACATGTGCGGTCAGATTAAGTACTCTTTGATTTTTGTTTCGAGGTTGTTTTTGGTAGTTTGCAAGTTTTGGGAACCTCGACCCCGTCATTTCAAGCTTGGCATCGTAATTGCGTGTTTTTATCTTTGATTACCGTGAATTCACGATTGATTTCATCAAGCGGGGATGAAGAAATATCAAGCTGGAAAGGAACCAAATACAAGAAATGCAGATAGGAAGAGAGCGATGCGGGAGGCGATACGGGAGGCGAAATTTTCTTCTTTATGGCATAGAAAATTTCACAAGGATTGCGAAAAATTCGCAATGGTAGTGAAAATTTCGCAATCCCTGCGAAAATTTTGCTATGCACAGTTTTTCGTTATGATAGCGAAATTTCGCTATCATAGTGAAAATTACTGTGCATAGCGAAAATTTGAATTTTCGCTATGCCTCATATTTTCGCTATCATAAGCGAGAATTTTATTTATAATGACAAAATTCAGCGTGCGTAGCGAGAAATCTTTCAACCCCTACATTTTGATCCAAAACGACCTGACATTGTAATTCTATTTTACCTCGATGTAATCATATTATTTTGGTTATTTTGGTATTTCCGCAAAGGAGTCTTGTAAAATTTATATAAGCCACCTTATGACAATTTGTAACCCCCAGCTTCATTCACTGTAAATCCACGCAGCTTCTCATTTTAGGTTACAATTTTCTCTCTTCTCTCTCTTCTTTCTCTCATTTTCTTGGCTTCCAAACACCCCCTTTGAAGATGACAACTCAAAGGATGTTTGGCTAAGCCTCAAAACCTTGAAGAGGAGGGTTGCTAGGTTGGTTAATGATGGTTGGCGGGGTGTTCCTCTTGTTTTTTAAATGGGCGAGTCTTGCATTTATGTGTTTCAAACTTTCCAAACTAGGGTTTAATGCTATTTAATGTATTTCCTTTGGTCAATACTTGTCATGCTTCAGGGTTCAGTGTATTCTTAATGATAGATACACTGACATCCATTAGATGTCATTTACGAGCCACTGAAAGTAGGTTAAATGCTTGGTTTTTCAAACTGCTGGAACATTAAATGCTCAGTAGGTGTTTTGGCTCAAATAGGAGTGTTTTTAAGGGTTGGTTTTTAACGCTAAACAAAGATCGGTTTGCGTGGTATATGTCGTTTGCGCACAATGCGAAAGGGAAATAGCAGGGACTCCTTAATAACCTCATTTTACCAAAAATTTAGTGACCGACCTTGAGTCTCCCTTTCACACCTTATTTTAAATTGTTTCCAGTTAACTGGTAACCCAACACCCACACTTTTCTATACGAATCCTAAAATCAATTAGAAGCCTCACTATTTTGAACCATGATACAAATCATTTTGTGGGATGAAAACCCATCCTGAGTGTTCGACCCTGAACCCTTTATCTTTGCGTAGCTTGACTACGCGAGTAGGAGAAATATATGATACAAATTTTGTTGATTAGGATCACCTGCGTGACACGAATCAAATGGCGATGCTAGGGGATGGTGCGGACTTCACGGATGATGAGTTGATATGAACTTGTAATCCACATTACAATTGTTGGTGATCTTTTAACCCTTTTTGAATTTCGTTTGTTAGAACTTCAAGTTTTTTACTTTCGGTACTCAACGCCGTACATTTCATTTTTCTGATCCATTTATATTTTGGTTAACACTTGATCCTTTTGTGAGCCTTGTTTGTGTTCTTTGCTTTATCCCATTTTGTATTCTGAGGTGTTTATGCATCATTGGGATAGGGTATCAGTAGCGCAAGAGTTAGTGCGCAATTGAGCGAAAGTTGTGAAGTCGATTAATTGCCGCAGTGGAGCAAATGGATCCCTGCACGAGGAGCGGTAGATTCAGCGAAGCTCCACGATGAATCCGAAATGACATATAGGTGATGAGGGACCACATACACCCTCCAAGAGTTAGTGCTCCTTCCTGCATCATACCACCTGCTGAGGATGTGGCAGTAAGACCCTATCTGGTGCTCCTACTCCCAACTTTTCATGGCATGGAGAATGAAAATCCATACTCACACATTCGGGATTTTGAGGAAGTATGCATAACTTTTAAGGAAGTTTATAGCAGATATGGAATTATTGAAGTTGAAGGCATTCAGTTAACCCTCGAGACAAGCCAAAATATGGCTCAATTCACTTTGGCTAGAGAAAAATTAGAAGTGGGTCGATCTTGAGCTGAATTTTTGAAGAAATTCTTCGATACAATAAAGACCACCGGACGAGAGCGGATCTATACTTCGGCTTTATGATAATGAGAAGTTTGCTCCCGGTGTTGGGAGAGGTTCATGGGGCCGTTAGTGCATATCCACACATGGTTTTGATACATGGATGCTAGTGAATCATTTTTATGATGGTATGTCTCCTGCCATGAAGCAACTGCTAGAAACCATGTGTGGAGGTGACTTTCTGAGCAAAAACCCAGATGAAGCCATAGATTTCTTGAATTATGTGGCTAAAACTTCCAAGGCATGGGATGAACCGAATCCGAGGGAAGTTGAAAGAATGAAGCCTTCGACCCACCAAAGGGGAGGCATTTATGCACTTTCCGAAGATATGGAGATGAAAGCAAAGATATCAACCTTAGCTGGAGGTGGAAGAGCTAGAAAAGGCTACATGAGGTACGACGGTGGCCGAAAATCCTGCAGACGACCCGTCGTCAGTGCCCGATCAGCATCCACCAGAGACCTTTGCAATGCTCCCTCAGTGAGAGATTTGATGTCAGAGCATGCCAATGCCGTGGGCCAATACAAGCCACAAAAAAATGCCCCATATGGTAATACATACAATTCAAATTGGAGAAATCATCCAAATCTCTCTTGAATTATGTGCCTAACCCCCCTGCATATGTGCCTCCGGTGCGAACACTTGGAGTTTGGTTCCTCGCCTCAACCCACCTGACCATCCCTCTCGTCCCACACATTGAGCAAGCTATTTTAAATTTGAGCAAGGTGGTAGGCAATTTTGTGGAAGAGCAAAAGGGAATCAATGTACAATTGGCTCCAAAGAATAGATACAGTGGAAAGCACCCTGAACAAGAGAATAGATGGGCTTGAAAGCACCCTTAATCGAGAGAAGATTGATAACTGGAGTACTCCGTCACCAGGATTAACAATTTACTAGAGGTACAAGAGAAAGGAAGATTCCTTCCCAAACCTTTGCCAAATCAAAGGGAGTCCATGAAATAGGTTCTTCCAGCAACTCGAGGATGGATGAAGTAAAGCGATCATCACTTTAAGGGTGGAAAAGAATTGAGCATCGATTACCCGCATTTGCTGAAGAAGCAGGGAAAGGAAAAGGAAGTTGAGCTGAGAGGATAATAATCGAGAGAAGATTCAATGAAGAGAACATGCCCTCCATTTCCTCAAGCACTTAGAGAATTAAGAAAAAATCACAAACCAAGTAGAAATTTGGGAGTCTTAAAAGTAGTGAGTAAATATCGGCTGCTTGACATGGTCGCGAGGTCAACATATGCAAAATTCTGAAGACCTATACCTGATCAAGAAGAGAGAGGTTGGGCATTGAAAAAGAAAGCCTTCCTAAGAACAAGTCGAGAGTACCATCATTCAGAGCGGGCCAGTGAAATACAAGGATCAGGATCCCTGCAATATCGATCGGCTTATTAGGAGGACTTGCGTAGAGCGAAACCTTTATTAGACACAGAGGGCGGAGTGTAAGCTCTTGCCATATTGATATACTTGATTGGGTTTAAGAACTTAAGCCTACGACATCACTCACATCATTAGTTGTTCGATCGATAAAAATTCCTAAGGGAATAGTAGAGGATGTGTTGGTTAAGGTGGACAAATTCTATTACCCAGTGGACTTTGTAGTTAGCGATCTTAGAGCCGTCGCCGTGGGCTTAAGCATGTGCCAATTATCCTGGGAAGGCCATTTTTGGCCACTTCCAATGCGGTAATCAATTGTCAGAATGGAGTCATGCAGCTCACATTTGTGACATGACCTTTGGGCTGACATTTTTCACACGAACCTTGAGCACTGAGCAAGAAAAGGGTGAGAGCGGGAATTTGATGAAGTTTGCTCGATTGGTGATGCGAAACCAAATGCCCACAAGCGCAAGAAGCAGATTTGAGTGAAGGGAAAGTAGGCGGTTGATGGAGAATTGGTTGCATACAAATTTCACTCTACTTGGAGACCAATGTTTCCCAAACCTTGCAGAAGAAGCTGAAACAAAGGAGGCGCAGAGCATGAAGGTTGCGTGAGCATCCTTTGCAAGAGTGGAAGGGCTCCTTCTCTGGATCCGTTAATCAGGAACCGATTAGTAATTGGGCTGGTTTGGTCTCCACTAAGACCAAACTGCAGCTCAAAATTTTTGATTTTTAGCTTAATTGGTCAATTTTTAGTTTACTTTATTTTTAGTCTTATTTTTATTATATTTTATTTTAATTTACCTAAATTAAATTTTTGTTGTTATTCTGCAGATGGAAGTTAGTACATGTAAAAATTTCGCAATCATAGCGAAATTTGGCATCAATGACTCCTTGGCTCGGGGACCCTTCGGCTACTTGACGGCTTTATAGGAGGGGAACTCCCGCGTTTCCGTCGCATTCCCTCCCGGAGGCGCCTACGGTGCGGAGTGCACCGGTGCCGACTCCACCGAGTCCCGCCTGGCTGCGGCGCTGTGTGACCGGTGCCGCGACCTGCTTGACCACACCGCAGCCAGAGCCACGGCTTTATCTGCGTCGCGCCCTGCGCTCGGTGCCTTTGCTCCTATGGCCGCCGGCGCTGTCGAACCAACGCCCTCGGCCGACCCGCAGAGCACATCTTGGTGCCGCGGCGCCATCTCCCGCCAGGTGCCTTGGGCTGGGCAGGAGCCACCGGAGTCCACTGTGTTCGCAGGAGCCACTGGTCCACCGCGCACCTGCGTGCCACACCAGCCGTTGTCGGCCTTGCCTTAGCCACGCACTCCAGAGCCTGCTGCCTATGACTCGGCGGACCAGCCATGGTTACCGTACTGTGGGGCCATCGTTCTGAGCCCCGGGGTCGGTTGATACCCAGAGAGAGGCGATGCGAGGGCACGTCGAGCGCGGCTCACTCTCCGGACCAGGCTACAGGGACACCACCTACATTGTCCCCAGCTGCTATACCGGAGGAGCCTCAGGCTTCTGAGCCCCCGTCTCGACAATATCAGACCAGGGTGGGACCTCGGGCCTTCTCCCGGTGCCGGAGACCACGTAGGAGGGCCGGCCCTCGACGGCCGGACATCGGGCCGGGTCTTCGAGATCTCGGCGGAGCGAATCACCTCCTCGGCGATCGGGGTTCGTCGCCTCGTTATCAGGCCTCGAGGATCGGGCGCCCGTATTCACTGTGATTCAATCCCGAGGAATGTGGTTGCGTGCGGAGATTTCCATGGGGAACCCATCTTATGACATCTGGTGTTGTGCGAGACCGGTCGGAACGATGCGGTTGATCCGGTAGTATTCACTACTTCCTTTCATGACGCCGAGGCAGTTCTTTTATCCCCGGGTTGTGCTTGAGTACTACCACACTATGACATCCCGAGGGAGTGTCGAGTCCGTTGGAGCTTCGGTTCAGCATTGACGGCCGCCTAGGAGTACTCCGAGCTGTGGATATTGCAGCTGCATTAGGCCTGCTAGTAGTCCTGGTGAATTCACGGGTTGCCAGGCGGTGGCCCCGGCCATCCGCGGAGAGATGGTCCTTTGTCTCGCTCGAGATACTACGGACCTATGCTCTTCGCGAGGCGAAGCCCGCGCGGATGCTCCCCAGTGGACCACGTGCTCCGGACCAGCTTATTCCCATTACAACACTGTACGGCGCGAGGGACTATACTCGAGGCTCTATGACAGATCTCGTGAGGGATCTCCGGGTTTAGTCCTCCGAGCTTGTCACATCCCTTTCGCATTTCGGGTGAGAAGGTCCACCCCAAGTAGTGGCCCGGCCTCGAAACAGAGTTTATCAAGTATCGATGCCGAGGTTACTGAGCCAGGCCCTAGAGCATCTGGGGTTGCCTGAGGAGCCACATTTAGAGCGGCGGATCAGTTATACTCAGGTTCTATCCACGGAGCGATCTCTTTACATGCCGATCTCTATTATTCTCCAACAGCAGGAGGAGGCAGTAGATGATGTGGCGCAGGGACCACCGAGGGAGGAGCCTCAGAGGTGAGGAGGTGGAGAGGTTCCGCCTGCATTCATCTCTCCATCTCCACCTCCCCACCGCCTGAAATCTCATCGATATCGTTGGCCCTTCCTATACAAATACAGCGAGCCCCAGAGCATATCCATGCCGCGCAGGAGCTACCATATGGATGTCGTCTGTGTAATTGCTACCACACAGCATCGCTGACTGCGGATGGCCCGAGCGAGGTCACTATAGCTGCCAGACCACGCCATGCTTCTTCTGGATCATGAGCCACCCTGCCTCCCGCCGCTAGCGATGAGCCCCGCATCACCCACTGAGATCAAACACAATAGCAGCCTCTTCGATATCGGGCAGACTGCAGCCAGCTGCCTTCGTGATCCACTCCATCACACCACCACGATAGTGAGGTGGTCGCACTCCCTTCTTTAGCTTTCCGATCCCTACTTAGTGGAGACATGTTCACACTTTGTCAGGGAAAAGAGACGGGAGTGTCTTCTAGCATATTTTGTCTTTGCTTTTACTTTTATCAACTCCATCTACTTATTTTATGTGATCAGATAGATGCATGTATTAGCCGGGGATAGTAGGTGCTGATATTTCCTTTGTTGTGTTTAGCTATGTTAAGCTTGTATTAGCCACATTGGTTATATTATAAGCTTTATAGCATTATTTACTTACTTTCTACACTTTTGCAAATCATTTTTTGTGTTTATATTTTTGCGGTTTCACCTTACCTTTATGAGGAATCAAACCCCAGATGCCACCCATAATGTTAGAACAGTCCCATGCATGATTAAGTTTTTAGTCAATTGAAGTTCCAGCGTATTCAGCCTTGTATTTCCACCTTTAGCTATTCACACACACAAGGCACATCAGTTTTTGCCATTAGAATGTGAAGAGACTTCTTTTCACTTTCAGAAGACCGCTTGGGGATTCATTGACGACCAGAATAGGTTTTGTGTTAATTCCTAAAAGAAGACCAATGAAGTCTTCCAAATGAAAAAGAAAAGAAAAAGCAAAAAAAAAAAAAAAAAAGAAGAAAAGGAAATTGAAAGTCGTGACGGTTTGCCTTGAAACCCGGAAAGACAACTGAGGGGTATATGGCGAAGCCTTTGTGCTCACGTCAAACCCTTATCGTCGGGGAGTCATCGACTTTGTGTTCAAGTACAAGGGTGGATAAAGTGGAGTTTAGCGAGTTGTAGGTGCTTAATTCGAAATCATTCAAGTCGTGGGTGAAGCCAAGGAGTTCAAATTCTAAAGATCCTTTTGACTCGATGCCCTAAACCTTAATCGGGTTTGGAGTCATCTAAGGACCCCGCTACGCACTTCGTGAAGCTGAAGCCAGCGATTGCACCCTACAATACAATCGAAACATGAAATAAGAGTGTAACTGAACTCCATTTTAGGTCGGGTCAACAATTTAAGGTCCCGCAAGAGTTTCGTCAGGGTGGGAATAGCTTTTGCACTTATCGTCCAAACCGGTTATCTGAAACACTTAGATTTGTGGAAGTTTAGTCACTTCCCGAATTGATGTTGCCCTCAAACTTAAGTCCTATATGGCATTTGTTCTCTCATGATGGTATTTGCAAGGCACCCAAATTTTTCATACTAAAGGAAAGCTCTACTTGTACACACATTTTTGAAAAGCATACTCTTTTTTGCAAAGGCATAGCTCACGCGATACCCCTTTGATTGTTTTTAGCATTGTGGCGGACTAGCAACGTGTTGGTCAGGGGTGGATTACACTCCAAAAAGTGCCATCTTGAGTCCTATTTAAGATAGGTTATGAGTGTTTTTTGGCGTACTAATCATATTAATTAAGCCGATTGACATGTGCAGTCCGATTAGTACTCATCGATTTTTGTTTCGGTGTCATTTTTGGTAGTTTTGTAGAAGTTCGGGAACCTCGCCCATCATTTTAAGCTCGCATCGTGAATTGTGATCTTTATGTTTAATTTCGTATGAATTCATCGCTGATTTCACTGCCGGGATAAAGAAATGTCACCGAAAGGTCCAAATACAAGAAATCGTGCGTATGGCAATGCAGAGGCAATGCAGAGGTAGTGAATTTCGCGCATGGCAAAGAGAAAGGTTTCAAGTAAGGATTGCGAAAAATTGCAATGGCAGCGAAAATTCAATCCCTACGAAAAATTTCGCTTTATGCATAGCTTGCTATGATATATAGAAAATTCACTATCAAAGAGAAAATTATCGCGGCATAGCTTAAAATTTGAATTTTCGCTTATGCCTCACATTATGATAGCGAGCTCGCTATCATAGCGAAATTTTTGCTATGATAGCGAAATTCACTGTGCATAGCGAAAATGCTGCCCCTCTGTTTTTGATCCAAACGACCCTGTTTTGTGTAATTCCCATTTTTCCCTCAATGTAATCATATTATTTTGGTTTTTTTGGTATTTCACAAGTCTTGTAAGGCTATATAAGCCACCTTATGACACTCAGAATCTCTAACTTTTCATTCACTGTAAATCCACGCAGCTTCTCATTTTAGGTTATAGTTTTCTCTCTTCTCTCTCTTCTTTCTCTCATTTGCTTGGCTTCCAAACACCCTCTTTGAGGATGACAACTCAAAGGATGTTTGGCTAAGCCTCAAAACCTTGAAGAGGAGGGTTGCTAGGTCAAGGTTAATGATGGCTGGCGTGTGTCTTCCCTCATAATGAAGGGTGCATCGCATTTATGTGTTTTAAACTTTCCAAACTAGGTTTAATGCTATTTAATGTATTTTCTTTGGTCAATACTTGGCATGCTTCAGGGTTCAGTGTATTCTTAATGATAGATACACTGACATCCATTAGATGTCATTTACGAGCCATTGAAAGTAGGTTAAATGCTTGGTTTTTCAAACTGCTGGAACATTAAATGCCTGGTGAGGTGTTTCTGCCTGGGCCAGAGTGTTTTTAAGGGCTGGTTTAACGCTAAGAACAAAGATCCAGTTTTGGCAATGACTATATGTCATTTTGCCCTAATGCGAGAGGTCCCGAGGATTCCGATAACCTCATTTCAAGCTTAGTGACTTAAATTTCTTCAAGGTCTCCTTTCACACCTTATTTTAAACCTAAGCCAGCTAGCCTAGTGACAACAACACCCACACTTTTCTATGCAAATCCAAAATCAAAATGAAAGCCTCACCATTTTGAACCATGATACAAATCATTTGTGGGATGAAAACCCATCCTCGTGTTCGACCCTAGACCACTATACTACAGTAGCTTGACTACGTCAGTAGGAGGAATATAGGATACAAATTTTGTTGATTCCGGATCACCCCCTCTTGTAGCGCAGTCAATATGCCAGGATTTTGAAAGACTGTGCCTTGTAAAAACTAAGGAGTTAGCAAGGGATGCATTCATAAGCTGGAACAATCCCTCCTTGATCGAACAATTTGCCCCCCAATCTGAACCAAGAGGCCCACTATTTCCATAGTGGTAAGGGTCAGGGAGTAGGACATGCTCTAGTGGACTTGGGAGGCCGAGTGTTAACTTGTTGCCATACTCGGTAAATGTTGAGCTAGGGTTAGGAGGATTAGGCAGGCCGATATCACCCTCAGATTAGTACGGCCGTAGTGTGAAAATTCCTAAAGGGATAGTTAAGGATGTATTAGTGCAAGTCGACAAGTTCTACTTTCCTGTGGATTTTGTTGTTCTTGACACTCAACCTGTAGTGAATAAAGGACTCACTTCCCAGTGATTCTTGATAGGTCATTCTTGGCCACTGCTAATGCCATCATACACTGTAGGGGAAGACTAATGACGTTATCTTTTGGTAACATGACTGTTAATTTGAATATCTTCAATGTTATCAAGGAAATAGGGGATGATGAGGATGTCTGTGAGGTAAACATGATAGACTCTGTTGTGTAGAACTATGTAGATCATGTTTCTTACAATGATCCTCTCATGTATTGTCTAGTAAGCCCCGAGTTGTGTCGGTACCGCGTCTTAATTGGGTTTACTTTCGGTAGTGAGCACAACGAGGTATTGGAAGCAAATGGATGGGCACCTAGATTTGAGAAATTGCCACCAGCAGGGCGGTGTTTCAGCCGGATGTTGCCTAAACTTGAGTTAGAGCCCTTACCATCAGCATCTCGAATATGCATTCCTAGGGTAGAAGAAACTTTCCGGTAATCATATCTTCTCTTTAGAGTCGGTCGGGAGATTAAACTTTTTGGAGATATTGAGAACCACAAAACCTCATAGGATGGACAATTCGCGGATATTAAAGGAATCAACCTTGATCACGCACCACGATTCACTTGGAAGAGGATCTTCGAACCCTCTGACAGCCACGGCGGCAGTTAGAACCCAATCATGAAGAAGTGGTCAAGAAAGAGGTCTTAAAACTGCTGGACGTAGGTGTTATTTACCCCATTGCAGATAGCAAGTGGGTCAGTCCAACCCAAGTAGTTCCTAAGAAATCTGGGGTCATTGTGGTAGCAAATGAACACAATGAGCTAATTCCCACTCGGGTCACCACAGGTTGGAGGGTGTGCATAGACTATAGGAAACTCAATGCGGGTACTAGGAAAGATCATTTCCCTCTACCTTTTGTGGATCAAATCTTTGGAAGGATTACGGGCATGAATTTTTATTGTTTTCTCGGCAATTGCTCGGGGTACAATCAAATTGAGATAGCCTTAGAAGATCAAGAGAAAACCACGTTCACCTGCCTTTTTGGCACATTTGCCTTTAGGAAAATGCCCTTTGGATTATATAATGCACGGAACCTTCCGGTGGTGCATGATGAGGAAATTCAGTGATATGATAGAACACATTTGGAGATTTTTCATGGGCTGACTTCTACATTTTTGGAGATTCGTATGAGGGAGGTTTAGAGAATTTACGGAAGGTATTGGAGAGGTGTCAAGAGAAGAATTTAGTGCTGAATTGGGAGAAGTGTCGCTTCATGGTGACACAAGGGATTATGTTAGGCCACATAGTATCAAAAAAAGGAATAGAGGTGGACAAAGCCAAAGTCGAGTTGATTTCAAACTTACCTATCCCTAAGTGTGTTAAAGATATACGGTCGTTCTTAGGTCATGCAGGATTTTATAGGATATTCATAAGAGATTTTAGTGCCATAGCCCATCCCTTGTGCAATTTGCTTGCCAAGGACGTCTCCTTTGCATGGTCACGGAGGCTTGGGGGCTGCCTTTGATAAATTAAAAACTATGTTAGTGTCCCCTCCTATCGTGCGATCTCCCAATTGGAAACTCCCTTTTGAGATCATGTGTAACGCTAGTGATTATGCTATAGGAGCTGTTTTGGGGCAAAGGGAAAATAAAAAGGCTTTTGTAATCTACTATGCCAACTGAGACTCTAGATTCAAAGCAATCCAATTACACAACTACGGAAAAAGAGTTCTTGGCTGTCGTCTTTGCCCTAGAAAAGTTCAGGTCGTACATTGTAGGGTCTCCTGTAACCATTTCACGGATCATACAGCGCTGAAGTACTTGCTCTCTAAGTAGGATACTAAGCCTCGTTTGACTAGGTGGATCCTACTTTGTCAAGAATTTAACTTGATTATTAAGGATAAGAAGGGAGTTGAGAATGTGGTAGGCGACCACTGTCTCGAGTTGAATTAGCGACAATACAGAGGCTCACCCCGCAAAGACACTTTCCACTGATGGCTTGACTTTTTTATGCTTGTCCACTACCCATGGTATGCGGACATAGTAAATTATCTAGTGACAGGACAAATTCCACCCTAATGGACCTCTCAGCTAAAGAGGAAATTTTTGGTGGACATAAAGAAATACTACTTTGATGACCCATACTTGTTTAAATACTGTTTGAACCAATTGATGAGATGGTGTGTATCAAATGACGATCAAATTGAGGTACTCACCTTCTGCCACTTGGAAGTTTGTGGAGGGCATTTCTCAGCAAGAAAAATGGCGGACAAAATCTTGCAAGCTGGTTTTTATTGGCCCACTATTTTTAAAGATTGCTTTGATTTTTGCAAAACTTGCGCTCGGTGCCAACAATTAGGAGGGGTCACAAAGAGGAACATGATGCCTATTACTCCTATTTTAATCATTGAGATCTTCGATTGCTTTGAGATTTAGACTTCATGGAGCCTTTTCCCCGTGCGAGTGGGTACCTTTATTTATTAGCGGAGTTGATTAGTTTCTAAGTGGGTGGAGGCCATTCCAATGAGAACTAATGATCACAAGGTTGTTTTGAAAATTTTGAAAGAACATATTTTTTCTCGCTTTGGACTGCCTCGTGTAATCATTAGTGATGGTGGGCTCCATTTTTGTAATGGACCCTTTGAGAATTTGCTGAAAAAGTATGGAGTCACCTACAAAGTTTCCACGACACCACCGCAGACCCGATGAGTCGGGCCAGATTAACCCGATAGGGAGATCAAACATATTTTGGAAAAAGCGGTGGCCACGAATCGCAGGATTGAGGTAAACCCCCACATTCTTCGCTCTTTGGGACTACGCTGCTACTTTTAAGACTATTCTTGCTATGTCTTCTTATCGGCTAGTTTATGGAAAGGCCTATCATCTACCGGTGGAAATGGAACACAAGGCATTTTGGGCCATTAAAACTCTTAATTTTGATTTGGCTTAGGCGAATTAAGCGAGGCTGCGTAGATGAGAGCGAGCTTGATGAATTGTAGGCGTAGATCGTATGAGAGCTCACGAATCTACAAGAGAGAGCTCAAGAAGCTATTCCATGACAAGAACATTATGGGAGAGACCTTTGAACCTCACGAAAGGTATTTTTATGCGGCTCGTTTGCACATTTTTCGGGTAAACTCAGTTAGGTGGGTAGCCCGTTCATCGTCAATTCGTTTACCCATGTAAATGATGGAAGTTAGAATCAGAAAATGGGAAGATTCCTTTAAAGTCAATGGCGGTAGCTTGGATCATTTCTTGGGAACTTGACCGTGAGAGAGTAGTGAGGAACTGGTAGATCCGCTCTACACGGGATGTTTCTTCAGCGTAATCTCTATCCTACCTCTTTTGTATATAGTTTTTCTTTTCCTTTCTTGCATTTCTTTTTGCTTTCTTCATTTAGTCTGGTTTTTTTTTCGAATAAAAAAATAAACTCAACACACAAAACCCTTAATTTTGGCCCTCTGCTGATACAGTAGGTGTGTCTTGTGTGCATTGAGAAGCCGATGCCCTACTTCCTTGATGAGTGGGCATACACTAGTCGGAGCCAATTAGGTGCAATGCAAAAATTTCGATTTTCGGCTCTTTTGGGTATGGTACTTGACCTGTGATGTATGCAGCCATGTGACCTTATGTATGCACTCCATATAGTCTCACTACACTTACACAATAATAGGCATGCACAAGACTTTTTTTTTCATTTTTGGGACCATACGAACCCAATTCTTTTCTATTCTCCAGAGTCCATCTTGACTGGTATCACTCTCATTCATACACTACACACGTCAATGATGTCCCACCCCAAGCTCATTTTTGCTTGCTATTGCTTCAGCTTGTGCATTGTTTTAGCATTCCTTGTCAACTACATGCATCGTATTCTCTGAGGAACACCCATACGTAGCTGAAAGATGATTTTAGGCCATCATTTCTTTGTTACACTTCTAAATCATATTGAGTCAACCCTTTGCACCCATCTTGAGCCTTGAATTGCCAATTATGTTTGAACTCTAGGAATCGTGATCATAAGGAGTACAATGGACTCCAAGGTAAGCGTGAAGGTGTCAAGAGAGTGTAGTACACAGTTCCGCGAACACAAGTCAGGTTGGAAGGGGTTTGAAGCAGGGGAAGAAGTGAGCATCCAGTGAAATCCAAGATGTATAGAATTCTGGACATTTCTATAAATTGGTACTGCTACCAAGAGGAAAAAAAAAAAAAAAAAGAGTGAAGTGATTTTGGTACCACCGAGACCGATGGCGATAGCAAATTGAATGCAGGTACCACACTTATTAGTACGGTACCACTAAATCAAACCGGCGTACCACTTTTGGTACGTCTTGCCCATTGATGCTCCAGTACCACCAGTCGTGAATGAGTCCATTTGAGGGCTTTTACTCCCCAAAATTTGAACCCTTTCATATCTCATCACTCCTATATAAGAGAAACCCTAGCCTAATTTTCCCTCTCACCAAAAGCAAACCACCGGGTCAAACGTTCCTTGATGTCTCCATTGCTCACGTCCAAGGGGCATCCGCAGTTCTTCGCGCATGATTGGAAGTACTAGACCGTCGTAGTAAGTCTCCTCGTCTCCTTGGAAGCGATTTGAATGGATTTTCCACTTTGTGTTCACATGGATTTTGTTGAGTGGCTTTGGTTGGTGGTTCTATATTCTTGGTTGATTAGGGCATCCCGCGGCGAGCGGTATGGGGAGAAAGATTAAGTGATGCGAAAGGGGTGGTTAGGTACCCGCAGTAGGGTTTGGATCGACAATATTTATACCTAAACTGCTCTAACTGCTTAGTAGCAAAGCTCTCTTTACTTGATATGTTCTCTAGAAGTTGAACACGAGGATGGGTTTTAGTCTTACAAATGATTTTGTAATGATTCACAATGGTGAAGACTTTTGTTTTGGATTTGGATTTGCACATAAAAATGGTAAAGTTGTTTTTCACTATACTAACTTGAAGGTAATTTGGAAATAAGATGTAAAAAGAAGTCCTTGAAGTTTTTGGGCCACTAGTTTGGTATGATAGGGTTGCAAAAGGTGTCCTCGGGTTATTTCGCATTAGGAAGATGACCTATAGTCATTTCCAAAAGCCGGATCTTTGTTTACTTTAAAAACTAACCCTTAGTACCATTTCTCTTTGTAATATAGCATTCTTGAGCATTCAATGTTCTGAAGTTGAAATCTAACAACCTACTTCCAATGGCTAAGTAAATGACAACTAATGAATATTGAGTATCAACACTAAGATACAACGAACCATAAAAGCTTGCCAAGTATTGACCAAAGAAAGTACATCGAATAAACTTGAAACCTAGTTTTGAAAAGTTTGAAACATAACTACTCGATGCAGCTTAAGTGAAATCCTAGAGGAGGATCCTTACCACAAACATATCAACCTACCTAGCAACCCTCCTTTTCAAGGTTTAGAGGCTTTAGCAAAACGTCCTTTGAGTTGTCATCCTCAAAGGGTGTGTTTAGTTACAGAAAGTATGAAGAAAGGAGAAGAAAAGTGAAGGCCAAAAGCAGGGGCCCGTCTTTGAAATGCTTGAATTAAAAAGTTAGGTTACAAATTGTTCGAAAATGAAACATATGGCCTTACAAACAGGTGAAATACCAATCTAACCTAACTAGTATAATTACAAGTGAGGTAGAAGTAAATTAACCAAAAAGCAGTCGTTTGTACACAAAAAAAAGAAACCGAGTTTTATTCGCGGGAGAAAATTTAGCTACATAGCAAAAATTCGCTATGTAGCGAAATTTCCTACAAGTAGCGAACTTTAGATAATAAGCGAAAATTTTTCATATGGCAGCGAAATTTCGCTCTTATAGCGAGAACCCCCAGCTCTTATAGCGAGGCTGTTGCCGATGCTTGAAATTTTCTCTCTCTTAATAGCGAAATTTCCACCTTGCTCCTCATTCAATTTATTCACTCTGACGATGCGTCGAAGATAAATCATATGAACTTCGATGTAAATCAACTCAACCCGATAATAGGCTTGACATGATAGAATAGGCCTGCAGAGCACATAAAGCTTCACCTAAGCGACCTCGAAATACAATCATTAGTACCAAAGGGACTTGCATGTGTCAATCGGTTTAACTAATATGATTAGTACAAAAATTACTTAGAACCTATCTTAAATAGGGTTCAAAATAACACTTTTTGGGCACTAATCACACCCCCCAACCGACACATTGCTAGTCCCGTAGCAATATCAGTAATCAACAAGTAGAGACAATAACATGGGAAGTCAAAGGTTTGTACAAGTAATGCATAGCTGCTGATGAGAATCCACGAAAACTTAAGCTAATAACCATCTCGAAAGAATTGAAACTATACCGCGTTGGTATCCCATGACTCCTCCTACGGCGTAGACTAGGCTCTTCTACATAAACTCTTGGTTTTGTTTGATCGAGTCTCAATCATAAACTATGAAACTATCGCTCTCCCCTCCGCCCCCACCCTCCCCCATTAGGAGCTAATGCCATAACCTTGTATGTTAACCAACCCTAAATAGATCGGGACCTTGCCCCGCATTACCTGATTCTTTTTGCGTTGTGGGGTGCGATCTTTGAGGATTCGACTTCACCAAAGTCGGGTGTAGCGAGGATTGTGATGACTCCCAACTAGTGAAGGTTTAAGGCACAAAGCCATGAGGATCTTTCGACCACAAACTCTATAGGTTTCACCCCGGACTTGAATGATTTCGAGCCTCGGCCACCTCTGACTCGCTAGCTCCACCCATCCGCCCCGTGTAGTAGACACTAGAGTCGGTGACTCCCAACCAGTTGGCTTAGGGCACCAGGCTTTAAAGGCTTTCGCCATATGCCCCTCGGACCGTGCTCGGGTTTCAAGGCAAAGCAATGTGATTCTATTCTTTTCTTTTCTTTTCTATTCTTTAATGTGAGACACATTGGCCTTCTTTGCATGGGGGTTCGTAACCTATTCAAGGGAGTAAACGACACTAGGAAAGGGTTTGCATCATAAGAGGGGGTTTTGTGCTGTTTCTTAGCCTATCATTGAGACCTAACGTGCTCGGTGTGCGGAAGAAATAGGTTAAATACAACAAGAATTTGACTAGTCATCCACTCAACTCGGCATAGGACCCTTCTAACGTCGACACCATTAGGAAAGACTTAAGTTCATCAAATTGCAAGGCTAATCATTATGCATATACAAAAGTTAATTAAAAAAAAATGTGGGTGCAAAAATAGAAAATGCAAATACTGCCATAAAGTTTTTAATATAACAAAAAAGGCTAGTACAAGCTTATAATGGTTGAACATAATACTTAGCTAAGAAAAAAAAACCACTGCCTACTATCGGCTGTACATCGTAACAAATGATCAAATCTGAGACAAGTATGTAGTTGATAAAAACTAAAACAACACAAGTATAAAAGCGAAACAAAACATAAAGTATGATAAATGCCATACACTTTGAAGCTAACTCCCCAGCAAGCATCATTATGTCCTCACTAGGTAGGGATCGAAAAACTAGAGAAGGAAGTGCGACCTTCTCTTTATCTTTGGTGGTGTAGAAGTGGCGGATCGAAGCTCTTGCCACGACCTTAAGCACACATCCAAGAAGGCTGCTTGAAGGCGTCACGTGGGTATCCATGAGTAGTAGAGTGACAAGTGCTATCCGCAGTAACTGGTGGGAGACCAAGGTGGCTCTGTATCTGAAGAAGAATAGCCTGATTCTGTGCGAGAGCGACCTCGGCGCTGGCCATCCGCTCGGCCAATGCTGTCTGAGAAGCCGCGAAAGATGTAGAAGTGGCAGCAAATGTGCGGACTACATCCATAACAACCAAGAAATCCCTAGAAGTGACAGGGATGTGCTCGGATGGAATTTCTGTTGTGACGTGGAGGACGGGCCTGTAGTCTTAGGAGGCGGGGTAGTAGGAGGCCCGGAACTCGAGGATGAATGCGGGCGGGTTCCACTATGCCTCCACCGTTGGGACCAATTTGCTCATGCCAGGCGGTCCTCGCATAATCATCCTCGACATCCTCCTGCTGGTGAAAAAGAAAAGAGCGTGGCATAGATAGGGTTCGCTCATGGGATATAATCATAGCACAACTACACTTGGCCGCTCGTCACGTGGTTCCTCAGGGCAGAAGTGCTTTGCTCACGTGGCATAACGATCTCGGCATCGAAAGGGGTGGTCTGCGCACCGAGTGGGACCCTTGCGGTGGACCTTTGCTTCGAAATAAAGTAAGGCGGTCATGATAAGCTTTGCCGGATTGAACTAGAACCCTCGGATATCCTATAAGAGCCTCTGGAATGGCTCCTCTGCTTGGCGCAAATAGTCTTGAAGCGGGAGCAGTTAGATCACGGGTATGTGATCGCCAGGGGGCGTATGCGGAGGAAGCCTTCGAGACAAGGATGGGCAGGCTGCGTATTTTGAGAGAAGCGGCCGAACCATCTCTCTAGGCGGTGAGGCCAGCTGCGATGTCTGCCGGGTTAGCGGAGCCACGAGTAGGCCTAGAGTGGCGGTGATATCCCCGAAGTTCATGATAACCCGGAATGACCCGTCCTATCTTGAATTAATTTTCAGTTGGACACTCCACACAGGGATGTCATGGTATGGTTGAACTCAAGAACCACCCGGGGATAGAAAAATTGCCTCGGAGTCATAAACGGTAGTAGCGAATACCTGTGGACCAACCGCATAGAATCTTGGAACCGTGGGTCTACTGCCAATGTTGGTATATCATAAAAGAACTCTCCGTGAAAGTCCTTGGCAAGACAATTCACATTCTCGGGTATCGGGTCATAGTGAAATAGTGGACGCCTAATTCTCGAGGCAGGGGATAATTGAGGCGATGATCGTGCAAGGACTACGGCGGTGGAGCTGTGAAGGCTCGGGCCTCGAGCGTGAAGACTCCCGGGCCGGATGTCAGGAGCCCTCTTAGAGGCGGTGCCCTCAGGTGGGTAGGTGGATGCATAGAGAGGGGTCGAGGTCCCTGCCGGTGTGTATCGTACGGATGGGAGGCTCGGCTGTGTAGATTGATATTATGGCTATAGCGGGAGACCTGAGTAAAGTGCTTGACACCTTGGCTTGGAGAGAGATATGTGGGCGACCTGGAAGTGCCCCGTGGCATCTACAGCGGGAGAACGGAGTGCGAACCACAGGCTCATATCAATGTCCTCCTCATGTCCGAACCATTGTGGGAGGCTTGCAAATAGGCTGGGCGAGGCCGACGGTGAGTAGAAATGGGCTTCTTTGACGGGGGTGGCTTCGGTGTCGGAGAGAGTTGTCGGGTCCGAAGCTTGCGTGGGTGGCTAAAAGAGAATGGGGGAGCCCTTTTTATGGTGCTTGTGGTTAATTGAAGGGACCCCTGAAAGCCAAAGAGCCGCCCCTGCGTGACTTTCCAAGTTTCTCCAAAAGAAAAGCGTTGAGAGAAATTATTCGGAGGATGATGGAAATCAAAAGCACCGGGGATTGGGGTTTAAGAGGAGCTCAAAGGGGCTTGTGAAGGAGTGCGAAGAAGGCGAAGGTCCTCCCTTTTTTTCAAATTTTTCTCCCGAGAAAAATATTAAGCTATAGAGGGGCGAATTTTTTTGCCTACGGCGAATTTTAGCTCTTATGTGAATTTTGTCCCTCCTTTTCTCCTCTGAGGAATAAAGCAAAATAAAGAAGAACCATTAGGCTGAAGATATTAAAGAAGATTTTAATTAAAAACTAAGATATAATAAAAATACTAAAAATAAAATAAATTAAAAATTGACCAATAAAGAAAACAAAATTTGAGCTGCAGTTTGGTCTCAGTGGACGCAAACCAGCTTGGTAAGCTCGAGATAGCATATCGGTCATGGAGGATCGAGGAGGGATATCTCCTCTCTTACTGTAGAAGTGGCGAAACGACCTCAAGGGCTTCACTCGTTGCCGTTAACATGAATACTCTTGTCTTTCGGGTTGAGAAGGCCAACCGAACAATTCAGATATGCTTGATGGATGATAAATGGGCCCGTCCATAGCGATTTGAGCTTGCCCGGAAATAGATGGAGCTTGGAATCATACAGGAGGACTTGATCCCCTTGATTGAAAGTTTTCAGGGTTATGAGCTGATCATGCCACTTCTTCTGCTTATCCTTTGCAATTTTGAAATTGAAATAGGCGTCGTTTCTCAGCTCTTCTAACTCGTCAATCTCAAGCATTCTTTTTAGGCCAGCTCGGTTCATATCCATGTTCAAATTTCGTATTACCCACCACGCCTTGTATTCGATTTCTACTAGTAAATGGAAAGCCTTGCCATAAACTAAGCGTGCGGGGACATGCAGAGGATGGTCTTGTATCGTGCAATATGCCCACAATGAGTCTAGAAGCGGACCAATCCTTCTACATTAAGAATTAACAACTTTCATCGGATGGTCTTTATTTCTGATGGCGAGCTACTGCTTGACCCTTTGGTTTGAGGATGATACGGGTGGCTGCCTTGTGGCCAACACCATATTTGGATAAGAGGTTCTCAAGGGTTTGTTACAAAAGTAAGAACCTCCATCAGCGATAATTTCTTTAGAGAACTCAGAATCTAGAAAATGTTCTCCTTGAGAATTTTATACGGCTTTGTGGTCGGGCGCCTTGCATGCCTTTATGACCACGCAGACCGTAGTCCTTTGAGATGTAGGCATATGGCTAGAAGGAAATGAGAATGGTCCCATAAATCGATGCCCCATACATCAAACAATTCAACTACTAAAATGGGGTTCAAGGGCATCATGTGACGACGGGAAATCTTTCCCAGTCTTTGGCACTTATCACACTGCTTATCATGGCAATGGCTGAAAATTCCTTCTTGTTCTTCTTCTGGCACACATTTCCTTATTATCTGATCAACACAATACTTGAACAAATATGGCTCTTCCCAATAGTACGAATGAACCCTTGCATGGAAGAACTTCTTATCCTATGTTGTCCACTCCACTGGTAACTCTCTTGTTACCAAAAATTGCTTGATATGAGCATACCATGGTCTTATACTCACTATCGATGAGACTCCTCGGAAATTCATCAAATATAGGAGGGTTGTGGGTATTGTGTGCTATGGTTAATCTGGAGAGATGATCGGCAACAACGTTCTCCACACCCTTCTTATCTCTAATCTGGAGGTTGAACTCTTGTAGCAATAGAACCCATGTAATAAGCCGAGCCTTGGCATTCTGTTTTGTGAGTAGATATTTCAATGCTGAATGATCTGTGAAGATTACAATATCTGACTCAATCAAATAAGATCGGAACTTATCTAAAGCATAGACCACCGCTAGCAATTCTTTCTCCGTAGTAGTGTAGTTTCTATGAGCTTCATTTAACGTTTTGCTCGCATAATACACCACATACGGCTTTCCTACTACTCTACGTCCGAGAAGCAGCTCAGAGGCAGTGAGTCACCTAGCATCGCACATTCTTTCAGGCAAATTGCCATCGGGGGCTCTCACAATGGAGTTACAGCCAGTCAAATATGCCTTAAGCTCCTCGAACCTTTCTTGGCATTCTGCATCCCATTCAAACTTTGCATCTTTTTCAAGGAGCTTGTAGAGCGGCTTAGCAATTTTCGAGAAGTCTCGGATGAACTGCGATAGAGCTTTGCATGTCCCAGAGTACGCCTTGTCTTCACATTAGTAGGAGATAGCCGTTTGAGATCAATTCTACCTTGGCTTTATCCACTTCAATTCCCCTCTCGGAAATGATGTGCCCTAACACTATGCCCTGATTTACCATACATTTTTCCCAATTTAGTACTAGGTTCTTTTCGATGCATCGTGGAGAATGGGTTCCAAATGGATGAGGCATTCATCGAAGCTTTCCCGTAAACATTATGTCATCCCATATAAACCTCATATCGCTCCACCATATCAAAAAATCACCGAGCATACAATCTTTGAAAAGTGGCGAGGGCATTGCATAGACCGAAGGGCATCCTCCATAAGGCATATGTACCAAAAGGACAAGTGAAAGTGGTCTTTCGATCATCGTGCGATCTCGATTTAGAAATAGCCGGAATACCCATCTAAACGATGAAGGATGACTGATACTCTAGGAAATTTAGTCCATGAAGGGTAAGGGAAAGTGATCTTTGTGTCGCCTCATTCAATATACGTAAGATCGATACATGCCTACAGAAATTGTAGTAAGTCGGGTGGGCATTTCCTCTCCTTTCTCATTAAGCACCGTAGTAACCCTTGATTTCTTGGGTACTACTTGGGTTGGACTTACCCAAGAGCTATCGAATATGGGGCATATGATGTCGACTTGTAGCAATTTCAACACTTCCACTGAAGTACCACCTCTGCGTATGTAGATTGATCTATAATGCAATATACCAGGCAGCTTTAGATTCCTGCTAAGTAGATATGATGGGTGCATACGATCAGGCTGATGCCTTTCAAATCGGAAATCTTCCATCCGATTGCTTTCTTGTTCTCATGGAGGATTTGAAGTAAACTAACCTCCTGTGGATTGCTCAATAGTGAAGAAATTACTATTGGACAATGCATTTTTCCTCCCAAAAATGCATATTTCAATTCAATAGGTAGGGGCTTAAGATCTAAGCGTTGAGGACAATGTTCCTCACTTCCAGTAAATGAAAGTAAAACTTCAACCTTTCTTCTCCATTGCCCATGCAGTAGGCTCACTTTACGAAGCTCATTGGTCTTCATTCACCACATCGACCAACTCCTTGGTGTCACGTCTTACCTGGCCGGCTCATTTGCTTGTTCTTGAGGATGGCATCTACTCGCCTGAGAGCCTCTTCTTTGTCATCCTCCTACATTTGGTGCATGTGCTTTTTGCTCGGATGGAAGATATTGAGCTCTAAGGTCATATTTCCAAGTTCGTGCATCACCCCATTCCAAACAATTAATAGTCGCATTGGGAAGTGGAAAAAAAATGGCACTTCCCGGGATGATTGGCACATGGTTAGCCTCTACTGCGACCGATTCGGTATCAAGCACTACAAAATCCTTCCAGGATAGTAGAATTTGTCCACACGAATCAAAACATCCTCAAGTTTGTCCCCTTTGGAACGATGGACCTATCGGCCTAGAGACAAAGTGATGGTGGTTGGCTTAAGAAGTTCTCTGGCCTAATTTGCTTATACATGGAAAAGGCGTTAGATTAACACTTGCCCCAAATCTATACAATGCCTTTTCCACACAAGAGTGCCGCCTATGTTAAGCGGAGATTGTGGACACCAGGATCTTTATCACTTCACGGGAGTCTTGCACTCAATGATGGCACTCACTTGCTCAGATCAAAAGGCCTTTTATTCCACATTAAGGCCTCTTCTTGTGCATAGATCACTCGAAAACTTTGCATACGTGGGGACTTGTGATCATATCGAGAAGAGGGATGTTATCCTTCACACACCGTAGTACTTCTAAAATTTCAGTTTAGTTAGCCCGGCTTTTCCTTTTCGAAGTGCCTGTATGGGAAGAGAAGGAGGGGTACAGCATGTTTTACCTCTTCCCTGGCGGTTATTCTTCCTCTCTGATGGTTCGACCATGTAGGAGCTTTCTTGGTACAGATGCAGGATTCTTTGGTCTTAGTTCTCTGCCTTCTGACGTTACCTCTTGCTTTGACTTCATCAATTCTTGCATTGGGATCACTGGTGGAGCGTATCTCATTCATTCCCCTCGGGTTTCTTTAATGTACGAGGAGGGAATTTCCCACTCGGGACCACTGCTTCTTCAGTTAGGCTTGACCTAGAAATGGAACTTTGCAAGTTGCCATATTTGTTGGAGATCTCAGAATGCATATTGTCTATTTTCTTGTTGAGGTAAGGCCCTCTTGTCTTAATTTTACGATTAGTTTGAACATTGACACCTTTTGTTCCTCCGCAAAGAGTACCTACCTTAACCCAAATTGAGAAATTGCTTGCTGTGAGGAGAAGAAGGAGTGGAGAATTTGCTTTGTTGTTGTCTTTGAGGTGGAGGCTAAGCTGGCATTTGTGCTCAGCAGGGAACATATGCGGGGTTTTGGCTTCCATGATAGGATCGGATGATTCCTCCAATTAGGTTATAGGTGTTGCCATGCGGGCATTTGTCAGTGGCTTATTTTGACCTAAGACATGGGAATGCTCTTGCGTGAATCCTCATTTGAAGGAACCATTGGATAATGCTCCCAGATGACTACTTGGTGACAATTAAAGCGGTACAGGTGAGATCGCAACAATTCAATCCTTTGCTTGCACTTCATGTTGATTTCTCATTTTCAAGCTCCTCGACCTTAGTCAAAGTGGTGGAGTTTGCTTTCATCGCCGTGTGTCTTGGAAAGTGCATAAATGCCTCCTCTTTGGTAGATTGAGGCCTCATTTTTCGGCCTCTCTTGGATTCGAGTTCGTCCCAAATGCCTTGGGGTTTCGTACATAGTTCAAAGTCTGTGGCTTCATCGGGTGCTTACTCGAAGTCCCCTCGCACATGGTTTCAGTGGTGCTTCATGGCCCAGAGACATACCATCATAGAAGTGATTCCTGAGCATTCATGTATCGAAACCATGGTGTGGACATGCCTTTGATGGTCTCCGCAAACCTCTCCCAACATTGATAAAACTTCTCTCTCGTGCATTATCGTAGCGAGTAAAGTGTAGATTTGCCTCTTCAAATTTATTGGTCTTGGTTGTACTAAAAATTTATTCAAGAAATTCAGCTTAAAGTTTAGTGATTTCTAATTGTTCTCAAACCTCGGTCAAAATGAGCCAAATCTTGGCCTTGTCTTTTCGGTGTCAATGGAAATGCTTTCGGCTTAAGCAAATCCATGCTCCGGATACACCTTTAAAAAGTTGTGCAAACTTCTCGAACTCGGATATTCGTATATGGATTTTCATTCTCCATTCCATGAAAAGTGGGAGCGAGGGCATCAAATAGGTCTTACTACCACATCATCAGCAGGTGGTATGATGCGAGGATGGTGCACTCACTACATGAGGGTGTATGTGGTCGCTCATTGACCTATATATTGTAGGATTTATTGGGCTCCTTCTTTGACTTTCTTGTTCTTCGGTGAAGGATCCATTTTGCTCCACTTGTGTACACTAACTTCACAACCTTGTTCAATTGGTGTACTAACTCTTTACCAATCTACCTGATATATCTCTATCGATAGTACATAAACACACATGAAACAAAAGAGACAAACGAGAACAACAACAGGGCTTGCTAAAAAGATCAGTATTAGCTGAAAAATAAAATATTTATTATACATAAAAAAAACATTGTAGTATTCTTGAGAAAAAAACTTGAAATTCTAAACAATGGAATTCAAAAGGTTTAAATGGTCACTTGATACTTGTAATGAGGATTACAGTACTCATTATCATCATCACGTAATAAGGCACCATCCCACAGAACAAACGGCGCCATTTAGTTAGTGCCCGCAGTAGGATTCGGATCAGCAATAACATACCTAAACTACTCCTACTGCCGTAGCAAAGCTACTGCAATATAGCTGCTCTAGGATTGAACACAGGGATGGGTTTTCGTCTTACAAATGATTTTGTAATGATTCACAATGGTGAGGCTTTTGTTTGGATTTTTAGTTGTATAAAAGCGGTGTTGTTTTCACTATGCTAGGCAGAAGGTAATTTGAAATAAGATGTAAAAGAAGTCCTTGAAGTTTTTGGGCCACTAGTTTTGGTATGATAGGGTTGCAAAGGTGTCCTCGGGTTATTTCCTCGCAGTAGGGAAGATGACCTATAGTCATTTCCAAAACCGGATCTTTGTTTAACTTTAAAAACTAACCCTTAGTACCATTTCTCTTTGAAACATAGCATTTACTGAGCATTCAATGTTCCTAAAGTTGAAATCTAGCATTTAACCTACATCCAATGGCTCGTAAATGACAACTAATGGATGTCAGTGTATCTAACACTAAGAATACATTGAACTATAAAAGCTTGCCAAGTATTGACCAAAGAAAGTACATCAAATAGCTTGCAAACCTAGTTTTAAGTTTGAAAACATAACTACCAGATGCCAGCTTGCGTGAAATCTGAGAGGATCACCTGCAAAGCATATCAACCTACCTATGACCCTCCTTTTCAAGGTTTGGGAAACTGTAAAAGCGTCCTTTGAGTTGTCATCCTCAAGAAGAGAATTTGTTTGGTTGCTAGAAAGTGAAGAAAGAGGAGAGAGAGAAAGTGAGGCCAAAAACAGGGGCCCGTACCGGAAATGCTTCGAATTAAAAGTTAGGTTCTGGAATTGTTCGAGAATGGCTTATATAGCCTTACAAGCGGTGAAATACCAATCTAACCTAACTAGTATAATTACGGTGAGGTAGAAATGAAATTAACAGCAGGGTCGTTTGTACACAAAAAAAGGAACGAGTTTTATTTGCGGGGAGAAAGTTTCGCTCACGTCGCGAAAATTCACTATTATGCGAAAATTCTATATGTGAGAATTTCCACACATAGAAATAAATTAAATTTTGGGTGTAGCGAAAATTTTTCACTATTGTAGCGAAATTTCGCTACTGTAGCGAAATTTTCTCTCTCCTGTTGCGAAATTTCCCTGCTTGCGCCTCATTCAATTTCTTCACTCCTAGCTTGATGCAATCAAAGATAAATCATATGAACTCGATGTAAATCAACTCAACTTCGATATGCCTAGCTTGACATGATAGAATAGGCCTCTGAAACACCATGAACACTACCCTGTGAGCAACCTCGAAATGCAATCATTAGTACGAAGGGACACTTGCGTGTCAATCGGTTTAACTAATATGATTAGTACACAAAAAAAGTACTTAGAACCTATCTAAAATAGGGTTCAAAATAGCACTTTTTGGGCACTAATCAAGGGTGAGTCCCGATCTTGTTGGAGATGGGTTGTTGGGGAGACCGTTGTTGTGTGTGTTTGAAATTTATTCTTCTTATATTCGCCATTTGGCCATATCTGTAAGCACGTCGAAGAACATTAGGAAAGGAAAGGCTACTAGCTCTTCTATGGGCGAGCGTAAAAAAGAACGAAGGTCGATACTTCGCGGTGTAAAAAGGAAAGGGGCGGAAAGGTTCCTCGTAGGAGAGTGAGGAAGAAGTGGCGAAGATGAAGAAATTGAGGCTATGTTTGCCCAGGCTCATCGAATCGAGGCCCGAGAAAAGTGGGTCCAGTCAATTGAAAGGCGGGGTTTCCATTGTGAGGCGAGGGAATGGGGTGAAACGTTTTGTTTACTGCTTTGGTCGGTAATAGATTATTCGGGATCAGGAATCTGCTGATTTGTTGTGGTGAGGTAAAAGGCTATTTCTGCCAGGCCATAGTCGAGGAATTCTACTCCAGCGAAGTCGGAATGTAGACATCTGTTGGAGACTACAATTTTGGGGGAAGCCGATTAATGGTCGGCCACGACTCGATAGCTCGATCGCTTGATTATGTCATGTACTTACACATGACCGACCTTACCTCTCGGGGGCTGTTCGAGTTTGATGCGAGTTTGTTTGCAAATACCATGTGCACCTACTTGGTACCCATGGGAGGTTTTGTGCGTAAGGAGTTCATCCCAGGGAAATTAAAGCCTGAGTATGCATTGATGAACAAAGTCATTCCACAATATATTGATTAGGCGAAGGAAAGAGAAGTTGCCAAGCAAGGAAGAAATCCAGTTTCTGTATGGGGTAATGACTGGAAAAATTATTGACTATGCCTTGGTAATATGGTGTATTATCAGGGACTTTTTGAGGTCCCCAACTGAAAATAGGCACATCCCCTTCCCGACCTTAGTCACAAACCTGGTGGAAGCTGTTGGGATAAGGGGCTTTGGTAGAGAAAAAAGAGTTCTTCCTAGGCTGGGGCACATCACAAACCAGACAGAAGCAAAAAGCCATGTTGCTTCCACAAGGCCTCAGTCATCACATCCCCCTTTAGCTATTTTTGGACAATCACCATCGTCAGCTCTTGGTCCGATGAGTACATCCCCCTTAAAAAGGATGGATCGTAGAATCGAAGGATGGATTGAATGCATCTTAGAGGCGGAAGCACTGGATCACGGGCTCTCGGGCTTAGGGAGTCATCCTCTGAGGAGAACCCACATTTCATTGGAGATGATCTTCCTCGACTTAGAAAAGGGGTTGGCGGGTGGATGGCGTAGTAGATGAGACGCATTCTCCTCGGTGACCGAGGAGGAGAACGTGGGAGTAGTAATTGCATTTGGGTTAGAATAGAGGGTGGTGTTGGCAATTGGGTAGAGACCTCGACCATATCATACCAACACCCTTTTTTTTACGCAAACCACATTTGTGGCCATGGTCATTACAAGCAGAAGGACCTTTTGATTTTGGTTACGTAGGATGTTCCTCTTTGACTTCTATGCATGTTAGTTTGCTTGGTTATGGTGAAATGCTTGCAGTGATAATGAAGTTCATTTCAGTTTGGTGACCTCATTGCAACCTTTTCTTTCAGATCCATGGTCCTTTATATGAGTATCTATGTTTTGTACCAGTTTGTTATTGTGTCCATTACTTTGAGACTGTGGTATTCATTTCAGTTCAGATGGTTGCATACTCAGTCAAGTTATAGCACTGTGTTCATTTTTGCCCTTGTGGGAAACTTGCAATGCCTAAAGCGCACATAGCGCATTTGTTGCACCTCCCTAATCGAATGGGCGTTAGCAGTTCAATTCTTGCTAGGGACTAGCAAGTTGTAGGTTGGGGGGTGTGTTGGATACATAAAAGTGCAACATTTATATAGGGTTTAATGCCCCCAGCTCATGTTTTGCTCTCATTTTGTGTAGAATAGGTGTCTTTGATCGTTTCTAGCGTTTTTATGCGTGTGCAGGTTTTTCGAGTCCTGTGCACATTTTTGTAGGGGTTTGTTTCCAGAGAACAAATGTAGATCATCGCTGTTGATGACAACCACTGTCGAGAGGCCCCGGGTGGTGCTACGAGTGAGAGGGATGGGTTGCGGAGGCAATGAATGGGTACCACGCTTCTTGTCATAGGTACCCTATCGATGAAATAATGAAAATCACCAAATTTACCAAATATCTGCAAATATCGGTACTGAGTACAATAGTGCTAATACACTTTTGGTACGGTGCCACACTTACTTGTCACCGTTACCCGACATGCAATCTCTGTAGGACTTGAGTAAGGTACAAATGCAGTGCAAGGAACTTACGCTCGTCTTTTCGACCACCACTTGAGATAACTAATGAGAATTGTATTTAGCCCACTTTAGGGCGAGTTAAAGAAGGATGGAATTCTAGGGTTTGGTTTTGGACGGTTGGAGTGTTTCTCTCATATTTTGCTAGGGTTTATAGAGTAGAGTACTTAGCTTTTCTTCAGATTCTGAGTTTTTAATTACTGTAATCTTTCGGTTGGTTTATATAACTCGGTATTTTCTTACGGGATTTTGTGCTTTTGATATCCCAACCTTGCAATACAGAAGTGTTGTTCTCAAATCACAATTACGATTAGTATTTTATTAACTATGAATCGATTCTCAGTTTCAATGGAGTTCTAAACCTCCATGATAGGGTTCTAACGGTGGAAACTCACCTCCTTCAAGGTAACAACCCTAAATTCCTCTTTCGTGCTTCAATGGGATTGTACGATGCTAAACACTTGTGAAAAATCTTATAAAACCTTAGTTTGGCATCTTCTTGACAACGTGTGAACGAGAGACTCTCGGTACACGTTGTGTAATAAATAAATCAGGACTAAGAGTCCAAGCAAATCGTCTGAATAAGTGTTTGTTATCGCTTAATCGTTCTTTGTCTTAAGAAAAGCTTTTAATGTTATATCTTCCGTCGAAGACCATTCATCAATGGCTCCCAGATGAGATTGTGAATAAGAGGTGGGTATTACCTGGTCGATGGTGAGTGAAAACCTAAGGATCACTATTATTCGCCTTCTTGTTTTCAAATAGTTAAGTTATCGATTTACTCAATCAATCAATCCACAACCCCGATTTACTTTAAACGCCGCAGTCATTGGAAATCACACAAGGATCACCCTAGGAAACCACTCCTGTGGAAATGACTTGTGGAGCTCCCTGATAGTACTATAATGTTTGGCTTGACTTTAGTTCCCTCACGGCGAATAATTTGACTACAGAAATAGATGAAGCAAGTTACCCCCATACTGAATTTGGTCCATAGAAATGTATGGGTTCCAAACTGTTCTCACCCTTTAATGCCAACTATACCTTTAGTTTTTGAGTGATGAGAGCCAATTCAATTAGAAATTCCATGTAAGGATCCATTTTTAGTTTAACTCTTACAAAACAAACACAAAACTCAAGTAAAATGAAAAAAGGAAAATAGATATGAACAAACTATAAATAAAACAAGAAAAACAAAGAAATATCAAAGTAATGAAGAATGACATGGGTACCAATATTAGTAAAGCGCAGTCGTGACAACGCGAAAACTTGATAGGCTCAATTTGTGCTATATAAAATGTATACGCCTATGTGCACAAGTGCCCGCGTCGCCTCAAGTACTAAAGTGTGAAAGTAAGAGTATAGTCCCACAAGGATAATATAATTACACGAAAGCATAGGGTTTTGATTTTATCTAACAAATTCCCATGGTGAGATTCGAAATGGTCCCAATGATGCCTAAATTATATATTAATGGCGGATTTCACATAAGCACATGTTATTCTTTCTCAAGCAATAACTATCTACCATTGGAAAAGGTTCTAATGTATCTCCACCTCAAACCATCATAACCAAGGATTGCATTAAGCATTAGAAACCTGCAAGCCAGATGTAACCCACAAATATCTCTATTCTATGGTGAAACATGACATTCTATTCATGGTCTAACCTAAATATTGTTTCTCAACCTTAAATTAGGTCACAAATCATGTTAATGGTGATCAATCATCAACAAGCATTAGGAATTGACTAGAACATTCAATATACAAGAAAATCTAAACATCAAATAATACAAATCAATCTAAACACCATGGTTCATTGTTTAGACTACATCAAAACCCTAGAAAATGAGTTTAGCTCATGGAGGGGAGAAATACAACCATAATAAATGAGGAAAAGTAGGAAAATAGAAGAAGAAATAAAATAGATTTGGATTGAAGCCTATCTTCTCTTCCAATCTTCCTCTCATTCTTCTTCAAGATCTTCTTCCCCGAGAGATTTTTCCTGGGTGTTTACACCCAAGGGAATCTCCCTCTTTGCCTACACGAGCACCTCTCGAACTCCACACGAGCTTCATCTCTGAAACTCCTCTACAAACCCCCTTTAAAAAGCCGAATTTCGTTCTTTTAAAGCAAAAAACCAGAGATAGAGGAGATGGGCCTTAGAAAAAAAGCATGACCTCTAAACATCACGTTGGTTATAGCATGGTGGATCTACACTACAGCGTGGAGAAATGGGGAGCTACTGGAGGAGATGAAGGCAAACCACGCTAAAGCGTGAGCATCCATATTTGCCGGGTGTGGTGCGCTCACACTACGACATGAATTACTTCATGCTAGAGCATGAGAATACTCACACTACAGCGTGAATGGGCTCATGCTATAGTGTGAAACCACTCAGCGCCTTAAGCGGTAAAAGGTTGTTCTTGACTCACCGGTAACCCATTTTTTCCATTCGTCACTCCTTCCTTCATAACTTCTTCATTCAGACTCCAAATCATTCGATCTTGGTGTCTACATAAAGCCCTCGAAGTCTAGAATCTGCCCATGCCAATGAGGGAGCCATAGAAGGACATCACACAGGCGAATTGATCATATGTTTGCTATGACTGTATGATGACTTTGTCGATTTTTTCTTCTATTTCACTCATTTCCGCTTAATGGTTAGCCTAATCACAAAATTGAGGAAAAGAGAGCATTGGGACACTTATTTATACCATAAAACTACTAAAACCTAAGCAAAACATGGGTATAAAATGAGTATTTAAGATACTCATCATCATGCCACAAATGGAATAAGACTCCTGCAGACACTTATAGTTATACCACCTTAAGCTCGGGAATTTCCAACTTAATATCATCGTAGTTTGTAGAGTGAGTAACAACAAAGTAAGAAAAAGTAATCATTAATGTTTTGAGGCTACAAACTTAATGTATGTGAACCATGGAACACATGCTAAGACTAAGCTATAGACATAGGATCTGCCTGTGGGCTAAAGTCCTACTCATATAAATGTATCTTGCCAAAAGTTAGGGAAGGACCTAGAGGCACAAGACTTGCCTATGGGCTAAAGTCTCATACAATAGGTTTAAGTATGTTATCCCTTATGATAAAACTATTGGATTATGTTCCTATTCTCAATTCATGTGGGTAGATTGAGAATAATAATCCAATATTTTATCCTGATTAATAAGAAAATTTAACCAAATATTTTCCTAAATTAATCACAATTATGTTATAGAGTGATCATCCTTACTATAAAATATTGGTCAACATGTTGTGGCTACTATTAAACAATGAAATTTATGGATCACCTAACATATAGGAACTTGAAGAATAAGAAAAATTTTCTTTCAAAGCCTCATAAGCAATATAAGACGTTCTTATCCCTGATATATGTGGCTAAAAGAAACCAGCGTTAAACCATATAACAAATAGGCTTGTGGCCTAGTGGTAGAGTGGGCGCTATATGGTTGGAAGGTCTAAGGTTCGAAACCCCTATGTGGTAAGTTTTAGCTTGCATTGTCGTGCCCACCATCTAAAAAACCAGGGTCCACACTGGCGGAAATAATAATAATTTTTTTCTTAAAACGAAAAGAAATGAAACCCCGAGCTATCACTAGGATGGGAAAACGTATTTTGGATATCAAAGCAAAAACATGGATCCGGAGTTCGATACCTAATGTACCTGCATGAAAATTGGAAAAGTTTAAATAAAAGAAAAAAAAATTCCCATGAATTGCAAGGCAAAGACCATCTGAGGGCTCTATTACCAAATGTTAAGAGAGGTTTCTGCATAGAAATTCAAAGTGAAGGTGAGAGTGTACTTACCTCGGTAATTGCAAAAACAAAGGAAAAATTTGAATGAGACTTTTGCATCCTTCAAACCACGATGAATGCTTGGTTGCTCGAGAAAGTGAACAAAGGAATTGTGATACAAAAACAAATCTAGCCTTTTATAAAGGAATTTCCATCATAATTACTTTTAACGGCTGAAATATGTTATGGCATAACATCAAAAACATTAAGGCCTGAATTAATATCTGAAGTCCGTTATAGCCTTAACGTCAAAATCGTTAAGGCCTGAACGGTAGGCAAATTAATATGGACCACTCAGTTTCTCTCTTAATTTTCTTAATGAGAGAACGGTCCAAAACAGAAATTTAACAGAAAATTCCAGAGAAGCAGTTAATATCAAAATGATACAGTCATCATCCTTTTATACATAACTAATCCTGATGAGAACATGTGGTAACTAAGGCGAGACTCTTTATTCTGGTCTGGCTGCAAATCGTTAAAGAGGGAAAGTAGGTGGTTAGAGCTTGAACTGTATTTGTATCTAGAGGCTTCTTCAGTTGCTTTAGGGATTTGGAACCTTTTCTTTAGGGATTTCTGTTGTATATTGTACCCATTTAAAGGGTCAAAATATTATGAATAAAGTGAGTACTTTTTTCAACTACACGGCTTCCTTTATCTACAATTCTTTTGTTAAAATTATTCACATTAATTGCACATGTTGACATTCCGAAGCTGAGAAAAGTGACAAATGTGAGCGGATAGGAATCAATGAGGAGAAGAGTTGAACAAGTGGACGGACGGATTGTGTTGCGTGAACACAAAGCAGGAAGGGCAATGTAATACCCGTAATTTTTGGCTCGTTTTGATTTGAATTATTAAGTTTTTAATTTGATTTATTAATTTAAAATTTTTCCTAATTATATATTTATTTTAACCCTAAGTATTTATTTTGGGCCTTAATATTTATCTTTGGCCATATAAAATATTTAGATAATTATTTTGATTAAATTAAATGTTAAAGTACAGTAAATATCTTAATATATATAAATTATTTTCCTAATCAAGTTTTAATTTCATATTAAGCCTAATTAAGCATAAATTAGGAACAATTATAATTAGTATAATTAAGGAGGGACTTTAGGGTTGTTTGCTACAGTGGAAAAGTCCACTTTTGCCCCCGACTCTCTCTCCTCACGCCACCCTTCTCCCTCTTCTTCTCCGGCGCCGCCACCATCTGTCCGGCCATTTCCGGCCACCGTCCAGGCCACCCAAGGCACGGAAAACGTCACCCACACTTCCTTCAACCTTCGACCACCCCTTCAGTTCATCGGAAGCGCCTCAATCACCGGAATTTTCGCCATTTTCTCTCTCCTAAGCGCCTCCGTTTCGCATTTTCAGCCACCTCATGGCCAGGCACCGGATCCCCCAGACTCCTCGCCCCAAAACCTAAGGATCCACCTTGATCGGCGTTTCCAAAGGTCCGTTTTGCGGTGAGCGGAGGGTGGAGCTTCACGCCGGAGTTAAGGCTGTCGGGGCCCGATTCGGCCACTCGGTGAAGTCTCTGAAGAAAGCAATTGCATTTTTGGGTCCTTGAGCCTTGGGCTTGGCGTGGGTGTCCCTCGAGAATCTATTTAGGCAGCCCTCAAATTTCGGCCCGCAGTCGGCGGCGGACTCTCGGGCGTGCCCGAGGACAGAACGTCCGATCCAGTTCCGTGGATTCGACCGGTCGCGTCGGTTCGCGTCGAGCTTGGTAAAGAATCTATACCCTAAAGCAGCGTGTGAACCTAATTGTGTATTTGTACGATAATCGATTTTAATTGTTCGTTAATAATGTCTTTATATTAAAAATGCTTTATTTATCGTTTAATTACGTATGTACGTATTTTTGGAAGTTATAATTTAAATGGTATATTAGGCTCCGTCACGTATTTAATCATATTCTAGTGTGATTGAACCGTATTAAATTTCATTTTAAGCATATTTTGTGCTTGTATTTATTTAATATCTAAGCTATTAATTGTATAATTAGTTGCTCGTGATTTGAATTTGTATTGTGATTGGATTAGGTCGGTAGTGGATTTATCACGTAGTTTGTGGCGGCTCGACATTCGGAATAATTGTGGATATTAGAATTGTATTTTTATCGGGTTACGGACCGTTTCACGAGGAGTTAAGTCCGATTTTTAGGGAGGATCTGTAGATTTTTCGGTGGGAACATAAGTTCGTTACGAGTCGGTTTAGTGCGTAGGTTGCACGGTCGAGTCGATATATTTAAATCTTAATCTTATTATTAATTATGTCTTTCCATTCTAGATTGTCGGCGACTCCGCCCGAGTTCTTTGAGCGCGAGGCGTTCCCAGAATCACGATATGTTAATGATTGATATCATATAACCCATAACACATAAATGCGCATGCATAGCCGCAGTATTCATGGCATTAGGGGCGTATTAGTCATCTCGATACGATATCATTATTCTTATTGTATTATTGTATGCGCATGTAAGTTTGTCGTGATGATGGATGTGAGTGTGTCTTCTGGCGGATGTGATATTCTTGTGCATTGTACTTGCCGTATTTGTAATGGGAGCGATGGCGGACGTACCACGATGGGTTACATCGGGACGTGCGCACCCGGTGTGTCGGATTATATTATGGATTAATGATTATGGATATGAGTTCACTGGTTGTGTTTCTCTCGGCGGGGGATGCCGGATGCAAGGACCACTGGTCGAGCATTTCTCTCGGGCGCTGGCTATAGGTTGTGGATTAAGTGTTGACTGGAGTTGGGACCACTGGTCGGCATTTCTCTCGGGGCGCCGATCTCATTGGATTGAGAGAGGCGTAAGGCTTATAGCGATGGAGTATAGGGTCACGCTGGTGTTCTCGATTGATGTGATGTTTGTGTTATGACATGAACTATCTTTGAGGTGCGTATACATGATTATATGAATTTCTTTATTAATATGATTTTCATTACCATGTTTATATTATGAATTCTTTATAAGTATGTATAACATTTTAGTTGTAGATGGTATAAATTATATGATATTAACTCACTCTCGGGTAGCCAGTCTCGAGTTATTTCGAGTCTGTCAGTCCTCTTTACTCGGATCCTTGATAACTTGGCGAATTCTCTTCCTTCACGGCGGTTATGTACTATTATGATATGACTATTAATCCTTGTGTATTAATCTAGGTATCCACTGCTGCGATGCCAGATATTAGTATATTTTGTAATTCGAGATAATTACATTTATTTTGTGTATGAAGATGGTGTATGTAGGAATTGAGATTTTATCTCTCCTAATGATGTTTAGTATCCCGAGCATATTATATGTATGTTGATATATTGTCGGTGATCGCATGATGAGTCGGTATGAGTATTTAGTTAAGGTTTGCTCACGGGTTTGGTGGCCTTACGCCTCCCCATTCCCTAAGCGCCGGTCTCGATCCCAGTTGGGTCGTGACAAAGTAGTATGTTTATAGGTTCCATTTCCTATGGCCTAGAGTCTAAGTTTCGATCTTGCGAATTAGGATCGGGATTAGTCCTTGTCTATCACCATTGCATCAAGTTTACGCCGTCGTTGGCGTCCATTTATTATCGATAGTCTTATGTTTACTTTTCATTATGAGGCGAGTCGAGGTTAATCACGTGGCGGTACCGATCACCACTGTGGCGGCGGCGCAGAAATTTGCCGCGGAGTTCTATGATGAGGCCCGGGAGGCCCGAGATGAGTATCCCTTGGCCCGTCCACCGATTCTGGGAGAGGCGAGAGCGAGGTAGGCCGTCACCGGCGGCTAGGCAGTGCCATTGGTGAGCCACGGTAGAGCCACGAGGTTAATATGCCTGAGGCGATTTCCAGGCCTGGCCAGATGCACATGTCAACCACTATAAGGCATTTTTAAGCGAGTATGGCGGGGTGCGAGCGACTCTCGACAACCTTAGACATCGGTAGGCCATTTGCTAATAGTTCTGTACGGTGGACCGGGTTTGACCCTGAATCCGCATTCCCTTGTTCGGTGCACGGGCTTAATGGGGTTGTATTTGATGGGGTATCTGGTGACCCAATGGATTTTTTGGACGAAGTGGAGAAGAGGGCATTTGATCTGAGAGCATCTGATAGACGGACTATTGAGATGTGAGTTTCTCCCTCGAGGCTTAGCATTGCGGGTGGTCTGAGGATTACATCAAAGCGTTTCTTGAGGGTATGACTTGGGATTTCGGTTGAGCGGGTGAAGATAACTACATTTCTTTTGCCATGAGGCAAAAATCTGAGGAAACCGATTTGAGGCGGTGAAGAGATGATAATATGCAGCCCAGTGGAGTACACCGCGGAGTTCATGTATCTTAATGAATTTGCTCGGGAGTTAGTTTCGGTGAATTGCGACGAGGAAATAAATTACATCAGGGCTTGGACCACTTTTCATATCCTTGGTGATCGGAAGTGTAGCTTCTTGGAGGTCAGCGATTTAGCGAGACCGGATGGGCGACAGCCGCCTTCATGGTATCTTGGTGGATGGTGCTAAGAAGGGCCGCGCGGAGGAGCAAACTAAAATTACCTTTGCTGTGTGTGATATTATGGTGATACGAGGGTAGCCCGATTGAGTCTGGTCGTGGACTGAGTAGTTTAGACCAAGGGGTCACAAGAAGGAGTAAGGCGCAGCGGAGAAGGGTTATAGGGCCTCCCAGTTGGATAGGGTTTAGGCCGTGGGGTATAGTTCGAGGGACGGAGTTAGGCTCGAATGCAATGACACCTAGTTCTAGCACCGATTATGTGCCACAGTGTGGGGCGGATGCATCAGGCCCTTGTAGGCGGCTGAGTGGGCTTGTTTTAGATTGTGGAGTTGGGCCATATGGCCCGAATCATGTCTAAGATTTCTAATGGCGACCTTTTCCTCGGGGTTACCGCGAGTACAGTGTTGCGCGAGTTCATTGGGCCGGCGCTAGTTCTTCTCGGCCCGGGTCGCCTTGATGTGAGTGGCGGCCCGAGGGCGTGGATATGGAGGTAGAGCTCGGGAGGCGGTTGGTGGTAGGGCGGGGTCGGGTTCGAGGCTCCTGCGGTCTGGGCGATGGTCGGGACCCGAGTTTCTGGCGCCTCCTCCTCGGGGCCTTGAGTCAAAATCTTTGTATGTCGGGTGCTATTCCGGTCTGTTATGCTGAGGCTAGGGTGTTATTAGATCCGGGTGCCACACTCCTTTGTGTCTCTAGCTTTGCATTGAGGGGCTTGGTGTTATTGACCAGGACTTAAGACCTCGTTATCAGTCACAACCCCTCTGAGTGATGCCTTAGAGGCAGATATTTACTTTCCATCGTGTCGATTTGTAGTAGGCGGAGACCTTATAGGCGGATCTTTTATTTTGAATGTGATGGATTTCGAGGTTATTTTGGGTATGGATTAGTTGGCGGGCACTATGCCATCTGGATTCTTGAGGAGAAACAAGTGATTTCCAGTTCAGGGGATTCGAGTTTGGGTTTAGTGGTGAGTACCAGCCCTTCTAATTTAATTTCAGCCATTACAGTGAGGCGGATGCTCGGGTGCCGGGAGTTATCGGCTCTTGTGAAAGGGACCTTTGCGATTGGATGAAGTGGAGTTGATAATGTCACTGTGCTTATAGTTTCTGATGTTTTCCAGGAGTTGCCGAGGTTGCCACTGTGAGGAGATAGAATTTTGCATTGATGTTGTCTGGAGCACCGGCTCCTATCTCCTTGCCACCTTCTGAGGATGGCACTGCGAGAGTTGAAGGAGTGAAGGAGGCGGGTTACAAGTTTGTTAGACAAGGTTTTGTCGGGCTGCGTACTTCTCCACTGGGGTGCTCTGTCTTGACTGTAAGAAGAAAGATGGTTCACTACGGCTATGTATAGATTACAGACAGCTGAACAAGGTGACCATTCGCAATAAATATCCGCTCCCCCGAATAGATGACTTGTTTGATCGAACGAGGAATTAAATCATGTTTTCTAAGGCGTCTCGGTCGAGGATATCATCGTTGAATAAGACATGAGGATGTTGAAAATGACGTGGGAGGTGGGCCGCGTGCTAAGTTCCTAGTGATGTCTTTTGGACTCACTAATGCGTAAGCGACCTTTATGGATTTGATGATGAGCGGGGTGTGAGCCAGCTATGGATCGCAGCCCGATTGTGTTCATTATGATGATATCTTAGTATATTCTCGGAGTAGGAGGAGCATGTAGAGCATTTAAGGATAGTATTGCGGACTTTGAGGGGCATCGGCTATATGCAAATTCTCAGAATTAGCAGATTTTGGGTGGATAGTGTAAACTTTGCTTGGGACATGTAATTATCGAGAAGGTATTCAAGTGGATCCCAGCGAGAAGATAGAAGCGGTGATGGATTAGCGAGACCCGACCCACGGTGGCGAGGTTCGGGGACTCTGGGTTTAAGCCGAGTTGTGCTCCTTGGATTTCGTGCGGGTTTTCGAGGATCGCACCCGCCCGACACGGTTAACCCGAAGAATGCTGAGGTTTCGGTGGACGGAGATTTGTAGCGAGTTTTGGCGAAGGATTGTTGACCCTCTGCTCCGGTGTTGGCATTACCTTACAGTACGAGGAGGTTATCACGATGTCATTGTGGCGCTTCAGTCGGTTAAGGGTGTGAATTGATGCGGCCTGCGGTAAGGTGATTGCTTATGCTTCCTGGCGGCCTAAAGAGGCCTGGCGAGTGCCCATCATGACTTGGAGATGCGTGGTGTGATCTTTGCATTGAAGATCTGAAGACGTACTGTATGGTGAGGCGTGTGAGATTTTCACGGATCCACAAGAGTTTAAAATATATTTTTCATGGAGAGCTAAATTTGAGGCAGAGAAGATGGCTGGAGTTGTAAGGACTATGATTGCCTGTGATTAAATACTCACCCAGGCAAGAAGGCCCAATGTAGTGGCGAGATGTGAGTAGGAAATCATCGAATGATCTCGCCCACATTAGTCTGAAGCGACAATTGACTAAGAGTTGTATGAATTGTATGATCGGGTTTCTGACTAGAGTGTGTTAGATCTGGAGCACTTTTAGCACATTTTCGAGTCAAATCGATTCGATGGGCGGAATTAAAACTGACTCAATCACGAGACACAGTTAGTAAGAAGATTATGGATGAGAGTTCGACGAGGTCGAGCGAGATGTTTATGATTAGGGAGATGTGTGCGTTGGGGTGGGTACTAGGTTGTGCGTCCCACCGATGTTGGACTTAGAAAAGGGTATGGAAGAGGCTCATCATCGACACGATGTTGTCCAGTTCTTAAGATGTATCATGATCTTAAAATTGTGGCCGAATTAGATGGTATGAAGAAGGATGTAGCGGAGTTGTATCGAAGTGTTTGACTTGCCCGACGAGGTCAAACCCAGGCATCGGAAGTCGTGCAGGTTATTCTGACCACTCCCCATTCCAGTGGAAATGGGAGAATATTACCATGGACTTTGTATTTGGGTTACCTCGAACAATGGGAGTATGATTCCATTTGGGTGATAATCGATCGAATGACTAAGTCGACACACTTCTTACTGTGAGACGCTTTTCCGTAGCCGGGTATGCTAGGAGTTGTATATTGATAAGTTATTCGTCTTCATGGGATCGATTTGATTATTAATACGACCAGAGGCCCCGAGTTCACTTCTAAGTTTGGCAGGCTTCATGGCGGGGAGCTTGGTACTTTCGATTGGACTTTAGCCTGACTTTCACCCTCGAGGCGGATGGGCCAGTGCGGGAGGACTGTCAGACGTTGGAGGACATCTGCGGGGATGTGTGTGATGGATTTGGCCAATGGTTGCGTTACCTTTAGTGGAGTTAGATTTACAACAACGATTATCATGCTAGTATCGGTGTAGGCGCCTTACGAGGGGCATTGTATAGCGGGAAGTGTAGATCGCCCGGTTCTTTGGGAAGAAGTTAGTGAAAGGAGATTAAGCGAGGTCTGAATTGGTCCAAATCACTTGAAAGATTCCTATTCGAGATCGGTTGAGGACCTCTTTATTGACGGAAGAGCTATCACGGACCCCGAGAGAAACATGGGTTTGGTGTAGGTGAGTATGTATTCTGAAGGTTCCGTCTGAGGCGTGATGAGATTTGGTGAAGGAGGTGCACCCTCGCTCGTGGGACCATTTGAGATTGTGGATAGAGTTGGGGATTAACAGCCTACCATTGGGTTGCCACTAATTTCGCCAATGTTCATCAGGTCTTTCATATATCTATGTTTGAGAAATGCGTGCGAGATCCTTCACATGTCTTCTGAGGCCCAATAGAGATCGGTGAGTTGCTCGTATGAGGAGCGACCTGTAGCTATTGTGGATACTCAGGTTCGTCAACTCCGATCAAAAGTCATTCCAATGGTCAAGTCCTATAGGCGAGAATCGGTCGGCTGAAGAAGAGTGCGCCCGGGAATCGACGGGAGATCACGGCGTTCATACCACGTACTTGTTCCGAGTAATGAGTTATGTTTCTTATTCTTAAATTCGAGATGAATTTTCTTAAGGGAAAGAATGTAATACCGTAATTTTGGCGTTTGATTTGAATTAATACAAGTTTTTAATTTGATTTATTAATTTAAAATTTTTCTAATTATATATTTATTTTAACCCACTAAGTATTTATTTTTGGGCCTTAATATTTATCTTTGGCCGTATAAAATATTTAGATAATTATTTTGATTAAATTAAATGTTAAAATACGGTAAATATCTTAATATATATAAATTATTTACCTAATCAAGTTTTAATTTGATTAAGCCTAATTAAGCATAATTAGGGACTTAAGTGTAATTAATTATAATTAAGGAGGGACTTTAGGGTTGTTTTGCTACCAGTGGAAAAGTCAATTTGGACCACAGACTCTCTCTCTCCTCACGCCACCCTTCTCACTGCTTCTTCTCAGCGCATACCATGTCGGCCGTTTCAGGCCCCTTAGTCCGAGCCGCGAGGCACGAGCGTCACCCGCGCTTCCTTGACCTTGACCACCCTTGGATTCGCCGAGCATACCGAATCGCGGAACCCACCTCGCCATTTCTCTCTCATTTGCCACTCCGTTTCCTCGGCGTTTTAGGCCACCTCGCATGGCCAGACACGGATCTGAACTCCTCGCCCCCAAAAACCTAAGGATCCACCCTTGATCGGCGTTTCCCGAGGTCGTTTCGCCGTGAAGCGGTGGAGCTTCTCGCCCGGAGTTAGGCCCATCGGGGCGGTCGGCCACTCCGGTCAGTCTCTGAAGAAAACAATTACATTTTAGGTCCCTTAAGGCCTTGGGAAGCCCCCGTGGTGTCCTCGGAATCTATTTAGGCAACCCTCGGAATTTTAGGCCCACTTGTCGGCGGCGGCGGACCTCGAGGAAGCGTGCCCGGGGACAGAGCGTCAGATCCGTTAGTGGCCGGCCGGTGCAATCCGATTCCCGCGTCGGGCCGGTAAAGAATCATGCCACTAGCGGCGTGAACCCCTAATTGTGTATTTGTCACGAATGTCGATTTTAATTGTTAGATTATAATAATGTCTTTATATTAAAAATGCTTTATTTATCGTTTAATTACTGATGTGCACCGTATTTTTGGAAGTTATAATTTAAAATGCTGGTATATTCATTTCGTCATGTTTAATCATATTCCGTGTGATTATTAGTATTAAATTTTATTTAAGCGTATTTTGTGCTTGTATTTATTTAATATCTAGCTATTAATTGTATAATTGAATTTATCGGTCGAGATTTCATGTGTGATTGGATTAGGTCGAGCGTGGATTTATCACATCGGTTGTGGCCCGGCTCGACATTGGAATAGTGTGGATATTAGAGTGTATTTTTATCGGGTTGGACCCGTTTCACCAGGAGTTAAGTCCGGTTTAGGGGAGGATTCTAGCAGCAGGGTGCCCCGATTAGAACATAAGTTAGATTTTAGTCGGTTTAATCTGCCAGGTTGCTGGTCGAGTGCAGGAGTATATTTAAATCTTAATCTTATTATTAATTATGTCTTTCTAAAATTCTGGGTCTGTCAGCCCGGCTCCGCCCGGGGGCGGCTGGCGGGAGGCGATTACGAGATACGATATGTTACGTGAGTTGATATCATATAGCTTATAACACATAAATGCGCATGCATAACCACGATATTCATGGCATTAGGCTGTATTCCGTCATCTCAATACACGATATCATTATTACTATTATTATTATTGTATCTGCATATGAGATTTGTCGTGATGATGGATGTGAGTGTGTACTGCTGGATGTGATATTGCTGTGCATTGTACTTGTAATGTTTGTAATGAGAACGATAGCAGGACATACCACCTGATGGGTTACATCAGGACCGCGTCGCGCCGGTGTGTCGGATGTAATGCAGTTAATGATTATGGATATGAGTTCACGGTTGAAGCGTTTCTCTCGGGATATGGAGGTAAGGACCCTGGTCGAGCATTTCTCTCGGGGCGCCGGGTATAGGTTATTGGATTAAGTGTTGACTGGGTTAAAGGACCACAGTCGAGGCATTCTCTCGGGCGCGATCTCATTGGATTGAAGGCCGTGGACTATAGCGATGGAGTATAGGGTCTGTAGTGTTCTCGATTGATGTGATGTTGTGTTATGACATGAACTATCTTTAGTGCGTATACATGATTATGTGAATTTCTTTATTAATATATTTTCATTACCATGTTTATATTATGAATTACATAAGTATGTATAACATTTTGGTTGTAGATGAGTATAAAATTATGATGTTAACTCACTCTAAAGGGCGACGGTCTCGATTTATTTCGAATCACATGCGATCCTCCTTCTCAGATCCTTGATAACGCGAATTCTCTTCGCTTCCCACGGCGGTTACATAATACTATTATGATATTATTAATCCTTGTCTATTTAATCTAGGTGTCACTGCAGTACTTCGGAATATTAGTATATTTTGTAATTCAGATAATTCTGTTTATTTTGTGTATGAAGATGGTGTATGTGGGAATTGAGATTTTATCTCTCCCTATTGATGTTTGGTATCTGAGCATATTATATATGTATGTTGATATATTGTCAGGTATTGATCGCGTGATAGTCGGTATGAAGTATTTGATTAGGTTTCTTTACGGGTTTCGTGGCCTTCGCCTCCCAGCCTAAAGCGTAGGTCTCGATCCAGATTAGATCGTGGCCAGGGCCAAAGGGAGTCCCCTTCTCTCCCCATTTTGTATGTATTTAACGCCCACAGAGAAGAAACGAAGTATACAGGCTGGGAGTTTAGAGTTCGGACGTTGTAGCAGTTTTATTGAGTATATCTATCTGTATACACTTTTTCTTCTTCTTTTTAATGAAATTATTTTCCCTATTTACTAAAAAAAAAAGTTATGAAATTTAGAAACTTGACTGACAGAGTTGCATAAATTATTACAGTGATATCTACAATTAATAACGTAGATGGGAGAGAATGTGGTAAATTACAGCATTCAAGCAAATGGCGGAGGAGGAGGCGGCGGAGGTGGTGGCGGCAGTGGTGGCGGAGTGGTATTGAACCTGTCAGAAAAGCAACCGAAGAAGCTGATGACGTCACTGCCATATGTAATGCTCATCAGATTTTGCACTTCAATCATTGGTTTTTCCTTCATATCTGAATCGGACTTTTGTTTGGATGTGAAGAAATTAACTCCGGTGGATGGTTCTGTTGCCCGAAGATAAGATAAAGGCTTTGAAGGAAAAGGTTTAAAGTGATTCCCTCTTTATATTTATCTCTATTTCATCTCTGAGATAAAGGTAGAAGGAAAAGGTTCAATAATGATACCCTCTTTTATTCTCTCTATTTCCATCTTGGGTCTTAGATATCAGCCAACATAATTAAGGTAGATTTGTTATTTATGTTAACGAAATATATCATCTTTCACATTTTAAAATGTTTAGATTATTGATATCAACAAACATAATTAAGGTAGATTTGTTGTGTCAATCTTTTAATAGATGCAAGATATTCAGTATTCTGACATCTAAGGTAAGTCTTTAGTGCGTTTATTAACTGCTTATTAGCAAAATGTTGTATCGTTCTTTAATGTTTTTAACAACTGTTGCAATTACAATCAATAAAATTTATTTTAAATTGGTGAATTTGTTATTGATGTGAAGGAAATATGTCATCTTTCATTGTTTAAAAATGTTTTAGATCAATGACAAAGGTAGGATTTTATCTCAAAGGGACATCATTTGGTAGTAAATAAAAAACATTTAATAATAAATTATAAATACAAAAAAAAATTTGTATTATGGATAACATTTTAAAAATATAAAATATCAATACTAAATTTAATTAAAACCATATTTCAACATATTCATTAATCATTATCATAATATATTTTAAAATATCCATATGAATTACTAAGGGATATATTATTAACAAGAAACTTTGACAAAATTGCTTTAAATAACAAATTTATTGTTCATTATAAAATAATGAATGATTATTTATCAATAATAAATTTTAAAAAATGAACAAATCATAAATTTATCACATACTCATATAAAATTTAAAAACATGTATAATTTTATATGTAACAAGATTTTCTTGTTCCTCCTATTTCTTATCTTTGTTTATCAAACAGCTTTTAGGTTTTCTTCCGGTTATGTTTCCCCAAAACATTTTAGAATATTATAAGACTAATAGGCATAATAAGATGTAAATAAGACGAGTTTAATTTTTTTATTGACTTTTATAATTTTTAATCAATTTACTTTAGAAAATCTACTCGAGTACACATTTTGGTTCGGTGATAGTATTTGTAGTAGTTAGTAGTTAATGGTGGTCTTTGGTAGTTGATTATTAATTCTTTTTGCTTAGTAAAAGTAGCTAATTGAAGGTTAATTTACTAATATAGACATTATAGAGATATAAAAATAATGCACATATATAGAAAAAGGACCACAAATAAATCACCAGAATATGAAATTATAAAAATTATAACCATAAACAATATCTATATTTCAACACACACACACACACACACACACACATATATATATATAATGTTATTTTGGTCATCGTTCTTTATTTATTTAAAAATACTTTGAGATAAAAAAAAAAAAAAAAAGGAATGAAGAGGTGTTAAAGAACTTTTTACTTAAAAAAAATTATTAAGTTACATGCTTTTTTAAATCTTTAATATTATTCATTTTTAAAGTAGAAAATCTTTAATTCTAAAAATATGGGTAGTCTTTTAGGTTCATAACAAAAATTTATAGCGAAATAAAAACAAAAATTTAAAATTCATAAATGCTCTGTTATATAGTTATTTTTATGTATAGACTAATATTTTAAAATATTTTATTTTGATACTCTTAACTTGCTTTTGTTTATTGATTGAAATTATAATTTGAGATGAAATAAGATTAAAAGTTGATAAAGAATATTTTACTTAAAAAATTATTATTCCTTTTAATAGACAATTTTTGTTTATCTTCTTCCGCATCATATCTTTGAATTGTTTATTATTGCTTCAAGTACCGCCCGAGAAAAAAAAAATCAAAACAAAGAAAAACGAAATCACAACCATAGGATGCCATTCCATCGGATAAAAATAGGAGAGGATCGTAAGAAAAAATGAAATTTGAATAATATTTTCACAAAGAGTGTTTAAGAAAAGCTCACGATTTGTAGTTTTTCCCAACGGAAGCAGTAGGCCTAATAAGCTATTAGGAGTTGATTAAAAACCTTTACCAAGCACCTCATAAGAGCTTATTGGGGTGAATAAGCTATCAGCTCCCCTCAATTAGCTCAACCAAGCACCCCCTCAATCATAAATAGGATATATTTTTGTTAATACATCTCATTATTGATTAGGTTATCAAATATCATATACTTTATCACATTTAAATGTGCCTTAATTAATAAATGTTTTGTTTGCTTAGTTTACCTAATCAAATTTTAATGCTTTTTAACCAATAACTTTTTAACTAAAAAAATAAGACTGTCCAAATATTTCATCAACATTATGAAAGTTATTAAAGCTAATAAAATATATAAATTACAAAGGGAATAAGATTTATTATATAATTTTTTTCCTTTTTTCAAGATTAGGATGCTTAAATTGTATTTGCATGTCTTAATAATGAATCCGTCCTATTTGAAGTCATGCTCTTAATGTAGACCGAGAAAATTCAATTTTTGGAATAAAGGCGAAAATGTGTTCGGTAAAATCAAATTTTACAGTCTGGATAATGAAAGCGGACTTCAGTTGAAATGCGTCTCATGAAATCTAACTAACACTTGAATTTCGTCGAATTAAAGAGATAGTGGACTACGGCGTTTTTAATGTTTGAGTATACGGGTGCGAGTAAAGCGACATGTGATGTATTGAAAGTCGCTGCAATATCGCTCATGTAGCGCGTATTTGCGTAGGTAGAGATGATGGAAATGGGCGACTGAAAGTGCGCGTGTCAAAAATAGAATGAGGACATGGATAGCGTTATTTGAAAGTTAAATGATAATAAGGATAAAATTTTTGAATAGTAATAAATCTCATTTTTTTCAAATGGGAAAAGAAAACGTCTGGCCAGAATGAGATCACGAAGAGGCTAGGTTTTGATTTTTAGTGAGAGAGTGTGCAACTTCTCTCTAAGATCCGGTGATCGGACCGTCGGATTTCTTCGGGCCAAGAAGGAAAGTTGCTCTATGCGGCGAGGACTACGCGTGGGCACCGGTTTTAGGGAGTTTCGACAAACTCCGTGAGGTAGGGGTTTTATCCTACTTGTTTTACCTCTTGTTTAAGTGTTTTGTTGTTTAGTTGAGTTGATTGGTAGTGATGGCCATTGTCCAGTCGAAACTTAGGACCGGGTAAATGTTTGGAGCCATTTGGGCCAGTCCGTTCACAGTGTATGAATTTGTTTGGGCTGCTTAATGTTATGATTTATGCATTAATTGTGTTTTAATTGTGCATGAGTTGGAATAGCCCGTAGGTCGGTTCCATAAAGTGGAACGATATGTGTTAGTCATTGCCACGGACTGACCAACTATTACATTTTGGGAATTTATTAAAAATAGTCGGGTTGGCTTGAATTGGACAGCATGACGTCCGTGTGTGGTGTGTATGAAATTGGTTTGAAATGAATGGCTTGAGTTAGTGGAAATAGATAGGTTATTGCGTATGAATTTAATGTATTTAGCAAAGAAGCCATAATTATATAAAACATAGTGTGTGGCCGAGTGGAAATGGGGTGTGATTATTCAGTGAGCTAATTTAGGTGATGGTTGACCAAAATTGAATAACATGTGGTGTGAATGCAAATTTGAGAATATATGCATAATTGATATATTGGTGTAAATTGCATTGAAATTTCATAACATGTTGTATGTGATTTGAATATGTTAATATAGCCATGTGAATATATTAGCATGAATGTGTGTTGATATGGCATAATGCATTTTCATATGCCTTGGGTAACTGAAATTAGGTGTGATGCGTAAGCGTAGATTTTACGAGAAAAGCGGTATGGTTGCGAAAGGAATTTCACAAGATGGGAGGATAGTCCAACAGATCATCTCGGATGAGGACCATGACTATTTTGGAAAGTTCCCCAACCAATTCGCCTCGGAGGGTAGTCCAATACTTTTACCAAAACTCGGTAGTGTGTTTTCGAGAACAACAAGTTTTGTTTTGAAAACTTATTATTTTTCTCATACATGGCAGGCGGGTGTAGGCAGGGAGTCGGTGAGGACTCGAGACATGGGAATGGGCATGTAGACATTCAAGTAGGGATCACACATTTGCCAGTGTGTGTTTACATTGAATCATTGCGTATAAGTAGATGGGAGTAACCCATTTAGGTAATTCCTTCTTGAATGATAGCTCACCTGTCGAGAATATCATTTAGAGTCTGAGGCGGTTGAGAGGCGGCTCATCTTAGAGGTCGATTTTGAAGAAAGCTGGGTTGTGGCTTTGAAGTTTTTGGTATAACATGTATTAAAATTGTAGATTTTAATATATGTTGAATTAAGAGAAATGTAAAAACTCTTGAACCATGATATATATTTGGTTGGGATATTTATATTGTGAGTATTGATGCAAGGGCCCAAGTGGCCATTATTTTACTCGCATTTGGATCCTGTGTGGTCATTGTAATTGTTGGGACAGGTTTGTACTTTGGGTAGAGCTCCCCGTACAAAGGAGACTACGCTTGATTTTAAGTGGTGTCAGATTTTTTGAGCATTCCACGGTATTCCGGGTTATTGATTTGTCAACGGATCCCGATTTTGGAAGTCACACTTAATAAACATCAATCATAAGTTTTAATGGAATCAAAATTCAAACATTTATTTTCTCGAGTTAGTACAATAATTTTGAGCTTATTATATGAATTGGTTGATTTGGCCTAGATTTATGTTGATCCGCGTCTGTTAATTGAGATTATTTGAGATGGGCTTAGTTAATTTAGAGGTCGTGATGTTGAGTGGGTTTGAGTTATTGACTTTTTATATTACATTGGACTAGAATGTAGGATTGAGATTGGACCATGATTTTTTAAAGGGATCGGACCATGATTTCAATTCGAAATTTTGGTTTGTGCCTTACATTATTTTTTTAGGTTTGGTTTTCCTAAGTAAGGAACGAAAAAACAATAAATAAATGAAAATGAATGTTTTAATATATGATTTTACTTTTTAAAAAATTTACCCAAAAACTTATTCCTTATATCGATCTTTTATTCTCTATGTAAAAAAACCTACATATCAAAATGAATTTAAAAAGTAGTACATAACAATAATGATTTATGGGCAGTCCTTAGAAACGAGGGTGGTGTTTGGATCTAAGAATATTACGTGAACACCAGTGATGTTCTATTGAGGAGGCGGAGAGCTTAGACCAGTTCTTCATGGGATAAAAAATATGGCAGGAGATAGGGTGAAACAATTGCTAATAGAATCCGATTGCCTCTTGGTGGTGCAATGGTTGAGAGGCTCAAACGAGACAACACCTTTCCTTGCAAGCCTTATTCAGGAATGAGAAAAGGTTACATCATTAACACCCAACATGTGTACATGAAGGAAATATCAATGTTCTAAAAGGCGTAAGGTATCACAAACCGGCAAGGTCAAGCCTTAAGCCTTACGAGCCTAGGCATGCCTATGCAAATCCTAGGCGTGAAAAGACGTTTAACAATTATATAATTATTTTAATTACTATAAGGCTACTAAATAAACAAAATAATTCATTTTTAAATATTAAAATATATATAAGTCTATATTATCTTTGTATGTGTAATAAACATGAATTAACATGTAATTGATCATAATAGATTTATGAAAATTCATGTTTTCGGGTTGCAATAACATATTAGTTTCAAAATATATATATTACAAACCTACAAGTACCTAATAATTCCTATATTAATATATATTTTAGCTATTACCATAATCTAACTCTTGTCTAATTCTTTATCGGACTCCAATTCAATATTTACATCTTCATCCAACTCATCTTCCGTGTCATCCAATACAAAATAATTTTCTTCGGGCTCCCTAATTTCAACTTGAGCATTTCTAGAACCTTTTTTAGGTGGTAACATATCACTCTCCATCTAATCTGTTTTTCATCATCCATCTGGCAACCATTATCCATGATTGTGCATTACTAGCATCACTTGCTAGTAGAGTCTCTAATTTATTACTCTTCTTTTTCTTATTCATCAACCTTGCATTAAATTTAACATAGACTAGATTGTTTATCCTTATGGTGTCTAGTCTATTTCTCTTCTTGGTGTGCACCTACATAGGAAGAAGTTAGAAAATTTTAGTAAACTTTATAAATGATTAAACTAGTATCTCATAACCACTAGCAAAATAATAATTAAATATATAACAATGTAATTAGTACTTGCAAAAAACCTCAATTTCTTTCACACCTCGATAAGACAATGAATTAAACCAAGGATCCTTTATGCCATTATTTTCAAATTTGGTGTTTCATTTCCATAGAAGTCCCACCAATTAACTAGTATATATATATATATATATATATATATATATATAAAAGAAAGAGAGAAAATTGTTACATGTAATATGATATATATGTGTGGTGTGTGTGTGTAATATATTAACATAAAAGAAAAAAAATAGAATAATATCAACATACCCGGATTATAATTCGCATCATTGTTCTCACTTCCACTTATTGCTTGTTTTTTGTCCAAATGCACCTTCTTTTTTAGTGTACCTTTGTAATTCGATATGTATCACATAGTGTTGCATTTGAGCATCGGGAAAGAACTTCTCAACACAAATGATCACATTAGTTGTTATCAATGGATCATCTTTGATATGCGAGTTCTTGAAGAAGTAAAACGGATTAAAAAAGTAAGTCGTTGTATGAATTGGACTCTCAAGACGATCCTTGCTTTTTGCATCAATAATGTTGAAGATTGGCATATAGTCACATTCCTTCAATATCTTTTTAATGTCATCCTTTGCCTTTAGTAGCTCTCCATAAACGTTAACAAAGCCCATTGAAGGCTTCTCCTCTCTATCAACAAGTCTAAGCACTTTCACTAATGGAGTGAATACCCTCAAACACAATTCTATTGAGTTCCAAAAATCATTGAGAACAACAATATCAAATGTTTGTTTTCCCTTTTTGTTCCTTGACCATTTGGTGTTATCCCATTCATTGTTTGTCATCATATTTCTTAATTCTTGTTTTTTATCTATCAAACTTTGCAATGTTAGGAAATAAGTTCCAAACCTAGTGACTCCCGAACGAACAATCTCTTTTTTGTTAAACTTTCTCATCAATACCAAAGCCTTATGATGTACATAGATTAAAATAGTGAAGAATTTGACCTTATCAATCACTCATTTGAAGCTAGGAAGTTTAGAGATTCCTTCAAACATAAGGTTTATGGTATGAGTAGCACATGATGTCCAAAAGATGTTAGGTCATTCTAATGCTAACAAATTTGCGGCAACCATATTATTGGTAGCATTGTCGGTCACAATTTGAACCACATTTTCATGCTCAATATCTTTAATACATTCGTTGACATAGTCAAATATGTATTGACCGGTGTGAGCATCATCTGAAGCTTCCTTTGAAGAAAGAAATGTGGTTCCTAGTTTACAATTCACACATAAATTCATGATGCTTCTTCTTTTTCTATCACTCCAAGCATCAGTCATTATAGAACACCCATTGTTTTTCCACTCTTCTTCTTGCTTCTTGAATATTTCTTTTGTTCTCTCCACCTCTCCCTTCAAAAGTGGCTCCCTTAGTTGATATTCAGAAGAAGGAGTATACCCCGAGCCATATTGGCCAAGAGCTTCAAAAAATCTTTTGAAGCTATCATTGTCAATGGCATTAAAAGGAATCCCGACTTCATATACCCATCTTGCCAAATATTGATGAACTTCAAGTTATCTTTTCTTGAAAATTACATCATTAACATTTTGTTGTTTCATTTTCTTACTTGCACTCATAGAAGCATCATCAAATTTGATTGGCTTTGCAAATTGATCCATGACACCCACATTAATAGGTATTTTCCTTGTCCTTCCTTCAATAATAGAATTTTCTTCTTCTTCTTCTTTTTCCTTATGTGTAGACAAAGACATAATCACACCATCTCTTAATCTAGCAAGATTCAATAGCTTCTCTACCTTTTTAGACTTGTTCTCTTCAAGTGCCTCACGACATTTGGCTTTTTGCTCCTCACTTGCTCTAAGGCATGGTTTCACCTTCCTTGATACTCCAGGGTTATGTGGACTTTGTGCCTACAATTCCCTTGTAACTTTACCACAAAATATGCATTTTCATAAATTAATAGGATCTCTGATAATCACGATTTCCCATCAACATCTCGAGTCTTTTTTAGTTCATTGTCACTAGAATTAGATGCAACGGAAGAATTCTTTTGTTTACTTGATTCCTACAAATTTTAATAATATGTGCAATTTAAAATTTTAATTCAATAAAACAAACTAACATTACTAAACACTACAAGAAAAAAGGTATTCGATGATAGTTTTTCACCGTCAAGATAAGGTATATATGTTAAGGTAGATTGGTATGCTCATATGTCATCTATGCCGATGTCGAAAGGCTAAAGCTATGTTGACATATGCATATCTACGGTTGAACTTATTTCTATGATAGTGGGATCTTACTAAAATGACATATAATATTTATCTTCTACTTACATCGAAGTTAGGTTAGACATATGTGAGCGTTGATTCACGATTTTGTCAAGATTATATTCAATATATATTATTAAGCTTGAGTATAATATATGTCAATTTTGTTTGATATGATTTTAGATTTAATTTTGCATATATTTTAAGATGGTGTTTTTCATCGATTAATTTGAAATTTTATTAACTTTTGTCCTTGTGTCGAATATAATTTATTGTATGTCAATATTTATTTTCATAATCAAAGGAAATTGTGTTTGTTATGTGAGGGTTGCATGTAAGATATGCCAATACTTTCAACTTATAGCCAAAATGTTATGCACCATAATTGAACCTGTTGTGAAATTGAATCCATAATCAAAAGTAAAAATCAACTTTCAGATTATAGAACTAAAATCTAAGCATCCAACTTAGATATTCTATTATCATGCATGATATTCTATTATCATCAAATACATAACATCCATGGACGATGTTCTATTATCATCAAATACATACAAGACATTTGTAAAAATATGTCAAAATCCAATAGTTACATGACAAATGAAGCCTCTGCATAATCATTTTCTGTAAAATCTGGAGCTGCTACCATGTTCCTTGTAAAACTGCAATTGTTGCTAATGTCACATAACCTTTTGTAAGGAAGAAAAACAACATTAGTTTGTTTATATTTGAAATATTAACATATAAAAATATACAAACATGTACCCAAATGTATTTTCAAATAACCTAGCAAGTATACATAATCTAAATATAGATATTTTCCCAAGAACCAAAATATGCCAATGTTTGTGATCATAAAACTTATGTGTGATCTTGTCCTTTAAAAAATATATCTATTGTAAATGTCACCTAACCTTTAGCAAAAAAGAAAAAAAAAATCACTACATGTTTATTTTTTAAAGTTAAATTATTAAAAATTCAATGTGAAGAAATCCATGTCTGGATGCATTAAACATGTCGATTAACCCTTAGCAAGTATGGGAAAACAACTTGTTGTTTTATGCTTGTCCATTAAATATATAAACATATATCTAAATACGTCAAATATATTGAATGTAACTTAGCAACTATACATATATAATCTTGTATTATTAACAAATATATGAAAAGAATGTAGATATATAAAAATATAAAAAATTAATAATAAATTTGCATAACAATTAGAACTTATACATGATCTTGTACTCTAAAAATTGCAAGTCTTAAACATATGCTTACAACTAACACTTTTAAGAGGAAAAAGAAGATATGATACTTTTATTCACATGTTTCATTTAAAAAAAGAATATATATATATATATATATATACATATATATTTAATAATGCAACAAATATGACCCCAATACCTCTTGGAAAAAAATAAAAATATAATATTAGTGTATGCTCCAGTTTATGCATTAATAAAAAAGGATAGAAACTTGTACCCAACTATAACTAAAAAATTCAAGCTACTCATGATTTGGAAAGAAAAAGAAATACAAATATATAAAGTTATGTACTGAAAATATCAAAATAACTAGTTGCAACTTGACATGGTGGCTAGAACCTAGACATGATGTATGTTCTCAAAATTGCAACTACTGCAACTATCATTCAACCCCTTGCAAGCAAGTCAAAAACTTCATTACCTTTGATATGTTTATCAAAACAATATTAATTAACATATAGCAGAATATATGTAAAAAGAACCTAACAAACATATATAATAAAAAAAAATTGACATGAATTTGTATTTCAATCAAATATATTTTTAGAAAAGATATCGTCTTGACTCAAGCGTTCAAAAGCCCAGCATTTTATGCGTGACAGCAAGATCCATGCTTGATGTTGCTTAATCTCAAAATTGCAATAGGCTGCGAGGAAGTCACTTTCTACCTCGCAAGTAAGACAAAAGTAGCATTAATTTAACCTTATCTTTAAAAAAATGTTAATAATAATAAATTTTACAATACCCATTATATTTGATCCAAGATGAAAGTAGTTAAAAATGAGGGCCCGATTCCGGATCTCACTTCATCTAGCTTCCATTTCGTGAATAATGTTTTTCCTTTTAAACTAAAGCATATGGCATGAAACATATGTTACTATGCAACGTGTTAAGTATAAGTTAATGTTCTCACACTTGTGAAAATAAATGGTAAATAAACTGAGATGTTATCAAGCTTATTTGCGATTATGTCTCGCATGTCGCATAACAAAATATCCGCACATGACACCATCCAATTGTTTAGGTCTGTGAGCAAAATTATATCAAAAAATTTCATGAGTCAAATATGACATCATGAATTTAATTACATTTTCATCTTTCATCCATTTCACTTAGTAACAATAAATTACATAATGTTAGCTTCAAGTGCAAAATGTATTAGCTTGTTGTATATTTCTTATATTGATGTCATAGAAGAAAATTCGGCTAAGTGTAATTAATAAATATTTTATAGATGAACTATTTGATTAAGATGGATAAACAAGTTGACCATTTATGTAAGAGAGAAAGAAGAAGAAAAATCAAAGAGTTGTACCTAAGAAAAGAAGTTAACCCTAATATATGATGCACATAAAAAGATTGTACTTCTAACTTAATGAGAATAGCGTAGAAAATAAATCGAGACCTATATGGCTTAATTAAATCTATTCAAAAGAGATAGACTAGCTTCCTTACCTATGGATATCTAACTAATTTTAAAGTTCTTGTGAGACCCCACCCATGGTAATGCCTCATGGGTACCGCCCGGTGGAAGCTCACTAATAGGATATCCTCATTACAGCAGTTCGACTCGCCTCGGAGATTCGAACGGGACTAGGATCTTTAGTCAATGAGGAAGCATCTGCGGTACCAGCTAAGCTAGTAGCTCGGTTGGTACGAGAGATGCTTCCGATGAACTAAAGGCCTAGGTGGGTTAATCTCTGGGAGAAGCAAGGCTTCGATGGGTGAATATCTATAGTGAGCTGCAGTGCTATAATTACGAGCAAATCTCACAATAAGCCTTTTATTGTGGGGGTCGCACCCTTCGTGACCACGGGTGCCCTTCGGGTGGCCTTGTGAGGTCCACCCTTCGTGGCTCTTGGGTGCCCGGGTGGGTCCCGCTCACGGAACATATCATGCCCTCCCCTAGGCATTTTCTTTCGCCTCCATGAGACTCGAACCCGAGGACCGGCTTAAGGTCAATGAGGAGCATCTATCTGCTACCAAGCCAGGCTAACGTTGAAGGATCCAGGCCGGATTTAACCTCGTGAACACAGGGGACCTCCACGGCACTCCAGTGGATATGAAACTTTTCCTTAAAGCAGTCAAATAAAATCCATGGAAGCGAACCCTTTAATCCTTAACATATCTTTAGAAAATAATCTGGAAGCGAGAAGTGATAAATTTTTTTTTTCTTTTCTTTTCTTTTGTTTTCAAAGCATGGATTTTGAAGAAAAATTGGCCGGAGTTCATACGTTTTGGACTTCCCCAGAATTTACAAGGCTTGATAAAAGCATTTAAAAACACTTATAAACTTCAATTTTATACTTCCATATTAGGACTTCGTCACAACCCAATCAACACAATATACATACATATACATTTGTTTACTTCAAATCATCAAAACATTCAAACCCTCTTAAATTCCATGCACATTTTATCAAAACATTTTGGGCTTGAGGCGGACTTAAATCGACCGCCTCACATTACCTCGTCCAACGAGGATCGAAAGCTACGTAGTTAAGCACTGTTTTTATACATATACATATGCATAACAAATATTCAACATAGACAATATGCAAAGTGACTATATACTCTGATGAAATCAGTCTTCGTCTCATCAATGGCTCGACTCCTTTGCACGGGAGTGACCTCTATGGCCCCTTTTGTCTTGGAGTCTGAAAATATTTTTTGAAACATATAGAAAAGAATAGGCTAAAGGAGACGGTGAGTGTACATTTTCATTAAAATAACATTTTCAGTATATACCAAAATAATACATACTTATACAATTAAAATCCATTTATACCTTAAACATTTATACCTTAAACTTTCTTTCAATAAATACTTATGCATTTAAAATCCATTTATGCTTTAAACATTTGTACCGTAAACTTTCTTTCTTTATTTCTTTCTTTCTTTCTTTCTTTCTTTCTTTCTTTCTGATGGAACCCAGGGGAATAAACACACGAGCAGGTTTAGAGATATACTTGACGGTGAGAGACGATCACATTGGAGTCATAAAAGCATTCTTATTTCTTAGAGGAGAAACTCACGCTTTGCATGAGGTTCGGTCATGCGCTTTATCACGTGCAGGATATTACTCTAGACACCTATTTCCCTCCCTCGATTAATGGCCCTTCTTTACCTCTAAATCCTTACATAACCAAAGTACTGCGCCCGGTAGATGTCAGTCCTGCTTGATCATAGGGGAGTTTAGGGTAACCATCGATCAAACATTTTTAAACTTTCATAATACCTTAACATGTACGCATATTTAATACACATATAAATATATGCATTGATGCAAGATAAAACATTTCCATATGCCTTAACATTTACATAAAAATTTACATTAAACTTTTCGAGTTTAACATTAAAACCATTCACTTTTAAAGCTCAATTCTCAAAATATCATTTTCCTCCACTGATTCACGCTCAATCCCGCTTGCTTCCCGTCGAATTCCCGTTTCCCGTCCGATAGTCCTTTTCACCTTTTTTCAAAACCACAACTATACATTAATCATAACTTCCATTTAATCCACCATACCTTCATTTTAAAGCCAAATGAACAAATTACCCTTAAACACTAAAACCCACTCATTTTGGCCAACCTTTTTCCAACAATACTCTATAGACTTTATGACTCAAAAATTATTCAAACGGTCTTCAAAATTTATGAAACTCTCCAGATCAGTCTTTTATATATCCAATGACATCTCTTTAAATTTTCAATTTAAAATTCCTTCTCTAAAGCCCTCAACCACATAACACAATCTGCACAACAGATGACTCAGTTTGGCAGAACAGAATCTGCACATAGCTCCACTTTGAAACATTTTCTGGGCACTTTGGGATTAAATTTTGCTTAAACTTTCTTCAGATAAATTTTTTCCCTAGAAGTCTATTTTAACCATAAACTTGAATCACTCAAATCGGATCAGAAATGAGCAAGTTATGGTCAAAATCCCGACAAATGGTCAGAAAACGAGGAAAACAGAGCATTTCCTGTACCGAGAACCAGACAGTGACTTACACATGGCCCTACTTTGAGTAAATTTTTGGGCACTTTAGGGTTATAATTTGCACGCAATTCCTTCAGATAAATTTTTCCCCTAGAAGTCTATTTTACCCATAATTTTGAATCACTCAAATCAGATCTGAAATGAGCAAGTTATGATCAAAATACGAAAACTGGTCGAAACAGGAAAACAGAGCATTTCCTGTACCGAAACTAGTCCAGCGGAATTTTCAGATTTGCTTCCTTTTTGCCACTTTTCTTCTCAAATTAACGTAAATGCAGAAACACATAATTCGCCTCCATAAAAATTTACATGGAATTCATCCCAAAAACAACTCCGCAACAATTGAAATAGAGTGTTATGGAACTGAAACCTCAAAACCCTAAGTGAAACTTCAGAACCCTACCTAAAGGTCACCAATTCTTTATAAAACCACATGCTTTTGATGATTCCATCCTTACTTTACACCAATTAGGAAAACTCATAATCCCAACAAACATCTAGGGTTTAGGTGATCTCATCCAAAACCCTAGACCAAGGAGCATCAATTCTCCATGGAAATTCACACTAAAAGCCCTAGACATCAAAAGACATTTGATTCAAAGACAAACATACCTTAATCTTTGGACTTCTCCTCCTCCTCCTTCTTCCTTCTCTTCCTCTTGGCTCTCCTCTTCCAAAACCGTGGAGCCTAGCCCTTTGGAGACCAAATCAAGTTTGGCTCTTATTTTCCCATTTTTAATATTTTAACATTTCCTTTAATTACCAATAGCCCTCAACTCTTGAAATTTAACTTTTGAAATTCTAGTATGGCCCATCTCTAAGTTGATTTTCAAATTTTTCATATCATTTTTGCTTAATGACCATTATACCCTTATGCTCATACCACCCTCTCTGGTTTCATATTATCATTTCCTATTTTAATCTCCAAAAATACTACTATGTGACATTTAGTGCTCTTATACACCCTATTATCATGTCTTGTACACTCTCTCGGGATGGGGTGTTACAAAATCCTCCCTCCTTATGAACATTTCGTCCTCGAAATGAATAAACTACTCTAAAAGTAAGGAAAGGAAAATACCTCATCCAGAAAATAATTGAGGGTACTGATGGCGCATCTGGGCCTCTGGCTCCCAAGTAGCTGCCTCTCTCTCATGATTCTTCCATAAGACTTTAACTAATGGAATCACCTTAGTCCTCAACACATGTTCCTTACGATCTACAATCTGCACAGGCGTCTCCTCATAAGTCAAATTCTCCTTTAATTGCACTGGTTGCTCTCTCAATACATGTGAAGGATCACAAAGGATATATATTTCCTCCGACATCGACACATCGGAATGTATCATGAATCCTTGATAGTGCAGGGGGTAACTTCAACTTATAATCACAGGTCCTACTTTTGCTCATAATATCGCCAAGGTCGATATACCTCGGACTAAAAACCTCATTTCCCAAAATCTCAACACACTCAAGGTGAAATCTTCAAAAGACTTGGTCAACTATCTCCACATTGTAAGTCTCATTGTGTCACGCATAACTTTTATGTCGGTTTGTGCGATTTTCAATCTATCCCTTATAACCTTGACCTTACATCCTGAAGTCACTTGGGCCCGATTCAGGACCTCTTAATTTCCTTTCACCTACCTCGTCCCAACAATTTGGAGTTGACATTTTCATCCGTAAGAGCCTCATAGGGGCCATACCAATCTTGGCACGATAAGCTGACCCATAGTATGCAAACTCCCTCGGGGGTAGATGGAGTGTCGACTTCCTCTAAACTCCATAACACATGCCACTAAGCATATCCTCTGAAGTCGTATAGTCCTCTCGGATGGGCCATCCGTCCATGGATGAAAAATTTATCATGAAGTTGATTTAATCAAGGAGCGTGTAAAGCTGGACCAAAGCGTAGTGAAACCTAAGTTTCCTCTGAAACAATGGAAGTACTAAACTACCCTTCGACCCCTCTCATTTCCATTTTGGCGAGATTATGCACAAACCATATTCTGTTTTATTCTTCCATTTTCTTCACTCTAATTACTCCGTTTAATGCCTTATACCTAAATTTCACTATCATGGATCTGAATGCGAAGTTCTCTAATCACATCTATCCTTCTGAGACATAAAAATGTGGCTAACAATGCTCCTTTGGTATCAGTTCAGTCTCACCCGAGGACACCGGTTCTATGGTGAGGAAGATGCACGGCCCTCACGTGCGATAGGGAACTCATGGGTCTTCTACTAAGAGCATCTGCTACCACGTTCGCCTTTCCATGATGATATTCAATGGTACATTCATAATCCTTGACCAGTTCAATCCATCTCCTCTTTCTCATGTTCAGTTCCTTCTGCGTAAATAGATACTGCAAGCTCTTATAATCAGTAAAAATCTCTGGTACTCCATATAAATCTTGCCTCCATATCCGCAAAGGCAAATACTACGTTTTTATGGCTCAGTGGTATGTAGGAAAGTGCATTTCATGCTTAACTGTTACCTAGAAGCATATGCAATCACCTTGTCATTACGCATTAATATAACTTATACCATGCCTAGGGCATCACAATACAACGCAAAGCCATCACATACGATGGAAATGTAGTACTAGAGCTAGGATCAATCTCCTTTTCAATTCATCGAAACTCTATTTGTGAAGCCTCCCGACCATAAAAACGGTTTCTCTTTCTTTGTCAATCCCTAGTCAAGGTCTTTGCTATCCTTGAAAATCCCTCAACAGACTTCTGATGTCTTTGCGAACCGAAAACTCCTTATCTACTTGTAACACTCGTGAGAGTTTCAATTCAATATAGCTTTGACCTTAACGGACCCTGCGACACAACCTCTCTTGAAACTATGTGTCCCAAAAGGCGACAGCTGTTGAGCCCAAGCGACACTTCTTGAGTTTGGCATATGGCTGGAGTGTTCCGCAATGTTTGCGAGGAACTATCCTCAAATGCTGCGCATGTTCTTCTCCAACGCCCGAATAGATCAATATATCTTGTAAATACGATAACAAAGCCCGATCTAAGTAAGGCCTAAAAATCCTGTTCATGAGATCCATAAAAGCGGCTGGGGCATTTGTAAGTCCAAATGGCATGACTAGAAACTTAAAATGCGTGCAGTGTTCGAGATCTTTTGTCTTGGGAACATCCTCATCATAAAGTCTCGACTTATCCAATTAAGCTTCCAATTAAATCAAGGCTCATGACAACATCTTTGCAGAAGCCTTAAATCAAGCCATTAGCATCCTTAAAGTGAAAAACCCATGTGCCCCTTACCTTAACAAAAGTACATTTATACCTTAATCAATTCTTCTTCTTAAAACCCATTAATTCTAGCACATTCCATTAGGCATTTAATCACTTCCAATTGATTAAAATCAATGGAAACTCAACTTCCATACTTCTCCTAATGTGGTCAAATCCTACATGTCACACATTCATAATTATTTAACATTTCTTCCGTTTCTTTCAGCAAATTATATTTGATAATTCATCCCACATGTCGTGATTTACTTAAGCTAAATCAAACCAATGCATTCAATTAAACCCTTTCTTAGCCCCTATATCTCATCTCATTTTTCTATTCAACTTTTAATTCCATTAATTCCATTAATTCCTTGAAGCATTTCAAAGTAATGTCATTAAATCAATTCAAACCAATCAAACAACATCACTTTCATTTAACATCAAAGTTTACCTAAATTGACAATCCTTATAATATCATTCTTTCTTTTCAATTTCTTACTTAAAATCAACCTAAATTATATCAATTTAATAAATTTAAAGCCTTAATGTAACTCAATTGAAGGTTTAGAGTAAATAATCCATAAAATCCTAATAGCTTACTAGAACCTCCTAAACCCGCATCGACCCGGCTCCGTTTGTCCTTGACTTTAAGTGGCGCAGGATTTCAAACCCATGCTCCTCTCATCCCTAACTACGACCTCTACTACCTGGCGTGCGTGTGTGAAATTTATCGATCTTATGGTCAAATCCTGGACTAAAACCTACAACAAACCTCTTCAAGCCATGATATGGACCTTTTTGGTTTTTCCATTTTATCTTTTATTATTGGATTCAACTTTTCAAGCAATGATACATGACTAACTTCTCTTGATACATGACTTGTGGCATTTCTTGGAATAAGGACCTCATATCCTACAATTGATTGTGCAAGATTATGTATAAGATCATGCATTTTATATGTTAATCTATCATTAGAATACGTCTTCTTCAACTTTTTTTTTCATGATCATCTTGGCACGATTCTCGAAATATCGATCTCCCATGTCCTCTAATTGCTCATCTGTTTGAACGTAGAACATTATCATTTCCATGTTGAGTAGTATGATTTTAAATTCGACGAATAGACTCCCCATTTGGGCCGAGTCACGATTTACATTACATTAATATTCCTCCTAAGGTGTTGATGATGAGTGGGACTCTTCTACACATGCCTACAATTTCTTTTCCAACTTTTATGATCTTTTCACTCACACTATTCTCCTATCCTTCAAATGTAATCTTTGAAATTAAGTCGAGAACCTTTTTTGCCTAGACCTTCCAACTCAAAGATCCTGAAGTATTATTTCCTATAAATGAAACCTCGGTATTTCGAGGTGGTGGTACTAATGCCTTAAGGCTCTCTGGTGGCGGAGTCGGCCTCGGCAGCGCATTTCTGTGGTCGGAAATTCAATATGTCATGTCTTGCATATATGATTTTAAATCACATAAATAATTATGCAATTTTAAATAAAACATTAAAACAATCATATGAACATAAAATTTTCAAATCTTTATAACATTTTCAAGCTAGTGGCTCACGATACCACGTTGAAGGATCAGGCGGTTAACCTCATGAACCGAGGACCTCGTACTCAATGGATATAGAAACTTTTCCTTAAAGCAGTCAAAATAAAATCCATGGAATGAACCCCTTACAATCCTTAACATATCTTTAGAAAATAATGCAGGCGAAGTGATAAAATTTTTTTTTCTTTTCTTTTCTTTTGTTTTTCAAACACTTGGATTTTCGAGAAAAAATTAGCGAGTTTCTCTGTTTTTCGGTTTCCCAAATTTACAAAACCCGATAAAGCATTTAAAAACACTTATAAACTTCAATTTGCACTACTTCCATATTAGGACTTCTCGTCCACAACCCAATCAACACCAATATACATACATACATTTGTTTTACTTCAAATCATCAAAACATTCAAACCCTCTTAAATTCATGCACATTTTATCAAAACATTTGGGCTTGTAGGACTTAAGTCGACCGCCTGCGTACCTGCGTCCAGCGAGGATCAAAGCCCGCGTAGTTCCTTTTCAACTTTATACATATACATATATGCATAACAAAATATTCAACATGAACAATATACCAAAATTATATATACAATGAAATCCACGATCTTCGTCTCATCTGATGGCTCGACTCCTTTACGGGAGTGACCTCTGTCGGCGCACCTGTCTTGAGTCTGAAAATGTTTTGAAACATATAGAAAAGAATGAGCCCAAAGGAGCCCGGTGAGTGTACATTTTCATTAAAATAACATTTTCAGTATATACCAAAATAATACATACTTATACAATTAAAATCCATTTATACCTTAAACATTTATGCCTTAAACTTTCTTTCAATAAATACTTATGCATTTAAAATCCATTTATACTTTAAACATTTGTACCGTAAACTTTCTTTCTTTCTTTCTTTCTTTCTTTCTTTCTTTCTTTCTTTCTTTCTTTCTGATGGAACCCAGGGGAATAAACACAAGGCAGTTTAAGTGTCTTGACGGTGAAGACGATCACATTCAGTCCATAACCACTCTGCTACGGAGAAACTCACGCTTTGCATAGGGTTCCAGTCATAGCACTTTATCACGTGTAAGGATATTACTCTAGACACCTATTTCCCTCCCTCAGTTAGTAACCTATAACTTTACCCTCTAAATCCTTACACGCTTAAAGTACTTCGGCCGATATCAGTCATAATAATCATAGGGGGTTTAGGTAACCATCAGTAAAACATTTCTTCAAAATACATTTATAAATACATTTAAATCCTTTACTTTATCATTAAAACATATGCATTCTTTAAACATTTTAAACTTTCATAATACCTTAACATATGCATACATATTTAATACACATATAAATATATGCATTGATGCAAGATAAAACAATGCAAGATAAAACATTTCCATATGCCTTAACATTTACATAAAAATTTACATTAAACTTTCAGTTTAACATTAAAACCATTCACTTTTAAAAACTCAATTCTCAAATATCATTTTCACTCCAGTTCACGCTCAATCTAGCTTGTACCATTGGTCCGTTTCCGTCGTAGTCCTTTTCACCTTTTTCAAAGAAAACCACAACTATACATTAATCATAACTTCCCATTTAATCACCACACCTTCATTTAAATAAATGACAAATTACCCATAAGCACTAAAACCCACTCTGTTTCAGGCCAACCTTTTTTCCAACAATACTCTATAGACTTTATGACTCAAAAATTATTCAAACAGTCTTCCAAGAATTTATGAAACTCTCCAGATCAGTCCTTTATATATCAATGACATCTCTTTAAATTTTCAATTTTAAAAATTCCTTCTCTAAAGCCCTCAACCACATAACACAATCTGCATAGCAGTTGACTCAGTTTTGGCAGAACAGAATCTGCACATAGCTCCACTTTGAAACATTTTCTGGGCACTTTGGGATTAAAATTTGCTTGAACTTTCTTCAGATAAATTTTTTCCCTAGAAGTCTATTTTAACCATAAACTTGAATCACTCAAATCGGATCAGAAATGAGCAAGTTATGGTCAAAATACGACAAATGGTCGAAACAGGAAAACAGAGCATTTCTGTACAAGAACCCGAGACCAGGTGGCTTACATGGCCTACTTTGAGTAAATTTTTTGGGCACTTTAGGGTTATAATTTGCAATTCCTTCAGATAAATTTTCTCCTAGAAGTCTATTTAAAATTTTGAATCACTCAAATCAGATCTGAAATAGGCAAGTTATGGTCAATCGCCAGTGAAGCAGGAAAGCGAGCATTTCTGTGCCGAGCGATCCTTGAGCCACCTAGGATTCAACTACATTTTTCTTGTTTCTTTCTCAAATTAACATCATACAACCCACATAATTCATATGCCTCAAGAATTTACATGGAATTCATCTAAAAACAACTCCACAACAATTGAAATGAGTGTTATGGAACTTCAAACCTCAAAACCTAAGTGAAACTTCAAAACCCTACCTGAGTCCTGCCAATTCTTTATAAAACCACATGCTTTTGATGATTCCATCCTTACTTTACACCAATTGGGGAAAACTCTCATAATCCCAACAAACATCTAGGGTTTAGGTGATCTCATCCAAAACCCTAGACCAAGGAGCATCAATTCTCCATGGAAATTCACACTAAAGCCTAGACATCAAAGACATTTGATTCAAGACAAACATACCTTAATCTTTTGGACTTCTCCTCGCCACTCCTTGCTTATTACTCTTCCCTCTTGGCTCTCCTCTTCCAAAACCCCGTGGAGCCTAGCCCTTTGGAGACCAAATCAAGTTTGGCTCTTATTTTCCCATTTTTAATATTTTAACATTTCCTTTAATTACCAATAGCCCTCAACTCTTTAATATTGAAATTTAACTTTTGAAATTCTAGTATGGCCCATCTCTAAGTTGATTTTCAAATTTTTCATATCCTTTTTGCTTAATGACCATTATACCCTTATGCTCATACCACCCTCTCCGGTTTCCATAAATTATCATTTCCTATTTTAATCTCCAAAATCTTCTTATCATGAGCATTTAGTCTTTCTTACTCCTTTACATTATCAAAATGTCTTGTCTGTTTCTGCCGGGATGGGGTGTTACAATTCTAATACATATATAAGGTATACTAAGATGATAAGAATGATGCAAAGAACAAATCACATCTAAAGTAACTTGATCAAAATCTATTCAAAGTTGACTTGCTCTCTTACCTACACATCTAAATAGTTCTAAAGATTGTAAATGCAATAGATATATGAATCAAAATTCAATATTTGTTTCTTATAACCATCATTTTCAAATTGATGACATATGTATTCATTAAATCATTAGGTGCATGAATTTTCTAAAGTTTGATCTTTCACATAAAAAAATCATCATTGAAAATATCTTGTACTCATGAATTTTGAACAAAATCTTGCAAAATTTTCTTATAGTTTCTATTACTATTTTTTGAGATATTGGTATTAGAAGTTGAAAATGGATAATGAATCTTTCAATCACATAACAAAGTAGATTTATTCATTTTAGTTATACTTCATTATAAACTGTAATAGTTGACATACGAATATATTGTCTTTATAAGAATTTATATTATATTTTCATAAGTTGACGAACCAATTCATTAATTATCACTCGACTCAACTTAGAATATGAAAAAAAATACTAAAAACTATGAGATAAGAAACTCATATATGAGAACATATAGACTTCATTACATTTTCGAAAATCAAGTAAACTTTCAAAAAAGAACTCAAGCATAAGATAAGGCTTAAAAAGTTAAGAAATTGACAAAGTTTTGAATAAGATAAAAATATAACCTCAATTACTATCCACTTCAACTCTTTTTTATATCCTTTCTTCTTTTGAGATGTAAAAATACGAAACCCCCTATAAAAAATTAAATTAAATTAGTGCTCATTTTTCCACAGATAAAACAAGTAAATATAGTAAACTTACATGTTGTGATCTCTTTTATATCTTTGTATGTTTGTTGTAATAATGAGTCCAAATAGTAGACTATTGTGATTTGGAGTCAATGCAGTAAAACCAATGAAATCTACAATATAGAATAGCATATAATTTTGATGAATAACATACATAAGTGAGAGAGCTTATATATATATATATATATATATTAACAACTTACTTTAGGTTATATGGAACAAAATAGTGCAGCGATTGAGTGATCAATTAAGAGCGATCATCAATGAATCTTACTCGTTTTTCAATCACCGCTGAGGGCAATTTAATTTCCGACCAACTGGACTACCATCCACTGGATGAACAAAATATAATTTCTCTAAGTGATGCATCATCTAATAGTTGTTCATCAATATATATTACCCCAGATTAAATATCCACCCGATTTTAAATTATATTTAAAAAAATCAACTTCTACTTATTTATATTATGAATGTAACAAAGATTACAAATAGATCTTACCAAATATAGAAGCATAAACAATTCTGTAGTCAACTCTTTTGCGGCAATTACATCCTCACATTCGGTTATCAAAAGGAAGGTTTGAAATTTTATCCCAGATTTTGATTTGAAGAGTCAATTTTGGTTCTTTGGTTGCATAAACTCTTCTTGTGGCCCCATTTTTGGCTGGTGTATATCCCTAGGATTCTCATATTCAATTTTCTTTGAGGATGGTATCTTCTTCAATATATTTCTTCTTTTTTCCAGCATCTTAAACACATAAATAAATGTGGTAAAGATAAGAAAATAAACCAAATGTAAAGAATAACATAACTTAACTTGAAAGTTTGTTATAACATAACATTCACCTTATCATTTCATCATCTATCCGCAGATGGAGCGAGCCATAAAACCTCATATCCAACACCCTCTCTTATTGTACTAATGCTTTGGCCAGAGTGAGACGGAAGAGTGCATTAGGTTGAAGAGGGTAAGTATGACCACTAACATGCAAGGGAACTATCCATGGAAATCCTCATAATCTAAAGTAAATAAGTTCCATATGCAACAATGTTCCCTTGAGTTTAGAGCCAATTTGCATTTACAAACCTATAAAACATATATTGTAATATTTAGTATTTTATATTACTAATTTTAATTATATTTTTATAAATGTAACCAAGGAAAAGTCATCACTTGAGTTAATTATGAAGCTTTTATAGTTCCTTGTGTTGATGAGTCCTCCACACGATCCTTACAGTGAGCCTTACCTTGGATTTCTTCATGTTCCATCATTTGTTTCCTTATGTTTGTGCTACTGACTTCGGAATGGGGTGTGAGGGGTTGTTTCTTTTCAGTTTTCAAAGCAACTATCTCCTCTTCTAACATCCTTACTTTCTCCCTTAACATCTCTTCACATTCATTTTCTTCGATAGCTTTTAAGGGTTTTGGTGTGTTAAAGAATTGTTTAGGTTTCTTTTTCCCTCCCTTTCCTCTAACCCATCCGGGGATGCTCGGTGTACCCAATGCTAAAGTGAGGGGATATCCTTTTGACCAGCGTTTAATCCTCCCTTCTTCAGCATCCTTCACTAACTCATCCTACAAAACAATATAGATGCTTATGAAGTTATACTAAACAAATAAAAATAGAATTAGCGGAAATAGAATATAGAGTTTGGCAATACGGAATCTTGTAACATCATCATAATCTCATTTTTTTATTCTTGCTAGTTTCCACAAGATCCATCTATCAATGGGTTTCCTTGAATCTGTCTTTTTCATCTATGAGAAAAAAAAAACAAAGTAGAATAATTAAACTTTTACAAACATAAATATCTAACAAAATAATATAAGCTAACCTAAACTTACAATTCTTCTTGAAATCCGACATATCCTTTCCCTACTAACTCGATGAATGTAAATATATTTTATTCGTAATTCTTTTCCCTTTCTTAATTTAATTTCTAAACTACATTGACAACCTAGCAACTAGTTTTTCTCAATCTTCAAATGGAATGTAATTGTACTCAGCGGTGGTTGCAAAGAAGCTCGGGCTTATCTTTAGAAAGATATACTCTTTAAAATCCAATGTATTACTAGATGATCTAAAGCTAGTTCAATTGATGACATGATGTTGTTTATGCTATTCTCATCAATTAAGAATGCACCCTACAACACATTTTCAACCTTGATTATCCAATAAGCATTTAAAGTATAAACAAAACACAGGAAAAAAAATTCAAAATATTATTATATACCTTAACACAATCCTATAATTTCTCCTTTAATTGAATAGAAACCACCCTCCAATGCGTATGATGAAGCGAGGCACCATTGTT
>JAEQBH010003100.1:0-223000 GCA_016808115.1 Tetrastigma voinierianum
ATACGAACCAACATTTATCTTATAATATGCTCGTAAAATGGATTAAAAATCAAATGAGTTTTTAGACTCATCAAATTCCCACAAACTTAAAATTTTGCTTCTCCCCAAGCAAAGAAAAGAAGAATTGTTTTTCTCAAACAATTAAGCTAAAATTTAAGTGGAATATTTTTCTTAGTCATACACCACATTTTTCTTATTCCACCTTCTAACTTGAAATGTGAGATAGCAACATCATTTTAAATTTCGCTCGATTTAAGAAAAAGGAATGGTGTCTACTTTATCACAAATTTCTTGATGAAAGGAATGTATGAACAATGCTATTCAACAAGTCTGATTCTGGGATGCAAAAGTGTGCCTTCAATCATTTCATCTCAAAGGAGGCTCCAAAGCCAATCTCCTGAGCTCCCTGACGCATCAAAAGCCCCATAGTTGAACAAAGGATTTCATTAACAGGTAAATTCAACCTTCAGTGATCAAAGAGGTCTTTAGGTCAGAATGTCACTAGGTAATCAGATAATGGGAAAAATTTAAGTTGTAAATCACCCGGGCCTGATTTCATTATCATCTCATCTCTGCTGTTGATCTCACTGATCATCGATCTTGAAATCTCACATTTATCATCATTTGATCGCATCTGCTCAGAACTTATACTCAATGATAGAATAGTGTTCATCCCCATCACCCATCTCGACATAACACACTAGAGGTATTAACAGTTGAAAATCCCATATTTAATTATCATGAATGCACGCATCAGAGTCTCATCATCATTTTTCCTAATCTTAAGGTGATTTCTTCTCCTCCCACCGGGTGGTTTGGAATGATTTCCCAAACTAGTTTCCTTCCTTTTCATAAAGAAAATCTTCAGAAGCTGGAAACTTATCGACCTTGACCAAAGACATGTAAAAATTTATAACACTTATCGCTAAAAGACTATTATCTAATCCGACAATCCACATTTACAAAAACTGGTTTGGGACTCCTAATGAAAAAGGACATGTACAAATTTATAATTACTATCGCCAAAAGACGATTTGTTCACTCTAATAACTACGCCATATAAAAATTGTCGACTGAGATAGTCTTAGCCATTTGATTAATTCGAAGATTGTTTCAATCGAGTAAATTGTTTCATCGAGTTGTTTTGATCCTCGCTATGCCGCAAGTGCAATGTGCCTGGCAAGTAGTAAATTGATTTAAGTCCAGATATCGATCCCACAGATCTCAAGAATTTTCAATCAATTACTCCCAACCATTTAAGCTCTATACTATTCGACTATAATGGACAATTTGAACTCACCCGTGGAAAGCCTTGAAATAATGAAAACCTAAATAATATGAATGAATAACAAATAAATAGACTACTGAAATAATGAAATGACAAATTTAGAATGAACAAGCTATCCCCGTGGAAAGAGAACATTGAAAATAAAGCTATTGTGAAGAATCAATTCCTACAATTATGGTAATTTTTTCTTCTGGAACCAATAGATTAAAACCGTCCGAGGAATGTGATAAGGCAAATGATTCTCCAAAACCACCGCTCATCATCTCACCTTTCACCTTAAAGCTTTCAATACAAAGGGGCTGATAACTACTTTTAATCTGGGTAGCCTTGTTCTGGGTATTTTTCTTTCTCAATACTTCATACCCATAACATGGACTCCGAACCTTAGCTCTTTCAGATAAGCTATTTATCGGTTTACACCATACCGGTTCCTCTTCCTCAAATTAATCAAATTTCATTCTTCCTTGATTTATATCAAGAGCTAACACGTGGATTGAATTCATGATTCGACCGAGGCTAACTCTTCGGCATGTTTAAATTGATAACTCACTAACTCATTCTCGCTTCGCTGAGAAGAGGATGTATCGATTTAATTGATATCGAGCAATTGATCATCAATATCAAAATTCCCATACCTTCGAATGATCATCACTCTCAGAATGCTCTTCTCTGCTATGTCACCGTAGGGCTTCCTCGAAATCGAGCTTGGAACAACTCGTTATGGGTATAAGAGACCGATACTGGGGATCAATTCCGTAAATGACGCAAAACCAAAGCAAGTCAATTATAAACCGGTTCAGCAACAGCCAGTCAAAATTACAGAAAGATAATTTCGACAATAGCGCTATTTCAATGGGAGCCGGTTTCTAACCGATCGATTACACCATACATTGGCTTGCTTGATCACAGAAAACGACCGTAAATCTGGAAATCGGTAGTTCAAATCCAAATTTATCCTGAATTCAAACTACCATACAAGAATTTTGCAAATATAAATCGCATTCAACTACACCTCTTTACGCCTAACATTCAAGTCCAAATTTGAATGAAATACAAACCAATCTAAAATAAAATAAAAACGAAGAAAAGAAAAAAGAAAAGAAAATTAAAAAATACAGAGCCTTCAGAACCCGCATTCTCACGCCAAGTCGATCTAATCTTAAGAAGAGTCGTATTTATAGTGGTTCGAAGTCATTCCCACTTCATGCACTTCTCGACTCCAGCTAAAACAGCTCTGGGTTATCTGATGTCACGAATGTTTGGTTATCGCGACATTAATCCCGTATGATGATGTCTCGGCTGTAACTTGTATGTTGTCGTGACTTTCTCTGTATATCGCCACATCTCCTGATGTTGTCGGTAATCTCAAGTCTTTGTTAACATGCCCGCAACAACCGGGTGTTGTCGCGACCTCAAGTCTTCTTTACATGATGCTCGCGACAACCCGTGTTGTCGCGACTCTCTTCTCTACCAATGTCAGTTTCACATCACGAATGATGATGGCTTCACTTCCTTCACATGGACGCGCCGCGATACTGATCTGTTTGCGGACCTTCTTAAGGTAGACCGATGTCATACTCATTAGTTTCTTTGCAAACTGATGTCGCAATTAAGCTGTCAGCGTCGTAGGTCGTGCGACTACTTAACTTTGAAGCATGTTGCGCACCGCAAATGTTCGCTCAATTTTTTTAGCTCCCGTCACGACACTTCATGTTGCAAGGTCGACATCATATCCACCAGATATCACGTAGTTAAATTGTCATGGTTCTCCAATAATAACGATGTCATGATATCATTTTCCTTCTTCACCATATTTCCCCTAAAGTTAGAGCCTAATTCTTGAGCTCCTTTCACGCCTGGGCCGTTTGGCTCTTCAATTATGCTTCAATTGCGACCGACCTTTGTAGCTGTAAACTAAGATGGGCTTCATTGTCATTGGGAAATAGAATGAAATCAAATCTTTAATCCTTAGACTTCTTTGCTTAACTTCCTTCACCATTATATCGAGAGATAAGTGTTGTTTGCTGCTATTTTTTCGATTTTCTGTAGATTTTTCACTTCACGCACAAACAGATCGGGTGAAGTTATTCCATCTTCCCGCATATGAATTCGCCTTTAGTATAAAAAATCTAACTGCAGTGTGCCAGACTCAGGCAATAGATGACTCTTGCTCATCAAACTCCCAACTTGTACCTGCTTTATCCCCAAGCAAAGAAAAGAAAGATTTGTTTGTCCCTAAACAAAAGGACACTTTTCTGCTCACAGGCAAGAGTAGCCACTTGAATTGAAATTGAACAGATTCTTTTGTATTCAGCTTTATTTTAGATTAAAGGTTAAGTTTCTACCTCAATCAAAAGTAAGCAACTTAAATTGGCTAGAATTTGTTTTACAAACAAGATATTAATTGATTCTAGTGAAATGTAAGTTGGTTTTCTTTCTTCATGTTTGAATAAGATTAATTAACCTTGTGAGATGTCTGCGCTTGATCTTTTCCTCGATTTTCTCTGCCCAAATCTATATAGTTGTTGTTCATATTGATCTCCACTATCAGGTGATTACAACCTTCAAGATCAACGTCTTGGGTCAGAATGTGCCAGTTTGGGTAAGGGGTAGGATGGATGGGAATTTGTGTAGTTAAGATTAAGTCATTTTTCCTTTCTTACTCATCCGTCCCTTTCCCTCTTCCCTTGTAATTTCAGATTAAACTTCCCTTCAAACACGTAGTTCGGGATACCACCTGATTTTCTATTCAACCGTATGTTCCCATTTCATTCATAATTCAAACTGGGAATTTTTTCCTTCTTGTCACCTTTTCAAACATATAATGTTTTGTTTCAGTTTTCTAACACTCTAAAGCTGGTCTCAAGTTAGTAACCCCATACCAGATGGTATTAGGTACTAGGTGCTGAAAGCCTCAAATTCTCAAGAACTTAACGTTTGTCAGAGAAGGCAGAAAGCCACAAGACAAACCTATTCCCTGCTTTATTTTCTGCTGTATTTTTCTTTTTTCTTCTTCATTCTGTATTTTCTCCCTTTGTTCCTCAAAAATTTACACTTCAAACCTTATTTGTTCCTCTCTGAAGCTCTTTGCAATCACAGGTTCTTTGGGAGGATTGATTCCCAGAGAACGGCTAAGTGTTCCAATGGTTTTTCTTTTTGAATAAGGCTTGTTTTGGCTCAATTCTGAACTAAAGTGTATGCATTAGCATATGAATAGGATGGCTAGAATACCAAACTTTCCAAGAATGGCCTGCAGCATCATTTCCCGTTGATCGTATCACCCAGGATTTCGCTGATCATTAATCTAACAAGTTCTAAAATTAGCTGATTAACCCGTGACTAACCCCGAGGATTTTCGACCATATCGTTGGATGAGAATTAGATGATGTTATTTCCAACAAAGTTCTTGACCTTACTGCTCATACCACAAACTCAAGAAAATTGTTTTTCCTTCCACCGGAGGAACTTTCTTGGTTTCAGACTTATCAGCAAAATTCAAACTAAATCGCAATTGTGTTTCAATCTTTCAATCAGATGAAAGATCAAATTTTATGCCGCATTGAATAGAATTGGTTGGTTAATTCCCAAATCGAACCAAATGAAACAAATAAAATCATATATTATAAGAACCAATTTGCAAATCAGAAGGAAATCTATTCAAATATCAAAACATTTCGATCTATTACAATCAAGTTTCACGTTACATTGTATCTAAGTTCGAGAAAACCTTTATTTCTTGGATCTAAATCCCTATATATTCTTCGATAGTTGCGCCTCCCGCTTCAAATTTGCCCACCGCACTTGAGCTCTTCTTAAGAGTGATTCTAGCCTCTTAACAAGGTCAGGTAACAAATCAGTCAGCTTCTCCCCTTTTTTCTCGGAGTTTTTGTCGATGGATTCTAACTAATCCATATTCCCCTTCCATCAACCATTCTCTTATTACACAAATGCTTGCTAGAATAACAGAATTTATTTGCTTAACCCATTCATTCCATAAAACCCGTGTTCAAACTCCTTGAAGTTCTTCTTTTCTCTCATTCTCACTTCTCTCCATTCCTTTGCTCGCTTTTTCTTCCGTTGTTCTCCCATCCTTTATAAGGCTTTTCTTCTTAGAGGAATGAACCATTTATTCCTTCTTTATATTTTCAATGAGTGGATTAAGTGAGATTCCTTGAACTCTTGCTCTTCGTAATTCCAACAAGAGGTTCGTGCTTTTTGATGAGAATTTTTGAAAGTTTTTTCAACTTATTACCTCTTCCCATTATTCCCCTCGAAACTGAGTGTATCAAACACATTGGTTCAATTAGAATTTAAATTTATGTTTCTGCATTAATCACTATTTATTACTCTGTTTAATTTCGCTCGTCTCGTCCTAACTTCAGGCTGATGAGCAGGCGCCATTATTAAATTAGTAAGTAAAATCAAACCATTCACCGGCACTATCCTCTACTAGATCGCAGATGATATTTCTTTGCTTGTCGGCGACACAATTAACCGCGGGGAGGACAAGTCCCTCCTAAGGTTGGCGCACATCAGCATCTCAGGACATCATAAGTCAGCAGCGACCCTCTTTCTTCCGGGCGGGATTACCTGCCGCGACCAAAAATTTCCGCCGCAGACCCCCAATTTCTTCAACGTAACCCTTTGGTCGCGACGTCACCCTCGTTTTTCCTCCAAGATACCAAGTCACGACATCAACTTTTGTTGTGACTCTCGGGCCACCAATGATAAGTTTTTTGTCGCAACGCAGTCCGCACTCGGCTTCAAATTCTAATGAACAATAAAGCCACTCTTTGATCAATTAATGTATTTTCATCATCAAACAAACCAATTTCACACACAATTAAAGAATGTATTCCCTATCTCAACTGAATGCACTTTACATAGGAAAGGGAATGCTCCCTTTTTTTTTATCGCTCTTCTTCTCTCGCAGTTGCTGGAGTCATCGAGTTCGTCTTTTCTTGCTCCCGAGCCATTTCCGCAAAAGTACTCACAGAAGGATTCAATTAACAAAAATTAACTTTAAGTACTAACTAATCATTATAATAATCATAGAAAACAAATCAAGATTAATTCAAAAAAAAATTTCAAAGTCTAAAAACATAACAAAAGTCTCTATGGTTGCCTCCCCATCACCGCCGCTTGAGTCCTTAGTCGGACTTGTCGCTTTTGATTTTTTTCTCTCTCAATGAACTTAATAGCTTTCTTTTCCTTCCTCCCTGCTTTGATAATGCTTTAGTCTTTGTCCATTGACTTTAAATTCCTCCCCAACATCAGTCTTGAGTGTTACTCTCCAAAAGTAGTGCTTGACACCACGGTATATGGTCCACTCCACCTTGATTTCAATTTTCCTGGGAACAATCTAATCTGAGTTTAAAACAACTGCAACTCGATCCCTTCTCCTCAATTCCTTCCATAAGAACTTTGATCATGCCATTTCGGTTTTTCTTTGTAGATCTTAGGCATTATCATAAGCCATTTCGCTTCTTTCCACTCATTCATTGAAGTAATCTCTCTTCCTTTGCCATTTTCAAATCAAATTCAGCTTTCGATGGCCCACATAGCCTTGTATTCCAATTCAAGAGGAGGTGACATGGCTCGCCAAATACCAATCTGTATGGGGGACATCCCCAACGGGAGTTTTGAATGCGTACCTGCAGCCCAAAGTGCATTATCAAGTTTGAAGACCAATCCTCCTCGCCTCAACTTACGCCTTTCCAGACCTTAACCTCCTATTGGAAACTTCTCGCTGCCTCCATTAGTCCGATTCAAGCTAGGCTCATTATATGTTTGATCCCATATGTGCCTTCTAAAGTGAGCTTTGCGAAAATTTTGTTTGAAAAGTGGCTTCCCCATCACTGATAATAGTCCCCAGTGTTCTTAAATCAAGCCAATATACTCTTTCATAGACGAGCTTAAGTGCTCATATATATTTTCACCATTTTTCTCTCGATTAATTTTTATATTAAAGATCGATTTATACGCAGAATCGAATAAACTTCACCTCAGGCAGCAGAAATCCAAAAGAGCGTAAATCGCAATAAAAGGGAGCGTGAATGTGGCGCAGCGCGCAGAACTCGGAGTAATGGGATGAAGGTGTGGCAAGAAGAACGACGATAGAGACAGGTATAGAATTGGGAATGTCGTGTTAAGCTCGACAAAGAATCAAAATGAGACCAGTTACATCAAGAAAACTCCGCCGCAACGGCTTAATTGAAACAAAATGAGTTTGAGAAAGAACTAAAAGTTAAACAACCAGAATTAAAGACGAAGAAGACACACGTCGCTTGATCCGGATGAAATCACACATCAACATCAGATCGGGCGGGCCATGGGTACTCGCTCATTAAGGAGAAAGTCACGCGACAACAATCTCCACAGATAGGTCGCGATAACACTTCGTTGTCGCGACATCAATTACGTAAGACTCAGGTCGCGATAACATCAGGTTGTCGCTAATAACAATTGTATCAATGGAAGTCGCGACAACACCAGCTATCGCGATGATCTACCGCAAGGACCGAAGGTCGCGACGTCGCCAGAGAGCCGTCGACGTGAGTTTCAAATGAGAAGAGGTCGCGACAAGATTAAGCCGCCGCGGCTACCAGCTTCATTCTAAGACATGTCGCAACTACATAGAGGCTCCCCATGGCCAAGGACCCGCGACAAGAACAGGCTCGCGACGAGGCTCGATGTCGCGACAAAGATCGCCATCAGCCGCTATTCAAGGTCCAAAAGAAATGCATCAAAATTAGCCCAACTTCGTAACCCTATAAATACAAAGTCGCTACCAAAAGAAACGCAATGGGGCTTACTTGAAAGAGAAGAATCTGTGTCATAAAGGCTCTGTATTTTTATTTTATTTTCTTTCTTTTATTTTTCTTCGTTTTCTTCTTTCCATTTATTTTAGATTAGATTAGTTTGTATTTTCATTCTAATTGATTCGAACGCTACCGTAGAGGGTTTGAATAATGCGCATCTATATTTCTTGTAATTAACGGCCTGGTTGTTGCTGAATTCATAATAATTTTAGATTTTAAACACCCGCCTGTCGGGATTTACAAGGAGTTTTGATCAGCAAGCCAATGTATGGTATAATCGCACTTATAAACCCACTTCCATTGAATTGACTTTATACTCAAAATTATCTTTCCCAGTAGTATTTTATACATTATGGATGAACTTCAGATATTAAATCTCCACTTGTCAGTTTCGTTTGTTTCTGAATTGATCCCAACATCACTTCTATACCATAACGAGATTTTTCCAGCTCAGATTGTGGGCCCTTCCGAGTGACACAGAAGGCATTCCCCGAGAGTAAGGAACAATTTCGGGAAGGTATATGAACTTGATATTGCCGATCTATCAAAAGCTTTCAGACAATTTAAATCAATACACCCTCTCTCACTTGTAACCGAGAATGAGTCGAGTGAGTTACACTTAAGTATGCCTGAGAGCTCACCTCAATTCGACTAGTGAATTCAATCCCTGTGTTAGCAAAGATCTAATCAAGGAATGAGTAAGTTGTTCTGAATTTTAGGCTGAGAAATCCACATGACAAAGGCAAACCTCGCAATGACTAATTTAAGGAGTTTGTGTTGGCCCATGTCAGGTATGAAGTATTGGAGAAAGAAAAATATCCGAACAAGGCTACCAGATTTAAAAGTAGTTATCAACCCACTGTTCAGAGAACAAGTAAGGTGAGATGATGAACTGTATTTTGGAGAGATCCACACTATCTTATTCCTTGGACTAGTTTTAAAATCGGTTCGTAAAGCAAAAGTTACAAGACTGTCGTAGGAATTGATTCTTTCACAATAAATTTTTGATTATTCACGTTTTCCTTGGGAGATAATTTGTTCAGTCTAAATTTGCTATTTAATATTTCGATATTAAATTCATTGTTATTCATCTTATTTTTCTGCTCTCAATTTCATTATTTTCAGGCTTTTACAAAATCCCAATATCATATTATCGCCCAAAATAGTATGGTGCTTAAGTAGTTGGGTCATTGAAATTCTCGAGATCCCTGTGGATCGAGCATCTCGGATCTAAATCCAATTTACCACGACACATCTGTGCACTTGCAAGATACTGAATAAAAACCACAAAGAAAATGGTTTACTTTACAAAATATCTTTTAATCAACACTATAGCTAAAGAAAACTCACACTCAAGTTTAATGGTTTGACATCAGACTAGATAATAACTCGTAATAAGTCATAATTTGAATAGGTGTTTGATCCATATCCATTCATAGAAGTGGTCAACAAGTTTTATGGTGCAGTTTTCCAAAGATTAGATAATAGTCCTTGCATCAGGTTATGAACTTGTGAACATACCGATCCCACAACGTTTATCGCGCCATCGCTAGGATTAGACAATAGTCCTTGGTGATAACGCCATAAATTTGTGTACATCAAATGATCCAGATAACAAGTTTTATGATGCCGCTGTCGGATCGAAAGAATTTAGTAGATCAGTTATTCAACAGCATGAAATGCTAATTGACATTTAAAAGAAAATAACGAAAATAGCTTTTTCAACGCAGCGGTTATTTTTAGCCACTAACTTTTAACAAGCCATATTGAAAATATTTATACTGACCATCCTATTAATGTAAGTGTGTTTTTGATTTCGTGAAACTTAATGCATAGGAAATGTAATGACCGATTTGATTCCAGCAGATGATCGAACTAGAAAGAACACTAAGCTCGAGAAATGGCGAAAGGTCAAAACTCACTATGGCGAGAAAGGTCACTGCATCGAAGGACAACGACAAGAAATGTAAGGCCTCCAATCACCGGATACAATGGAGGACTTCGAGACCAATTATGCAGATGAATACTCTGAATCAGATGTACTAGCAATGATGCTGGATAATTTTTGAACTAAGCCAAGATCGATTGATAATGGTTCAAGAAGAATGGGCTTTTGACTGTTATCCTAATGAAGATCCGATGAACACCGGGAAGGTTTCTTCGTGGCAAACACAAGAAAATTGAATGGGTGAGACCAGGTCATAATATTGTATTTATTCCCATTTTCTAAGAGATAACAACACAGTGTATGAATCTCAACATATGGTTCGCTGATACTGGGGAGTGAGCTCAGAGAAGCTCACTTCAGATTCTTTCCACCTTCACCACCTCCGAGAAGGAGGAGATAATTATGCAAGTTCCAGCCAAGTGTGAAGATAAATGCCTTTACTTAGTCAGGAAAGATTCAAAGTGTTGTCAAGAGGTGTCCAACGTGCATGGGATTAGACTTAAGACCAGATGGACATAGTGTATCATGCCTCAATTGATTACATCTGTGTTGGCATTATCGATGCTTCATGTCAGGAGCATTCAAACGAAAAAGTGTCAAGAGGCAAAGAGATCCTCGATCGAGGACTCAAGAATGCAATATGAAAGCTCCATCGAGTTTCTAAGAGTAATTGGCGTAGGAAGAGGAGTCATGGAGTCTGAGCAAGAAGACAAACCACGAGGCAAAGCCAGATGCACATCATGCATAGAATGGACAAGCAATAGAGGAATATGCACGACTGCTCATGAAATGTGAGCACTGAGAGGGAACTATTGAGAGGAAGTGCCAGAAAATTCACCTAAGAATCGGTTTTATGATGCTGAGGAGGTCAAGTACTTGGGAGAGCCAAGAAGTTATCACTTCAAACCAAATCCTAACCTACCAGCACACTATCATCCAGCACTGAGGAACCATGAAAATTTTTCATATGGTGGAGGGGCTTCACAAGGCCAAAGGCATGAACAGCATCCTCAGCAAGGATATCAGCAGCCACCAAGGTTCCAAACAAACAGCCAGCAGTTATAGGTGCGAATTGAATATCAGGTCAGAGGCTCCACCATTCAATATCAATTGTCGCACTACTGGGACAACAAGAAGTCGGTGCAAACCCTCCATGAACAAAAGTTTGCAATTGCTCCAAATGCCAATTTCAAATTTTTCGAAGACCACCATCACTGCTTTCATGAACCTGGAGACAGATAGTGGTTAACCCGACCCTAAACTCGCAAAATCGATGAAAGATGCCTTTCCCAAGGACACGAAGAAAATCCAAAGATCAGGATGGTCAGGTAAAATGTGGCTGGAAAAGACTTGGAGAAGAGATGAAAAAAAGATGAAAAGCAACAAGGAGAAGAAGGCCTTAAATCGCTGGAAACACTTGTCCATTAGAAAGAATCGCTGCAGAGAGTATGATTAAGATTAAGAGAGAACTTCCTGCATTTAGCAACTATTTCAATTGTCATTCCAAACGCCATGGTATGTCGGGATATTGTGAATCACTTAGTTTCAGAGTGTTCCTTCCCAATCACCTCACCAATAAAAGAAAGTCAGGGATCGATAAATAGGCTATATCCAGACACCCCACTATTATTTAAGTAAGAGGGGTGTCATATGATTATAAGAAGATGTAAAAATGAGGGTGAACAAAGCAGATTATGAATAAATGCCATGCATCAACATATAGGGCATTTTTCTCTATGGAGAAAGAACAACCATAAGATACTAAATCAGATTTGCCACAACTCCATTTTTCGTGACTGCATCGACTAACAAATTTTATGTGATAGGACGCCAAAAGATTGGAAATATCATCACAATGAAATGTCCCTAATGAGGTATAGCCAGGAAAATTTTGATGTATGGGGATAGATTTTATGGGGACCCTTTCCACAATCATTTGGAACTTGTATATATCGGCTACAAGGATTGGCGTTTCTAAATGGGTAGAAGCCATAGTTTCGCTTCAAGAAATGATGTTAATATGGCTGTATTTTCCCCGCAAAGAACATATCGGAGCGGCATTTCAGAACACCCGTGATCACTACCATGGGGAAGCCACTTTCAGAACAAAATTTTCGCAAAGCTCATGAGCGGAAGTGGATCAAATATATAATGAGTCTCGCTTATCATCCCCGCATCAACGGCAAGCGTAAATTCTCCAACGGTGGGAGATTAAAAGGATCTTGGAAAAGACCGAGAAGTTCAAGGTATGATCGTCTTCTAAACTTGACTTCCATGCACTTTGGGCTCACAGGATCGCATTCAAAACTCCCATTGGGATGTCCCCATACAGATTGGTATTGCAGCCATGTTACCTTCCTTGAATTAGAATTATAAAGGCTATGTGGCCATCAAGAAGTCAATTTCTACTTCAAAAGCAAAGAAAGAGAGGATCGCCTTCGGAACTAAATGAGAACTAGAATTCCCAGAAATGAAGCCTATGATAATGCTAAGATCTACAAAGCATACATGGTAGAAATGGCATCATCAAAGGATTCTTAGGAAAGAGTTCGAGAAGGGACGTGAGTTCTTTTATTTAACCTGTATTAAGATTGTTCTCAGAAAATTGGAAATCAAGGTGGAGCGACCACATATATAGTGGTTGGTTACTTACTTAGGAGCAGCACACTCAAGACTCATCCCTGGGATAATCGCCAAAGCCCATGGACAGAAGACTGAAGCTAATATAATTAAGCAGGGAGGAAAGAAAAGAAGAGCTACACGGTTCATCGAGAAAAGAAAATCAAACAAAGAAGTCCAAAGAGGACTCTAAACCGAGTAAAATTGATGGGGAGCCCCATGCAGACTTTAATTTCTGCTTTACTCTTGTACTTTGAATATTTTTTAGAATTCACCTTGATTTTGTTTTCTAGTTTTTATAGTGATTAGTTAGTAATATGGAAGTCAATTTTTGTTTAATTAAATCCTTTCAAGAAATGTTGCACGCGTGAGCAAAATGCAAAAGGGAAGGAGAAGGAGACAATTCCAGCATTAAAACCTTAAAGACCACGGTAGCGAGCTTTAGTATGGTTACCTTTCCCAAGCAAATTCCGTGAAAGGAATGTAATATATGTTTGAATCACGTGGAATCGATTTAGTTGATACCGAGAATTTGAGAATTAATAAAGAATGGGGTGTTTCTTCGCCACTAAATTTCTGTGCAAAGTAGATTATGTCACGGTTGAAAACTTCCGTCACATGCAACCGGATTTAGCAACAGAATTTGATGTCGTGACTTAGTAAAAATTGAAGGAAGAAAATTAGGGCTCGAATGTCGCAGACAAAACACTTTATGTTCACGACAAGAGCAATTCCTTCAAAAGAGTGGGATGTGGTCTGACATCTTAAATGAAACACTAGGTTCACTTAGATGACCTTGTTCCTCCCAGTATCATTGTCATGATAAACAAGAAGTTTTCGCGACAAAAGAGGGAAATTCTCAAGCCACCGACGCTTCCTAATTTTGCCCTATATTTAATGACAGCACACAATTTTCAACTTTACATTGAAGTCGCAACAAGCAAATTTAAGTGAGATAATATAAATAGCCTCAATACGACCAATTGCAATCGGTTGAGTATGGTCCTTCACCATCATCTCCTCCCTAAGCGCATCATAACTTTCCATCTTCGTATTCTCCGATTTTCAAATCAAAACCCCAGACCGTAACTTCTTCATACAAACCTTCAATTTCTAATGGCCGAACTGGTCAACCTCTTGGTCCCTGAATTCAAATGAAAACATGAGGAGCATGTCAAACCAGAGATGTCATCCCTGACACTCACTTTAAGAGGTTCATCTAAGAGCCTACAGAGGAGAACATGCCTTCGGAACAACCGGAAGTTCGACGAAGCCGCAAGGCGCCAGAAGAAAAGAGAAAGGGGGAGGAAACAAGAATCCGAGAAAAGAAGATGAGTTCGTTTTATTAGCCATCTATCCTTAGTGCACCATGCAAGGGATTTGTGTGTAAAGTGTAGGGATTCAGTCAACCTACTTCCCGCCCAAAGAATTGATAAAGCAACGCGAGATGGGGAAATTTTGCAAAACATTATAAAACTGGTATGTCAGAATTGTCGTGAGTTCACCTGGAACTGTGATGAAGAAAGGATAACTCAAGCCAGTCGAAAGCGGGTTCCAGGCGGAGTCAGAACATAAATGCAATATATAGCTGGAGGGTCAAAAGCATGGATCAAAATACAAAAGACTGTAGCGCATTGCACTCAACAGGAGAAGGAGTAGTCCGAGGTCACCGGGACGTGGAAAGGTGAAATGGGAACAAAGTCAAGGTGAAAAGAAAAGATTGCTGGAATGACGGGGAGATTCATCAGAGGAAGCTAAAGGTGGTTTAATTCCTCGTTTCAGTTTGATTCCCACTACATGTGTGCACAAGAGAGAACAAGAAGCGCTTCTGGGATATGCGATACCGGTGGCTACAAGGTAAATGCTCGTGGCTATAATCAGAATCAATAATGAAGTATCATGAAGGAAATGGTAAGAGGCTTTGATCTCCACACCCAGTAACCATCACCTGGTTATGTTTAAAGGTTGGTGTGAAAGGAAATTGGGCAGAAGAAGAAGAGTGTCTCAATGTTTCACCACAACTCTAACCTGCAAGCAGTGCGGCCAAGAAACCAAAAAGAAGGGGAGTAATGGTGCGGTAGAACCAGGATGAAGAGAGAATGTGCAAGAAGTAGTGACAAATTGATGACTGGAAAATCAAGAAAACAAATCCCGTAGACACAAATTGTAAGGTAATACCCCTAGGTTTACGGTGAGGATGGGAAGCAGATGATGTGAGTCTCCATGGTTTTCACCACCCCCGCGCCTCTCCACCAATGCAGAGGAGACAGATTTTGTAGGAACCCCGAGAAAGTTCCGTGGGGAGCCCAAGAAAATAATGAGATAAAGGAGATGCTAATTGCTATTCAGAAAAGAAATGGAAGAGAGAGATCGAGATCTACTGAAAAAGTTGAAACTCAGTCATGAAGCATTCTACAACAACCAGTTTGATCGAGACTTCAACTCCCCAAACTTATTAAAGAAAGTGGGATGCACAAGGAAGTGACAAAGGAGCATATCAGCATTTAAGTTCCTTGATAGTGCCTTCGCTGATAAAGCACTTCTGGTAGAAGGAAGATGGTGATGAGATAAAGTGCTAGATGACAATGATGCCGAGAAGAAAATCAAGCAGAAAACTGACTTGATCAACAACAATCTAGGCAATAAATTTTTGGAAGTCATGACTTCAATGGAGAACAACATGAACACATGTTTAGGAACGAGACAGGATGAATTGAATGACAAGGTGGATTCGGGCCAAATGAATCAACCGAAGAGCGCATTTAAAAAGAGAATGCTGTAAGAGAAGAAGAGAAGTGGAAATGAAATTTCCGCACTGATCTCACTATAATTCCTCGATCCGGATCCCCAGACATCTTTACCTCTAAAACAAAAGAAAAAATTGACCTTCCATTGACATTTCGTAACCTCCTCATTCCCATCCTTTTGTTCAACACAATATTCCCATGAATAAACTTAAATTTGTTCGATGTGTTTGAATTCAAACTGTTTACTTCGCTTTTAATCGAGCAAAGTGAATAATGTGCGAGAATTTAGCCTGGTGAATAAAAATATCAGACATATCATATATGATCCTGAATGAGGCATTTGATTAGATGATGGGATGAAGCAAAAACAAATCGTTGTAATAAAGGTTTAATGACAGTAATCTAATTGAAACATAAATTGCGATTTAGTTTGAATTTTGCTAATAAGTCCGTGGATAAGGAAGGTTATATACAATCAAGGAACAAACAATTTTTTTGAGTTTGTAGGTAAATGTTGAGTCAAGGAACCTGTTGGAAATAACATCATCTAAATTCTCATCCACCTCGATGTGTGAGTCAAGAAAATCCTGTAGTTAGTCACGCGAATCAACCCAAATTCTAGAACTTGTTAGATTATCGATCATGGAATCTTAGTGATACAACCAACAAGAAATGATGCAGGTCATCCTTGGAAAGTTTGAGCCATTCTTAGCCATCCTTATTCATATGTTGATGCATATACTTTGGGCTCGTAAATTGAGCTAAAACAAGCCTTATTTTCAAAATAAGCCAATGAAGACCCCAACCCATCCTATGAATCAATCTTCCAACAACTTCAGATTACCAAAGAACTCAAAAGAAAAGAAGGAATAAAGTTCGGGGAGTGTAAATTTTTTTTTTTGAACTCAAAGAGAAAAATACGTAAAAGGAAAGAAGAGAAAAAGATCTACATCAAAATACAGTTGAAAAGAAAGCTCAAGGGAATAGGTTTTGTTTGCACTCACTGAACAATTGGTTCTTAAAGTTTCAACACCTAGTACCCTAATGCCATCTCGGTATGGGAGTGCCACTAACCCAAGTTCGCTAAGAGTGTTAGGAAAAGCTCAACAGAAGACAACATTTGTATTATTCTAATATATAGAAAAGAAAATTTCGCTTGAATTGTGAATGAGAAATGGGAACATACAGTTCTGAATAGAAGAAAATCAACGTGGTATCCCAAACAAGAAGTTTGGGGGAGTTTATTCAAGAAACTACAAGAAGAAAAGGGGCAGTATGTGAGTGAAAAGGAAAAATAAGTATCGTAATCTTCACTAAAAATCCCATCCATCCTACCCTTACTAAAGCCTAACATTACAAGCCCAAAAGACCCGATTGGATTCTAAGGTTGTAATAACTTATACATGGAGATCAATATGAACAATGTGTTTATAGAATTAGGAAAATCAAGAAAAGATCAAAACTCTGAACATCCTCTAAGGGTTAATCGACTCATTAAGGATATGAGAAAGAAAATTAATCACACTTCAATAGATCACTTAACTATATTTTTGTAAAACGATTCACCAATTTTGTTATGTAACACCCGATTGAGTAGAAACTAACTCGATCCGACTTCAAGGTCAATACACGTAAAATAGTGCAATTTCTAGTCTTCAATCAATCAAGCTGCAATCACAAATAGAATGTGAAAATGTCCTTTTTTTGTTCGAGACAACAGTCTTTCTTTTTGTCAGACAAGCAAAATTTTGGGTTTGGGGGAGTTTGATGAGCTTAAAAGTCATCTATTTTCAGTCCACATTTTTCTGATTAATTTTATCATTAAAAGACTGATTAAGGCGTGAACTGAATAAACTTCACCAAATTTCTGTGGAGCAGGAAATCCAAAAGAAAGCAGAATTGAAAAAGAAGGAGCGTATCGTGGCGAGTGAATCTGAGAGGTCGGGATGAAGCAGGTGGCAGCAAGAACGCACGCATGAGATGAGTGATCTGATGTGATAAGTAAGTCACAAGAATCAAAATGTATTCAGTTACATCAAGAAACTCCACGCAAATGAAGCTTAATTGAAACAAATGAGCTGGAGTAAAAGAAACTCAAAGTTAAACAAACGAATTGAAGAAGAAGAAGACAATGGGAGCAAGATGATTCGATGAAATCACTTCATTATCAACATCATAAGATCGCACGCGACACCGGGGCTCATTATGAGAAAGTCAAGCCGACAACAATTCCACGGTGATAGCCTGGCGGCCACTGCGTTGTCGCACATCCAATACGCACCGGTGCTCCGCGGCTAATTATCAAGGTTTAGTCGCCGGCCAACAATCAGACGTAATGGAAGTCGCCGACAACACCAGTCGTCACACATTCATCAGCGACTGAAGGTCGCGCGCACGCCGCAGCCGGTCGCGACGTGAGCCTCAATGAGAGAAGAGGTCATGACAAGATTGTCGTCACGACACCACTTTCACTTAAGACATGTCGCGAATCATAGAGGTTCGCGATGCGGACTCCATGTGATTAAGAACAGAGGTCATGAATTGTGCCCTTCCGATACCGCCAGATACGACATCGCATCGGGCCGCTTAACTAAGGTCCAATAAGAAATGCATCGAATTCGTATTCAAACTTCTCGTAACCCTATAAATACAAAGTCGCTACCAAAAGAAACGAGCCCTGGCACTCGAAAGCGAGAGATTTTGAAGGTTGTAGCTGCCCCCGCATTTTTATGTTTTTCATTTTCCTCGTTTTCTTTCTTTCCATTTATTTTAGACAGATTAGCCTGGTATTTCATTCTAATTTGGACTCAACGTTAGTCAGAGGGTTTAGCTGAATGCGCATCTATATTTCTTAAATTAACGGTCCGGTTTATTTGAATTCGCATTAAAATTTTGGGATTTCAACACCAGTTGTCGACATGCTGGTTTTCTGATCACAAAGCCAATGTATGGTATAATCGGTAATTTAGAACCCACTCATTGAATTTACGTTATTGTTCGGGAATTATCTTTCCCCAAGATTTTACACATTATGGCAAACTCTTATTGAGCAAACTCACTACTGGGCTTTTGCTTGCTTCGAATTGATCCTAACGGTCGCCTCCTATACCCATAACGAAGATTTTTCCACTGATTTAGGCCCTCCTGAGTGTGATTACAAAGGCGTGATTCCCGAGGAGCAAGGAACAATTTCTGTGGAAGGTATATGAACCTGATATTACATTCTAATGTGCTGGTAAGAATTTAAATCAATACATCCTCTCTCACTTGTAACCTGGAATGAGTTGAGTGAGTTATTAATTTAAGTATGTCGAGAGTTCACCCTCAATTCGATTAGCGAATTAACCCAAGTTAGCAAAGATCTAATCAAGGAATGGAGTAAGTTTGAGACTAATTTGAGGTCGAGGAACCAAGATAAAGGGTAAACTCTCGCAATGACTAATTTAAGGAGCCTCAGTTTAAAAAATTATGTTATAGGTATGAAGTATTGAGAAAGAAAATATCGTAACAAGGCTACTTCAGACAAAGTAGTTATTCAACCCAATTTGTTCAGAGAAAGCGCTAAGTGCGTGATGATTGAACTGGTGTTTAGAGATCTAGTCACACTATCTTATTCCTTGGACTAGTTTTAAATTCAGTTCGTGAAGCAAAAGTTACAACATGTGCCGAGGGAATTGATTCTTCACACATGATTATTCAGTGTTTTTCCTCTTGCAGTAAAGATAAATTGTTCAATCTAAATTTGTTATTTTAATATTTCAATATTAAAATTATTGTTAATTGTCTGCTGCCTTCACTTTCATTATTTTCAGGCTTTGGTAAAACTCAATATCATATTATCATTCAAATAGTATGAGCTACAGCAGTTGGGGCAGTTTATTTGTACCAGATCTCTGTGGATCGATATCTAATTAAACTAATTTTACTAATGTTCTGATCCCCGCGCACTTGAAGTATAATGATCAAAACTAAATAAAGAAATGGGGCTTTTACCTTTGTTACAAAAAAGATTTTGAATCAACACTATAGCAGGCAAACTCACACTATTAATGGGCTTTGGCCACTGGCACCTTAGATAATATCTTTGTAGGGCACAAGTCATAACGGAATAAAGTGAATCCACATCAATTCATGTATGGTCAAATGCCTTATGGGCCAGCTTTTCCAAAGATTGATAATAGTCCTTGGTAATTGTGTTATGAACTCAGTGAAACACAACACCTGGCCAACAAGTTTATCGGGCGCCATTGTTGGGGTGGGATTGACAATAGTCCTTGTTATGACCGCAATTGTGTACACTCAATGATCCATAATAAAATATAGAAACTCACAACTTATTGAACATCATTCTCGGTGTGCTGATGTTTCCACCCATTGAAATATAATCCACTGCTAAGGTAGATAAGGGCAAAAAGCCTTCAAACATTGTGGAAAGGGTCCACAAATTCATCTCATACACTGTTGGGTAATGCTTAAATAAAACCCTCTCATGCCTAGGCATTTACTTCTGCCGATATTTCCAACTCTGGGCATTCATCACATACCCACCTGGCCCAAGATTTCCATCTCGAAAAACAATAATAATAAAATCCTTGACGGGAGAGATCTTACGAGTCGTTCTTTCTCTGTGAAATGTTCTCGTACAGATAGCATTCACTTATAATTTCTTTCTCCCCTTTCCTCCTTCCCCCTTTCCTCCTCCTCTCTCCTGCTCACCTCTCACACATCTTTCTTATAATCACTTCTTATAATCATATCAGCTCCTCTCTTAAATAATTGGGTCATCCCGGATATAATACCTATTATGGAGTCCACGAGCTTTCTTTTACGTTGGTGGGTGAATTCGGAAGGAACTACTCCTAAGCTAAGTAATTCTAATATCGACATACCATGGCATTTGGAATGACAATTGAAATAGTTGCTGGAAATAAGAAGCTCTCTCTTAATCTTATCTCCTCTCTTACGCTTGATTTGTTCTGTGGACAAGTAGTGACTATCATTGTCACATCCTTTTATCTCTAATTTCCATATCAAACTCTTACATTAGTAGCACCCTATATCAGTCTTGGCTTAACTTCCTTTTTGACATAAGATATTTGATGGCCACATAGTGCAGTATGAACTATAACATGGGATCCCGGAGATGTATGGCCTAGTTTTCACAAGCAAACACTATTGCTAACATCTCCTTTAGTTGTGAATAGTTTTTCTTAATGCTTCATTTGAAAAACTCACTGGCATAGTATATGGCTCTGAATATTTTCTCTTTTCTTTGCCCCAAAACAGCTCCCATTGCGAAATCACTAGCATCACACATTACCTCGAATTCCTGATCCCATTATGGTGCACAGCTATGTGAGTGCTTGAACCCATCGATCTAATTTCTTCAAGCGACCTTGCGGAATCATCAAATTAAATTTTGTGTCTTTTTCCAATGTCACACTTAGTGGTTTGGCTATTCTTGAGAAGTCTTTGATGAATCTCTGTAAATCAGCATACTTTAAGAGCTTCTTATCCTTTTCTTTGTGTGGTGGGAGGTGCAAGGGTTTTGATAATAGAAATCTTGGATTGGTCCACTTCTAGTGCAAGGGTTTTGATAATAGAAATCTTGGATTGGTCCACTTCTAGCCATGTAGCAGAAATTTTATGACTAATAACAGCTTTTATACGTACCATGAAATGGCATTTTCCCAATTTGGTGCTGGCTGCTTACATCCTTGCATCTTTGAAATCTTGTTTCGAGGTTGTTCAAAACTGGACCCATACAATGTGAGTCATCGTAAAAATTTCCATAACTGAAATACGCAAAGTCTGAGTTGACATCGCCATCTCACGGAAAGTAAGCGGGAGCATTGCGACGAATGGCATCATACGAAGGCAAAGGTGCCATAAGGGCATGGATGTGGTCTTCTCTTGGTCTCAATTGGTGCAATCTGGTTGTAGCCCTGAATACCCGTCGAACAAAAAATAGGATATCTGATAATCGTCAACATCACGATCCAATGAATGGCAAAGGAAGTGATACTTTCTTGGTTCTATTGTGTTCGACTTCTGTAATCAATGCATACTCTCCATCCTGTCACCGTTCTTGATGAATTAATTCATTTCTTTCATTGCGGATTCTGATAAATCCACCGCTTCTTGGAACCACATGGGTAGGCTACAACCCAAAGGACTATATGAAATTGCATAGATAAAACCGGCATTTAACCATTTGAGTACCTCCTTTCACATTGCTAACCGTCTTACAGTTGAGCCTCCTTTGATGTTCAACGATTGGCTTTGCATTTTCTTTACCAGAAGTATTTTTGTGCATGCATATTGATGGTGATACCTTTTAACTCTTCAATAGACCAGCTATAGACTCCTTATGATTTCTCAAAATTTCCGGCCAACCTCTGTTCCTCGGCATCACTAAGTGCAGCGAAATTATTCTTGGTTTGCGTGGCGGCTTCGGTGGGCTGTAACACCCGAAAATATACCCTAGTCGTTTCGACATGTTTAGGGTATTTGTATTCCTAATTTGAATGTTTCGTAAGTTAGAGGTCGAAACATGGAAACCGAGAGACCGGAAAGTTAAAACTTAAGGACAAAATTGTAAATTGTCCAAAGGGCCTAAAGACATGGATTAAGAAGATTGGGGCAAAATACAATTTGGGAACTTGGAACAAATGTCAAACATGGAGGGACCTTTTGCAAATAAAGAAAGTTAACCCAAAATGGGTTTTATTTGGAGGGCCAAACATGGCCTTATGTAAACATGGGTTTTAAAGACCAAGTTGGTCTCATTTGGGGAGGAGAAAAAAAAAAACGTGAAGGAGGAGGAGAAGAGAAGAGGAAGAGGAAGAGGAAGAAGATGGAGGCAAGATCAAACCCAGTGACAAGTATGGAAACTCACCTTGATAATGAACTCTATGATTATATATGAATTTCCATGCTTTGGTTGGTTAGTAACTTATCCCCCAAACTTGGGGTTGCTAGGGTTTCATCTTAACTTAAAATATTATGGAAAGTAAGGTTGAGTAGAACCTCATATGACACAAGATAGTTATGGAATCTTCCTTTGAGGATGGATTCATGGTTGGTCAGAGTAATTGGGTTAGGGTTTGGAACAAACCTAACCCCATCATCCTCAATTGGTTTTGTGTATATGGGTCTTAACCCATATTAAAATTGTTTTGAAGGATTCTTGATATGTTTTGGAATAAATATAAGTATTGAAGAGGAATTGAATAGAAAGAGGTTACAAAGGAATAGGAAATGGTTTTGATGTGTGTTTGAGTGTAGAGTTGGTTTGGGATGGAAAACCATGAAAAAAATGGGAGAAAGCACACATTACGGGCATTTCGGTGATGTGTGCGGTACGCTGAACATGTACCGGTACACTTTGTCATTGGTCATTTTTGGCCCGTGTGTACGGTACACATTAGAGTGTCTGCAGGTGCACCGTGTTCTGCTTTTCCTATTATGACCAGTTTTTGTATTTTCGTCATAACTTTCTCATTTCTTATCCGATTTGAGTGATTCAAGTGGACAATTAAAATAGACTTCAAGTAGAACCAAACCTAAAGAAATAGGTACCATCAAATTATGGCTCTATGTGGTCCAAAAATTCACTCAAAGTGGGGCCATGTGCAAGCCAATTCCTGCATCCGTTTGAACATAGAGTAGTCCGGGTTGTTTCGGACGTAACTTGAGTTCCGGTACTCCGAATTGGGTGATTCTAGTTGGAATAGAACCCTTAACACCTTAATTCTAAAGTCATACAAATAACCAGTGTCAAATATGGAGTTAAGGCACTGGAAAATGGTATATTTCGAAACTATCCACTCGGTAAAATCGGTAAACCGACAGTTGGCATGAAAATGCCATAACTTGAGTTTAGACGATCTGATTGGATTGATTCAATTCACAGGAAAAATAGATTCATAGAAGAATAATAATACATGAATAAGGTTGTAGATTAAATACTCATCATACCTTACGGTATGGAATCGATATGTCGTGAGCAGCATCGTAGCGGCTACGTGCCCTAATATAAAATGGCGAGATTCTTGAACTCATATAATTGTAAAAACTACCTAAGACCCGATTATTCGCCGGCGCCTTTCCCCATCCTGATTAGAACCCCGGTACTCGATTAGTGCTCGGCACTCTGATTAAAATGCCGGTACTCTCACGATTAGTGCTCCGCGCTCGATTAAATCACTTTGGTACTCCACACGATTCTTTGCTCGTACTCTGATTGAGTAACCGGTACTCGATTAGTGCTCCGGCACTCTGATTAGTGCCGATTACTCTGATTAGTGCTCCGGCATTCCTGATTAGTACTTCGGTACTCTTGATTAGTGCTACGACACTCCTGTCTCGTTAAGTGCTACGACACTCCTGTCTTGTTAAGTGCTACGACACTTAAATGCTTGTATAGTATCTTACGGTACTGACCCGTGGCGTATCTACTCATTAGAGTAATGCGGTCTAGGGTCAAGCAGTTATATGATAAGACTGCAGATAGAGGAAATAAGAGTAAAGATCCCGAATGTACCTACGGCATATGTTACGTAGTACCTACGGGTACTCTGTCTCGAATAAGGATACATGGTACCTACGGGTACTCACGTCTCTGAATAAGTTACGTAGTACCCTGCAGACCTCTGTCTACGATTAAGCTGTAGTACTATGGAGTATCTGTATTTGATTAAGTTGCATTAACGTGCGATTAAGTTGCAGCCCGGTGCCTACGGGCCTCTTGTATCTAATTAAATTACGTAGTACCTACGGGTACTCGTCACGATTTAGTTCCGTGATACCTACGGGCCCTCTTTGTATACGAATAAGTTTTTATCTGTATATGAATAAGTTATGTCACGTATCTGAATAAATTACGTCACAGTAGCAAGTTAAGTTCTATGGTACACCTACACACTCTTGTATGCAGCCCAGGATTACGTCGTACTTACAGGTACTCCCTGTTCCTGATTTAGTTAATCGTACCCCTCACGAGGTGCTCCCATTTACGATTTAGTTACATTTGTACCTACGGGTACTCCGTATACGAGTTAAGCTGCATGTCTACGAAGTCCCGAATGAACATCGTCTGTTATAAGTATAAGTTACGTATATAAGAAGAAACTTCTGTAACTCTACGGGAGAGTCCCGAATAGTATAAGTCGATGGTACCTACGGGTACTCCCGTATCGGTAAAACAAGTATAAGTCCATAGTACCTAAAGGTACTCTCGTATCAGTAAAATAAGTATAAGCTCGGTAGTACCTACGTTGCTCCATTATTGGTAAAATAAAGTACAAGTTACGTAAATAGAGTATAGATCCGGTCGTAACTCACGGTTTACTTAGTATATGTATACATTTGTAATCATCTGCAGGCTATGGACTAATGTCCATACTCGGTATCGCATCCCTCAAGTGCAGTCGACCTTATGTAATATGATTATGATGCATTCGAGCTTATCGTACCTATGGTACACCTTCGTACAAGGAAATAAGTTCGATAAGACCGAGTATAAGATCAGTAAGACAAGTATATACTACGTATGACATGTATAAGATATGTAATACATGTATAAAATCAGACACATGTATATGCTCAGTATTACGGGATAAGATCCGATATACCGAATAGGCTACGTAGTACAGAAGTAGAAGATCAAGTAAGACAAGTATAGGCTTTGTAGTACAAGTCTGAAGATACCAAGTATCTCTTGTATAAATATAAGTTACGGAAGTACCTCTGGTACTCTGTGTCGAATTAATTCTACGGTAGTACCTACGGGTATCTCCGTGGCCCGGATAAGGATAAACTCGAAGTAGTACCTACGGGCACCTCCGATAGTATAGGTATACTTTAACCTAGGGCTTGTTGGGATATGATACCAAAACAAGTTGGTATCGAAGCGAGTGATTGATCAGTAGTACTTCTTGGTACTCTATGTAAGATTAAGTTATGAAATCCGGTATCGTTAAGTAATCTACGTGATACCTTGGTACCTCCCAGGAACAAGTGTAAACTCAGAGTAAGAATGAAAGTATAGTTCTGTAAACTCCTACGGGAGATACGAGATAGATATAAATACCCATACCTGATTAAGTACCTCTGTATAAGCATAGGTTCTGTAACTCCTATGGGAGATCGAAATAAGTATAAGTCTGAGACAAGTATCAGTATAAGTTCCGATATGTATGTCCTTTGGGAGATCTGAATAAGTATAAGACCCAAATAAGGATAAGTCTACCATAAGTGTAATTCCTAAGTAAGTATAAGATCAGAATGTGATAAGTATTAGTCTGAATAAGCATAAGTCTGTATAAGCCTAAGTAATTGTATAAGTTCATTATGTGAATGCACAGATATTCGATACATTACTTTGTTATGCGTATTTATGTTACGTTTAGAAATGTTTCCCACTAAGCGTAAACTTAGCATGTGTTTTAATCCAGGTGTAGGTACAAGAGAAGACATCAGCAAACATCCCAGCGTACGCCCCGGGTCAACACACTTGTAAGGGTTCACTACGTAGCCAGTTAGTGCTCACGATTTGTAAATGTGAAGAAATGCAGTTTTGTATTTGTAAATGGGACTTCCGAGTTATATGTCTAGATTTTGATGGACACCACTCCGGTGGTAGCTCTTTAATTTGTATATGATGTTTTGATTCTGTTATAAGATGTGGGCTATACCCACAGGTACCAGATCGACTTTAAAAAAAAATAAAAAAAAATCAGGTAAAGAGTCAGGTCCCCGAGTCTCTTGCAGAACTTCGGTTAGGATCCACGCCAATAGGTCGGACCCAGGGGCAGGGCGTGACATAAGCATACTTTAAATGACTTGGCAACACCTTTAGAATAGCCCTTCTTCCTTTGGTTTCTTGATGAAATTCCTTTTCTTCAATTTGGTCTTTTTTTCACCTCGGTTGTTGAGACTCACTTTCTCGATTAGAATGTAAAGCGTGTGCGAGGAAAATCCTGAATCAAAATCTTTGAATCTTGGGAGATTCATCTCTTTTCATTGATTGAAAATTGGGCATTAAAATCATAGAAAAATTCGAGTTGTTGACATATACATCTTCTATTGGCCTTACATCTTCACTCTCTATGCAAGCTCCTCGAGCCGATTAAGTGAAGTCGGCTTTCTCTTCTCGACTGCGAGAGTAGAATTCCCTTACGCATATCGATTAGAGAGTACAACTCCGATTCAGGGGAATAGCCTTCCCGGTAGCGAAGGGACTTGTGAATCTTCCTCCATATCGATGCGATGAGTCTCTTTGGAAAAATAAAGTTCCCCACCTTTCTTAGTACATCTTCTATGATTCCTTCGAGGTTTGCCGGGGTTACATACGCCATTTGGAGTAAGCGTAGTGGGAGTAAGCTCCCCCAGGCTTAACTTCTTGCAACAAAATAAGGCATTAAATTGATCTTGGCTTTTTTGAGTCGAGGCTTTACGAGCTTCAGGCTCTCGATGGCAGATAGGGGAATGGTGAAGCTCCACGGATCTTCATCTTTTATAGTAAGCCCCTCTTGATCATAGTATTGCAAGTTTCAATCGGGTTCTAATTCCTTCTTAATGATCTTCCTCTTTTTGCTTTCAGTATGTCTTTCAAAAAACTTTGCATAAAGTGGCGGGCGATAACCATACGTGAAAGGCATCTTGATCTCTAGCTTAAAAAGGTTTTCAAGAACCTTCTTATTTGTTCCCTCATCTTTGATTTTATGACCTACGTGAAAATGAGAATGACGGAGTTGTTCTTAGTTTTCTTCTTACTTCCTTCTCCCGGACATTGTTCCTTCTTTCTTTCTTTCTCCCGGTGTTTCTGCGTTGTAAGGCTTTCTCACTTGTTGCTTTCATCTTTTGTCCTCTTCTCCGTCTTTCCCACTTCGAGTTGCCGCAGCCATACGAGTCTTTAGGATTCTTCTTTGTGTCATTGGGAAAGGCATCTTTCATCTGGTTTTCTGAGTTTAGGGCGGTTACTTACTATCTGTGTCTCCGGAGTTCTTGAAGAAAGCATTAGTGGTCTTGAAAAATTTGAAATTGGCATTTGAGGCTTCAATTCTGCAAACTTTTGTTCATGGAGGGGTTCAACGGCTTCTTGTTGTCCCCCGTAGTTAGGCATTTGATCTTGAATGGTGGGGCTCTCGACCTGATATTCATTTTATGCTTCCTCTCCTTCTTTGCTGGCATTTGGAACCTTGGTGGCTGTGATATCCTTGCGGGATGTTGTTCATGCCTTTTGCCTTGAGCCCCTCCGTATATAGAAAAATTTTCATGGTTCCTCAGTCTTTGGATGATAGTGTCTTTGGCGGAGTTATGATTTGGTTTGAAGTGATAACTTCTTGGCTCTCCTAAGTACTTAACCTCCTCAGCATCATAAAACAGTTCTTCAGTGGGTACCTCAGCACTTCCTCTCAATAGTTCCCTCTCAACTGCTCCTATTTCATGAACAGTGTGCATCTTCCTCTCTTGCTTGTCCATTCTATGCATGATGGCATCTAACTTTGCCTCCATGGATGTCATCTTGCTCAGCTCCATGACTCCTCTTCCTCTACCAATTACTTTTGAAAACTTTGATGAAGCTTTCATACTGCATTTAGCCAAGTCCTCAATCAGATCTCTTGCCTCTTCAGCACTCTTACGTTTGAATGCTCCACATCATGAAGCATCAATAATACCTTTAGATGTATCATTCAAGGCATGATACACTATGTCCATCTGGGTCTTCAAAATTACATCCCACGACCATCAGGACATCTTTTCGACAACCTTTGAATCTCTCCGTACTACATAAAGGCTCTCATCTTCCCCTGGCCGGAACCTGATTATCTCCCTCAGTCTCGAGGTGAGTGATGGGGAGAATCTACCAGTGAAGCTACTGAGCTCACTCCCAGTATCGACATAACCATATGGTCTGATTCACTTCACTTATGCTCATTTGCCATTCTGAGAAACCTTCCCAAATGCTCATTTGAGTCTTACGTAGGATACAGTAAAGCGGGTGTTCTTCGAACAAATATGTCAGTCAGCGGCTTTAGTTCAAAATTGTTTGCATCCGGCGTTGCGAGGTACGTACGATTCTGAGTATTCTCATCTGAATAATAGATGCTCCAAAGTCCTCCGTTATTACATCGGTGATTGGAGGCCTTCTTGCTCTTATTCGTTGTCCTTAGGTCTAGTCGACCTTTCATGCCATATTTGAGGTTTACGATATTTTCGCCTTTCTCGAGCTTAAGTGTTCTTTCTAGTTCGGTATCTCTGGAATCGGTCGATTCTGTTCCCTATCATTAAAGTTTTCTGAAATCAAAACACACTTACATTAATAGGATTAGTCGAACTGACAAATATTTTCCAATGGCTCGTTGAAAGTTAGTGGCTAAAAATAACCCTTTGCCATGAAAAACTATTTTGTTCTTTTTCTTTTAAATGTCAAATTAGCATTTCCTTCTTTACGTCGAATATTGATCTGAGTGCTTTCGATCCGAACAACGAGGCGCCATAAAACTTGATAATGGGACCAAAGACATGTACAAATTTATAACACTATCGCAGACTATTGTCTAATCCCGACGATTGCCCTTATTGTTGTGCGTATATGTCTTAACTATTTGATTAGTTCGAAGATTGTTTCCAGTGGAGTAAATTGTTTCTTAGTGGTTTTGATCAGTTATCTTTTGCCAAGTGCCTGAATTCGGACAAGTAGTAAATTAGTTAAGTCAGATATCGATCCCCACGAGATCTCGGGGTACCGATCAATTACCCTGAAACTACTCCAAGCTCACATACTATTTGGACTATAATGGACGATTTGAATCGGCCAGGTAAGCTTGAAATTATGAAAACCTAAAATAATATGAATGAATAACAAATGAATGACTCTTGAAATAATGAAATGACAAATTTAGATTGAACAATTATGCGCCAAAGAGAACATTGAAAATAAAGCTATTGTGAAGAATCCAATTCCTCTGACTTGTATGGTAATTTTGCTTTGAACCACAGTTTTAAAACTAGTCAGGAATGTGATGATGCGTTGGATACCTCGAAACCACAAGTTAATCATCTCACCTTCAGTTCTCTCGAATGCAGTGGGCTAGATAACTACTTTTAATCTGGGTAGCCTTGTTCTAGGTATTTTTCTTTCTCAATACTTCATACCCATAACATGGGCCTTAAACCTTAGCTCCCTTTGTATAGTCATTTGCACAGGTTTACACCATACTGGTTCCTCTTCCTCAAAATTAGAACCGGTCATTCTTTCCTTGATTAGATCGTTGCTAACACGGGATTGAATTCGATTGGGTGAGCGAACTCTCGCATGCCCAAATTGATAACTCACTCGGCTCATTCTCGGTTTCAAGTGAGAAGAGGATGTATCGATTTAATTACACAGAGCACATTAGATCATCAATATCAGGTTCCCATACCTTCCAGAAATTATTCATCACTCTCAGGAATGCCTTCTCTGTGTCACTCAGAGGGCTTCCTGGAAATCAGAGCTTGGAACAACCCCGTTATGGGTATAAAGAGTACGACATTGGGATCAATTCGGAAATACGCAAAACCCGGCAAGTCGAATTATAAGCGAAGTTCGACAATAATGAATAAAGTGCAACGGGAAAGATAATTTAACTGATAAGCGTCATTTCAATGGGGTAGGTTTCTAAATCGGATTACACCGTCGTTGAAAACTGGCGGTCGAAAACCCTTGTAAATGCGGGCTGGTAGTTAAATCGAAATTTAATACGGAATTCAAACTACCCAGAACTGATGAAATTTGAAGAAATATAAATCTACATTAACTACCCTTTACGACTAACGTTAAAGTCAGAATTTGAATGAAATACAAAAGCGATCTAAAAATAAAAAAAAATAAAAAAAGAAGAAAAGAAAAAGAAAAGAAAATTAAAATACGAGAGCCTTGTGGCGCTCAGGATCTACTCCCTTGATGCTTGAGAAGTTGCATTCATTCGATATGACTTTGTATTTATAGAGGTTACGAAGTTTGGGCCACTAATTCGATGCACTTCTTTTGGACTACGATTTAAAATGGCCCGGTTGGTTGTTGATGTCGCGGCGGCAGGGCGTCATGACCTTAGCGTAATGCATTTCGCGACAATGGATGTTGTCGCTGTTTCTTTCTCTATAGTGGTATCGCGACCTGCGGATGTTATCGCGACCTCGAGTCTTTACAATTGATGTCGCGACGGCACGGTGTTGTCGCGACCTCGAAGTCTTACAATTGATGTCGCGACAACGGTGTTGTCGCGACCTGTCTTCTGATTGATATTCGCGACAACTGGTGTAGCGACCTTCAATCTCATACCAATGTTGTAGCGACCAACGAATGATCTTCGCGACTTCCCGCTCTGTGTAGTTAATGTCATTGACAACCCAGTCTTATCAGCGACCTTCTTTTTAGTGCATCACGATGTTGCGACCATTAGTTTCCTTGCGGTGATGTCCGCGACTATTTTGTTTCGGTCTTGGTCGCGACTACTTCTAACTTTGAGCGATGTTCTGCGACCTAAATGTTTAAGTCAATTTTTGGCTCACCTTCGACTTCTTTTGGTGTCAGCGACATCATATCAGCATGCCCGGGTTAAATTACGTCGCGACCTCACGGATGATGTCGCGACATCATTTCTTCTAGCCGTCAATTTAAGTTTGTTTTGACGTAGGCTCCTTTCATGCCCGGCTCGCTTTGTCTTCAATTATGCTTCAATTGCGACTAGACCTTGTAATTGTAACGAAGATGCATTTGATTGTTGTCAAGCTTCCGCGACATCAAATTCTTTATCCTTTTTGCACTTCTCTTTAACACGACTTCCTTGACCCATTATACTCCCGGTGTGCACGACCACATTCTTATTTTTACGCGCGTTTTGCCTTTCCTTTCAATTTCTAACACACGAGGTGGGTGAAGATTATTCCATCTTCATATTATCCAGTCTTTTATATAAAAATCAATGACGAATGTTTAAAATAGATGACTTTAAGCTCATCAAAAGCCCCGGATGATTGGGCTCTTTGCTACGAGATTATTGTAAGGAAGAGTTCGGGTTTTTCGATTGCTATCATCACGAAGAATTAAGGCTTATTTGGCTCCGAAAACATGGGCCCAGAGGGTATGCTTTAGCATATATTGAGGAAGTAATGGCTTGGAAACGCTCAAAGCGCAGCGATGGCCTCTATCATTTCTTGTTGGCTGTTTTTACCTAAGATTTAGCCTCAAATCAATAATCTAACAAGTTCTAGGACCATGAACCCTTAATCATGAATTTCCCAGAAGATGTTCCTAATTCTTCTCAAAGTTTCATGAGTTTTGTTGACCAAGTGTATTATTTCTTCAAGACGTGTACTGATTCACTGTTTATTTACACACTTTCAATCATTTTGTTTGTTATTTCAGCATTAACTTTTTTCCAATTCTAAAATCTAACTTAATTTAAACATTGATGCGACTCGATTCCGGTTCTTAGTCTATGCTCTTATTTTCCTGCATTTTGTTCTTGGGAAGCGAATTAGTGCATTTTGATCCTTGTATAGGTAAAGGCCTCATAATTGGCACATTAACAATAAATGACACAAACACACAATTTCTCAAGTCATGTTCATCCATTAAACAACACTTAATTCTTCACAATCAAATTTTCATTCAACAATGCAAACAAAATCCAACAAGTAAAGAAGGTAACTATCAAATGAAAATGCAATAAAACACAGGACAATTTTGATAATACAATGGATTTCTATTAAAATTTTGGGAATGTACAGATTTAGAGCATGCTAGGAAAAAAATTTTAGGTTCCTTTTCTTCTTTTGTAGGCTTTAAATTTAATGTTAGGAGGTCTACATGTGGCCTTGTGAGAGAACAAACTTAGGAAATTTCATCTCAGTTTTTGTCTCTCGAATGCGAAATCTTGCCTTGCAGATATATTTCAGCATTTGGCTGCCGCACCCAATGAGTGTGTCTTGCCTCTTCCCCACCTGATTAACTGTACCTTCTAACTCAGAAATACAATCTAGTAGTTTGGACAAATTTTGATTGATCAATTCTAAACTCTCCAACAAGATTTTTCTCCTATACACATCATTGTCCTCTAGCTGCTGATCTCTATCCTTCATTAATTTCTCAAATTCCTTGAATTGTTCTCTATAGAGGTATTTGAAGCCCTCAGGTACTGTGAGCATGTTAGCCTCGTTTTAAGCCTTAACTTCTTTAGTATATTTGAGAAGATCGCATCTCTCTCTTGAATTGATTGTTATAAAATGCCTCCATTTTTGCATTCATTTTTCCAATCATTTTTTCTTCCTTTCTCTTCAGCTCCTCTTTCCATTGTTTTTCTCTGAGCTTCCAATTTTGCTCCCACATTTGCTCTTTCTTTCTAACTGCAGCTTCCAAAAAATATTCTCTGATCTGCTGCTATCTTTCCCATTTCTGCTCTCTCTCTTCCATCTCCCTCTTCATTGATCGAAGCATTTCCATGATTTCTATTTTATCTTCTTTGCTCCTTGATCCCTCTGCTTGCAAAGGTAAGTGCTCTTGTACCTCAGGATATGAATGGTTGAAAGGGCTCATCCTGAAATAATGCTTCCTCGCGCTGAATGGATGTCTTAAATTATTGCCCATCTCTCTTGTCTCATTTTCTCGACTGGTATTGTTTACGCCGGCGTCTGCCATTATTTCTTTCCCGCCTTTTCCTTTGGGTCCCCTTGTCCTCCAGGTTAGGGTAAGAGGGGGCAGAGGCATTCTCTTCTTCCTCCCACATTCCTTTACCCCTGCTTGAGAGACAAAGTGCGGTGATAGTGGTAGGGTGAGGGTTAGCCCTCTTGTTGCGTAGTGGTAGCCTCTTATGGACTCTTGTCCGGAGTTCCTATGTTCATTTTATATCCTTTCAAAAGGCATATAAAATGATGGCCTCCTGTTCCCTGACTAAGCAGAGATGTTTTGTAGGAACTACTACAAAATAGATGAAGTAAAACCAGACCTTTTCTTCTTCAGTGAGGGCTCCCCTTTTGATTGCGTGGTGAGGGTTCTTCTTCATGGCCTCCCATTTTTCTTCTCCTCCAGTCAACAGATTCAGTATCTTTTCATAGTTCGGATTGCCTACCAACTTTTTATACTTCGACCCGTTCTTTAAATCTCTCAATTTAAACATTTCATTTATTCGTCTGTCCGAGCGCGAACACCCCTCACGACTGAATCCTCCTTCCTTGCCACCATATTTGCATATAACCTGGCAAGGTGAAAATCACGGCATGTGCTCCTGAAGAATCCCGACTATTTTCTCTATTACCTCCCCAAGCGGGAAATTAGTTTCCCGAGCCCTTTCACACAAATTCCTTATCAAACGGTATCTTATTTCCTGGTGTGACTTCTTTTAAGCAGTCTTTGTCATCTTGTTGCTTCCTTTCACGTATTGCTCACCTTCCTCACAATTTGGGTTCCTTGTTCGACCATTGATTTCTTCCTCGGAGTTGAGTTCGAGCTGAACCACTTCCTCTGCCTCGACACTTTCACGCATAATTTCGTTGATTAGTTTATTAAGATTTGCGATGTCATCTTGATTTGCTGCCATGAGTGAAGATTTGTGATTTTGACTTGGTTCGCTCTCTGATTTTAGGGTTTTAAGACTCAAAATGATGGATGCAGAAGTGGAAACATGGGAATGAATTAAAGATGACCTTGAAATTGGAATGGACGTTGGGCTCGATGTCATGATTGCGATATGGGGGGGTCATTGACATTAAATTTTGAGCCTCTTTATTAATGATTTTCAATGAATCCTAATTTTAATGCTAGAGGCATGAAAATGAAGGTTTAAAACCTATTTTTATTGATATTTGGACAATTCTGGTCGCGACCTAAAGATTTTTGTTGCGACCTGAAATGTGGTCACGATAGGGGAATTGATGTCACGACCTCCTCTTTTCTTTCCCTAGTTATTTTAGTCCTGACCTCAATTTCACTGTTGCGACTTTCTTTTCTACTTTATTATTTCAATGTCCAGCATTCTTGGTCGCGACTTATGAATTGTTGTTGCGACCAGAAAAATTTTCAGGTCTCCCTAAACAATCAAATTCACAACAATTTCAATTCACCATATCCAATCAAAACATATACAATTCAATTCATCTTCATCATTCAAATATTCAACAAATCCATTTACTATGCATCAGATTCAAAATTTAAGCACAAAAATAAAATAAAATTTCCTCAAACTTTCAATCATGCCATATCAAAGACAAAAATTAAATAAGTTCAAGAAGCGTATACTGCCCCTTTTTGTCTCTTTTGCAGATTGGAAGTTTGATTGTAGATGTTCCTCCTTTGCACCTTTTTATTGTCCTTCCACAAAGTTGCTCAATTTTTAGTCTTTAGCTGGATTTGCTGCTACCATATTTCTATTTCTTCAAATTTTCTCATTCGAGCTAAAGTCATTCTTCCCTTGCATTCTCCCAATTAGTGCTTTAATCTCTGACCATTAACTGAATTCCTCATGATTCTTTGGTTACAGGAGTGTCAACGCCCCCAAATTTGTACTTGATACTATTGTATGGTCCACTCCATTTTGATTTAAGCTTCCACAGAAAGAGTCTTAGTGCAAGGTTGAATAACGGTCTGATCTCTGCTGCAATTCTCTCCTCGAAATCCTTTGATCATTCCATTTTTGTTTATCTTTTGTAGATTCGGCCCATCATAGGTTTCATCCTCGACTCTTCCAATTCTTTGCTTCATTAGCCTCTCTTCTTTAGCGACTTTGAAATCAAATTTAGCTTGATGGCCCACGTAGCTTGCTCTGGCTTCGAGAGGAGTGGCAGGTCTTCCCAAAGACAAGCTGTATAGGGACATTCGATAGGAGTTTTAAACGATCCTGTATGCCAGTGTATCATCGAGTTTCGAGACCAATCTCTTTTCTTTGGAGCTTACATTCTTTTAAAGAATTTTCTTTATCTCCACATTGGAAATTTGACTTGCCCATTTGTTTGAGGATGATAAGCGAGCTCATAATGTGTTTGATACCATATCTGCCCATGAGTTTGTCAAACACCTTATTTGAAAAGTGGCTTCCTCCATCGCGATTATAGTTAGAGATTGTCCCCGAATCACATTAGAATATTTCTTTGTAAAATCCATATTTGTGTTAGCATCATTTTTGGGACAAGCTGTTGCCTCAACCCATTTTGATATAGAATCTACAACTAGGAGTATGTATGTATTTCCAAATGAAGCTGGAAAAGGCCCCATAAAATCTATTCCCCATGCATCAAATAATTGCACCACCAGGATACCTTGCATGGGCATTCATGCCTTTTGCTGATATTTTCCATTCTTTAGCATTGAGCACATAGCTTCACCCATTCAAAACAGTCCTTCAAAATAGTAGGCCAATAAAATCAAGACTGTAGAATTTTATGGGTTGTTTTGTCTCCTGTAAAATGTCCTCCATATGGTGATGCATGACATTCCTGTAAAATCTTGCTGCTCACCTTCTAATGATCAGATCAACTCCTCTTCTAAATAGCGGTGGGTCATCTAGTGTAGTACACAGCTGCTCCCGGAGTCTTTAGCTTTTCTCTGGCGGTGGCTGAATTCTAGTGGCATAATTCCACATGCTAAGAAGTTCACAATATCAGCATACCAAGGTGATTGGAATGACAGTTGGAATAACTACTCATTTGGAAAATTTTCTGCTATTTCCCTTTCTTCTTCTTGTATAGCAAGTTTCTCCACTCTTGTGGTGACCGGTATCACATTATCCTGACCTTTCTTGTCTTTATTTCTAGATCAAATTCTGTAATAACAATATCCACATGATCGGTCTTGGCTTTGCTTTTTCTTTGCCATTAGATATTTTATTCTTGCATGATCGATGTATAATAACATGGGACCCAAAATGTATGGCCTAAATTTTCACATGCACCGATACTATTGCCGTCATCTTTTTAATTAGTAGAGTAATTTTCTTGAGCTTCATTGAAGGTTTCTTGGCATGATATATGGCCTTGAACCCCTTTGAAACTACGTCCCAATAGAGCTCCCATGGAAAAATCACTGGCATCACACATGATTTCAAATTCTCTGTTCCAATTTGGTTTTGCCATGATGGGAGCTTCAACTAGTATAGATTTGATCTCTTCAAAAGAATTGTGGCAGGATTCATCAAAATTGAACTTAGTATCTTTTTCGGCCAATGCATAGTGGTCTAGCAATTTTGAGAAATCTCGATAAATCTTACGTAAAATCCGGCATGTCCTAAAAACTTCTAATTCCCTTGGCGTAATTAGGTGGTATCAGATTTCTTATAATTGAAACTTTTCTTGGTCTACTTCTAGTCTTTCATAAATCATGTGCTTACTAAGACACAATTCATACTGTAACCATAAAGTGGCATTTTCCCGTTAGGAGAAATTTGTAGATTCTTCTTAACCGTCGGAAAATATAGACATCATGCGTCTGGAATGTACCGGGAGCATTACATAAACGAAAATGGCATTCTTAAAGAAAAAGTACGAATGGGCATGTAAGGTGGTTTTCTCACGATCTCGGAGTGCAATGGCAATTTGGTTATATCCGGTATCCATCGAGAAAACAAAAGTGAGGTATCTGCCACCTATCCGGCATCTACGATCAATGAAAGCGAGGAAAATTATCCTTTCTTGTTGTAGTATTTAGTTTTCTATAATCCAGCTACACCACCCCTCCATCACATCCCACAGTTCTTGTAAAGGGAATCCAGTTCATTCTTTTCATTTATGATCTGTGAATCCACCTTTTTTAGGAACCATGTATTGGGCGTCTTGAGAACTATACGATGCGTATATAAAACACGCATTCAACCATTTCAGTGCTTCTTTTCTAACAACTTCTTTCATCCAGGGAGTTCGATACTCCTTTGATGTAATAGAAGTTTTTCATTATCATTCGACAATATTTTGTGCATGCGAATGGAGGACCTAATACCTTCGGATCCTCGATTGACGAAGCGATAAACTTCCTTGTACTTTCTCATAATTTCAATGACTTTTGTTCTTGATTCGATCAATGCGGTGATATGATAACTAGTTTTCTCTTTACGGTTCTAGAACTCATATTTGGATATTTAGGCAATTCTTTCAATATTAACCCTTCTGCACTAATTTCCTGCTCAGTAGTTTTCTGTCCCTGGCTGCATACATCATCTTGACTGTTTTCATTCATGCTTGAAACTGTTTCTTTGTTATACAAATTTGAAGGCAACATTTCACAATCAATACTCTCGAATCACCCCAAGAATTCATCTCGATTTCATTGACCAGAATGTTGAAAATGCAGTCATAATTCAACTTCGGCTGCTAGGAGCCGGTTTTTCTCTGACCATCTGGCTTTCGGCATCTACATGAGGTGTTCCAAACTCTGATAGATTAAAGTGCCTTTGCTTCATTCCCCACCCTTAGTGTGAGTTCACCCATACGCATCTATCAAAGGCGCTCAGTTGCTAAGAAGGGTCTTCTGACGAAAGGAACTTGGGTCTCTTCCTCCCGTCTTCATAATAAAAAAATCCGGGGAAGATGAATTTTCCCACCTTGACAAGCACATCTTCAAGAACACCTTCTGGTTGTGCCATTGATCTGTCAACCATTTGCAATGTGATTGCTGTTGGGGTAAGTTCCCCCGAGCTTCGATCTCTGCACCGCGATAGAGGCATGAGTTTATACTAGCACGAGAATCACCTGAGCCTTCTTGGTCATATTTTCCTACGGAGCGGGGATGGGTGAAGTGTCGCCAGATTCTCGGTCAGGCTTTGATTCGCGGATCTGAGCAGGTTCGGAGGCAAAACCATATATGCGGGACTCTTTACTGTTTTTTTTTTTTTTTCAAGCTGAACTTATGCACATTGGGTATCTGAGCAATTTTGTAATAGCAACTCATTTACATGAATTAAGGCCTTGCAGAGTGGTATCCATTAAAATCTATACACATATGCTAAGTCCCATTTACTTATTGATTAGTGCCCAAAAAGTTCTATTTTGAACCCTATTTATTATAGGTTTTCAGTGCTTTTTGTATACTAATCATTCAAATTAACCCGATTTACAAATTAAGGTCCCTACTATTCTACTGATCGCATTTTGTCGCAAATTTTGCAGTTTTTACGAGCTAATCATGCCAACATTGTTGGTGATCAAACATGAAGAATTCGAGTCAAACTCAACATCGCCGTCGAGGGCAGAGGAAAGAAAGGAAAATAGAAGAAAAATGAAGCGGGGCTTGATGGGCGATGTAGGGAGGAGCAGTCTTCCGAGCGATTGCAAAAATTCGCTCATTTGGGATTTTAGCTATGATAGCGAAAATCACTATACATCGCGGTGTTTCTCTTGTTTTTATCGAAGCGACTAGTTTTTGGTTTTTCTCCTTTCTACCCTTGTAATAGCTTTTGTTTTGGTTTATTTTTGTAATTTCCCTTGCTCTGAACACTATATAAGATAGAGTCAAGGTTTGTAAACATCAATCAACCTCACAATAAATTTTGGGGAAGCTTTTAGCTCCCGTTTTCCTGCATCTTCATTTTCTTTCCCTTTCTTTTCCATTTTCTCGGGTATGAACACCCTTTGATGATGACAAATCAGGGATGTTAAATTTAAATCCCCCTCATCCTTGAAGAGGAGGGCCATTTGGTGAATGTTTGAAGGTAAAAACACTATCCTCATGTTTTTCACGCAAGCATTTATTCCCTTTTTCTGTTTCTGTATCTCACGTTTTAGGTTTGAATCAGCACATCTGATGTACTGAGTGGCGATTAGCGAGCTCAAAGTTCAGTGAATGCTTCATACCCGGTAAGATCCCACTTGATGCCCGATTAGTTGTCATTTATGAGCTCCTGAATTAGATGATGGTTTAAATTTGTTTTTGAAACATTAAGAGGTAATAAATGCTATACATTAGAAGAAATAATTTTAAGGTTTAGGTTTAAATGCCAAATGAGTAGGTTCGGGAAATGACTATATGTCATCCTCCCAGCGCGAGGGAAAAGACGAGGACATTGAATGCCTTAGAGCCTAACCCATTGACCTAACACTTGAGGAGTTACATTTTACATTTATTTTATTTAGAATTTCAGTTTACCAACCCAAACCCTTGTTTTTATCCAAACCTTAAAATCTCGTCAGATTCACCATTTTTGCTTCCTCGAATCATTTGTGCGAAGAAAACCCATCCACGTGTTCGGCCCCAGGCGGTATCTTTGCGGTAAGCTTGACTACGGCAGTAGGAGGAAAATAGGAAACAAATTTTGTTGATTCCGTATCACCCTACCTTGGCACGAATCACTTATACAAATAATTATACATGTACATATCTAATACAAACATCGGTCGCGGAGCAGTCTTTGTGAACACTATCTCTGAGATGGCATCTTCTTTGGTGTGGAATGTCTGTCCTCTTTATCTCCTCTTAGGTACCTACACGGATTGAACACCCCGTGCTAAACTGCAGCTTAGTGGGAACATATAGACATTAACGTATGCGATACTCGTCGCCACAATCTTTTTACATTTACTTTTCCTTATGCATGCTCTTGGCTTTATTCTTATGTGACTTCTAACTCATATCATATTATACATGTAGATTTTATCCTTTTCAAATTCCATATCATTATCTTGTTCGTATTACTTCCATGTGTCATGTCTTTTACAAGTTTCAATTCATATCTTCTACATGTATGGCATATGAATCATGAGAAACAAACTTATCGTATCTGATAGCAAGAGTCGCGGGACGGATCGAGGTCATATCGAATACATGCGAGTCGATTCGGTGATCTAGATACATATTAGACTCGTATCATTATCACGGATCAAAGCCATTAATCAAATCCCTTTAGCAATTACATTTCATGATCTAGGGACGCCCGTTTAATTCTTTTAGTCATCGTTTTATTAAATTTTTCATTTCAAAAAAGTGTCGATTTCGAATCCCAGGCTTCGACACGGTTGGCGAGATCAATGGGCCGGTTCTCGAAGATTTTCAATCAAAACATTTGTTTGGTTTTATTAAATTTTGTTTTTCAAAAGTCGCGACCGAATCCCCGAACCCGGCGGTTAGCGGATCGAGTGAGACCTAGTTTACTCAGAGCATTTTCAATTATCTTCTCAAAACATTTGTTGTGTTATTCCATTTTAGACTTTTTAATTACGCGAAAGCACTTCTTTTCGGGCAATCCCATAAACACTTACAAATTAAAAAGACCCATAACATTCACATTTAACAAAATGCATTTACAAAATAATGCCTTTTTACTATGTTTATGTAATGTAAAAGATATTTAAACAAATACAATTTTCAATGTCATTTTTCACTTTTTGGTTTGTGATTTCACATATAGCTATAGAAGTCGACATTCAGGACAAATTCAGTTGGTGAATCCTGTCTTGTTTGTCATTCAGTAGCAATGTGGTTTCACATTTAATATCACCATCTCACATATGGCTGTAGAAATCAACATTCCACCCCAGCCGGTCGGTTGGTGAATCTGTCGCAATTTATCGATTCGATGCTTGATGTGATTTCGCGTTCAATGTCGCCCCATCTCACATATGGCTATAGAAATCGGCGTTGCGATGAATTAGTTGGTGAATCGCAATCACATTTGTCATTCACTAGCAATGTGATCATTCAATATCATCATCTCACATATGGCTATAGAAATGCGACATTCCACGGCTGGTCGGTTGTTGAATCTGTCGCATTTGTCGATACGATAGCAATGTGATTTCGCATTTAACAGTATGATTCACTTTGACTATAGAATTGACATTCATGACATATTCAGTTGTTGAATCCTGTCTGTTTGTCATTCAGTAGCAATGTGATTTCGCATTTAACAGTATGATTCACTTTGACTATAGAATTGACATTCATGACAGATTCAGTTGTTGAATCATGTCCATTTGTCATTCGATGGCAATGTGATTTCGCATTTAACGATATGAATCACTTTGACTATAGGAATTGACATTGCGACATATTGATTGTTGAATCACATGCGTTTCTCATTCGATAACGTGTGATCTCACATTCAGCAATTACGGTTACCTTCATGGCCAATTCGGTTGGTGAATCAGTCACGTTGGTCATTCAATAAATGTGATTTCACATTCAATATTCTGATTACCTTCATGGCCAATTGGTTAGTGAATCCGGAGTCATATCGGTCGACCTTCAATGATACATTTCAAATCCAGTTTACTTTTATCGCATTAATTTCACTTATAAGCTCAAATACATGCACACATGCATATATGTGACAAACATTTCGAATAACAATTGAATCAATATATATATATATATATATATATATATTTCCTGAAATAGCATTCATAAGCGATCATAATCACATTACGTCTTTATATCCTTTATTACTTTTAAGTTATATATGATAATAATCTTATCTAGCAACCATTATGTGTTCATGACATATTACCCTTCATATTATTATTCATGTTTCATTTCATTTTCATTTCCATATCACATTCATGTTTGCCAGAACACATTTATACATGTTGCATTTCTATATTTTCCTTGTTTCATGCCTATTACACATGGCACTTCATATACTTGTAAAGTATGATATCTATGGAATCACACCTCATTCATGTATTCTTATTCCTCTATGAATCTTCTTTACTTAGAAATTGGAATCATTCCAATCGGATCATCCAAACTAAAGTTATGGCATTTTCATGCCAAACTAGTCAATTTACCGATATTACACTTGGGACGGTTTGAAATACTCATTTTCCAGTGTCTTGACTCCATATTTGACACTTTTTCTTTGTACTCCTTTAAATATAAGGTGCTAAGGGTTCTTCTCCAATTAGAATCACCCAAATCGGAGCACCAAAACTCGAGTTATGTCCTAAACAACCTAGACTACTCTATGTTCAAAAACAGAACCAGAAATTTGGCTTGAACATGGCCCCACTTTGAGTGAATTTTTGGGCCACATAGAATCAGAATTTGAAGGTACCTATTTATGTATTTTTGGTTCTTCTTGAAGTCTTGTTTAATTAGCCACTTGAATCACTCAAATCGAATACGAAATGAGCAAGTTATGGGTAAATTACGAAAACTGGTCAAAATAGGCCGAGGGTATACCGTGCAGTGCGACTGTGCAGTGCAGTTCTGATAAAGACACACAGGCAGTGGAGTTCAAGGTGTGCCGATGCAGATCCATAGAAAAATTCCCATAATGTGTGTTTTTCTCCGTTTCAATATGTTGGTACCAAATCCAGCCCGATACTACATAAACACGTCGAAGATCACTCCAAATTCATCTTATAATCTATTTTCTACTCAAATTAACATTCAATACATATCTTTCTTCAAAACCTTTCCTTGATTTTCTCTCAAAAACAAAAAACTCTAATAGGTCTAACCATACACATACCAAATACAAGAGAATTTGTTAGGGTTTGTTCTAACGAAACTCCTTTGCCTGCAGTTAAACCATGAATCCAACCTCCAAAGGGAGGATTCATGTTTTCTTATTGCCATTTGGGGTTTTACCCACCTTACTCTCAATAATCTTTGGGTTAGGATGAAATCCTATCAAAACCTTATAAAGAAATGAAATACCAACAAGAAACCCATGTTGGGATGAACTTTTATCAAACCCTAGGTTTGGGCAAGCTACTAATCATGCAATTGTAAGGAAATTCATACAAGAGTTCATAGTTCCATACCAAAAATCCAAAGTTCCATACAAAAAATCCAAAGTTCCATACCAAAAATCCAAAGTTCCATACCTTTTGCTCTTCCTTTCTCCTTCTCTTCTCTTCTTCTTCTCTTCCTCTTCCTCTTCTTCTTTGTCTCCCCTTCTTCTCTCTCTTTTACGTTTTTGGTCTCTAAAAAATGAGAGACCAATTGCTCTTATCCCATTTTTTTGTTAAGGCCATGTTTGGCCTTGCATTATCAAATTCTTTCTCATTTTGCATTTAGGTATTCATTCTTTCCAATTTCTATTCATATTTCCTCGAGTCCATATTTGCATATAACTTATTGTTTATGCCTTTTATGTCCTCAAGTGGTAAAAGACCACTTTACCCTTATCTTTCCCATTTATGACCACTAGGTCCACAAGTGGTAAGTGCATATTTACCCATTTTCTCTCTTATTAATTTAGGTTCTATCGTTTTATTTAAGAAAAATTCCATTTAGCTTTTAATATACACAAACAAGTCACAGCTTGCTAGGGTATATTTTGGGAGTGATGAGAAAGCTACGCAGGTCGCCATTTCTTTGGAGTTTTTTAACCGGATAAGCTTACCTTTAGCAGTGCCGAGTCAAGTTCACTATTCCTTCCTCAACTATTTTCCTTTTCTTGTTCAGTATCTTCTTCATAAATTTTGCTTAGTTAGGCATTTGGTTGATTACCTCTGCAAATGGGATATTGATTTCTATCTTCTTGTAGATGTCCAAGAATCTAAGCTTCTTATTCCTTTTTGTATAAAAACTTTCTGGGGAAATAGCTTATGGTGTATAGAGTGATTAGTGCCAAAAAGTGTTATTTTGAACCTATTTAAGATAGGTTCTTAGTACTTTATTGTACTAATCATATCGATTAAGCCCGATTGACCGTGTAGGTCCTTTAATTTACTAATGATTGTATTTCGAGTACATTTATGGTAGTTTTGCGGGTTTGATTACCTATTCTATCATATCAAGCTAAGCATATCGAGAAGTTGAGCTAATTTTACATCGAGTTAAATGTGGTTATCTTCCAATTGCATCAAGCCATGAATGAAGAAGTTGATCCGAGGAGGAAGCGAGAGCAAGCTGAGAGCGATTTAAAACATTATAGAGAGAAATTTAAGCTGCGAATAGCGAGAATTTTCGCAATTATAGCGAAATTTCGCTACAATAGTGAAATTTTCGCTATGTATATCAATTTCTCTACATAGAAAATTTTAGAAGCTGGTGTGAAATTCCAGTAATGGCATATCGAAATTTCGCTACATAATGAAAATTTCACCATGTAAATATCTTGCTCCTGTGTTTGAGTACAAACGACCAGATTTTAGTTAATTTCAATTCTACCTTCCTTTATCGTTATACTATTTAGGTTAGATTAAGGTATTTTCACCTGTTTGTAGGCTATATAATACATTTTATGAACAATTTATAACCCTCTTTCATTAAAGGCATTTTTATTACGAGATTTGTTTTTCGGCCTCATTTGCTCTCTTCTCTCTCCTCTTTCTCTCACTTTCTAGGCAACCAAACATACCCTTTGAGGGATGACAACTCAAGGATGTTTGACTAAAACCTAAACCTTGAAGAAGGAGGAGGGTTCTTTGGAAGTAAGAGTTGATATGGTTTGGGTGTTCTCTTATTTTTCTGAGCGATGCTAGCGTATTTATAGTTCAAACTTTCAAAACTAGGTTTTAAAGCTATTTGATGTACTTTCTTTAGTGATGCCAGCAAGCTTTTAGAAGTTGGGTGTATTCTTAATGTTAGATACACTAACATCCATTAGTTGTCATTTATGAGCCATCGGGGTAGGTTAAATTCTAAATTTAAACTTCGGGAACAGTTAATGCTCAGTAAATGCTATGTTTCAAAGAGGAATGGTACTAAGGGTTGGTTTTTAAAGTTAAACAAAGTCTAGGTTTTGGAAGTGACTATAGGTCATTTACCACTAATCTTGAAATAATTGAGAGGACACCTTTGCAACCATATCATACCAAATAATTGACAGAAACTTCAGACTTAATTATATTTTATTTCGAATTACATTCAGTTAGCTTAGTGACAACAACCTACTATTTTGTACCAAATCAAAATCAAACAACGAGTCTCATAATTTTGACTCATTAAAAAAATCATTTGTAAGGCAGAAAACCCATCCCGATGTTCGATCCTATGAAGTGCTACTCACGTAGTAGTTATACTCTGCAGTAGAAAGTAATTTGGGTTATAAATTTTTTTGATTCATAACACCTACTGTGGCACGAATCAAATGGCGCCGTTTTCGAGGATGGTGCCTTACTACAGATGATGAGTTGTTGAGTACTTGTAATCCTCATTCACAGTATTGGTGCAATCCTTACAAGCCTTTTTGAATTCCATCATTCTAAATTTCGGGTTTTTCTCGTGATCCTCTTGGGCTTTTTTTATGAATACTTGATAATTTCATTTCTTCTTAACAACACGATCTTTTTTGGCAAGTCACATTGTTTGTTCTTTGTTTTGTCTCTTTTTGTTTCACAGTGTTTATGTACCATTAGGATGAGGTATATCAAATGAGATTGCAAAGTTAGTACACGGTGAACAAGGTTGTGAAGTGGTGTACCTGATGAAGCAAATGAATCCTCTACCTGAAGAACAACAAAGTTAGCAAGGAGCTCCGTGAATCCTACAACATATAGGTCGATGAGGACCATGCACGCTACAGAGTGAGTGCACCTTCCACCGCATCATACCGCTGTGATGTGGTGGTAAGACCCTATTTGATGCCCCTGCTTCCCACTTTTCATGGTATGGAGAATGAAAATCCATATACGCATATCCGGGAGTTCGAGGAAGTATGTACAACTCTTAAAGAAGGTGTACTTAACATGGACTTGCTTAAGATGAAAGCATTTCCATTGACACTGAAAGACAAGGACAAGATTTGGCTAAATTCACTGAGGCCGAGAACAATTAGAAACTGGGCTGAACTTCAAGCTGAATTTCTTAAGAAAATTTTCAATACGACCAAGACCAACATTTTGAAGAGGAAAATTTACACTTACTCGACCTACGATAATGAGAAGTTTTATCAGTGTTGTGAGAGGTTTATGGAGACCATCAGTGCATGTCCACACCATGGGTTCGATACATGGATGCTTGTGAATCACTTCTATGATGGTATGTCTCGACCATGGAAACAGCCTCACGGAAACCATGTGTGGAGGGACTTCTGGTAGAGCCGGATGACCATGGACTTTTGAACTATGTGGCCGAAACCTCGAGGCATGGGGCGAAGCCGAGATCGAAGGTGAAAAATTAAGCCTCAACCCACCATAGGAGGCATTTATGCACTTTAGAAGACACGGAGATGAAAGCAAAAGTGACCACTGACCCAGAAGGTTAGAGGAGCTTGAATGAGAAATCAGCATGAGTCATGCCGATGAGGTGAATTTCACATCTCACCCGGCTGTTTCAATTGTCGAGTTAAGTAGCCATCAACAGGGAGCATTGACCAATGTTCCCGCCGATGGGGATTTGATGGAGGGCATGCCCGTATCTTAGGTCGAATAAACCAGCGACAAATGCTCGTATGGAAACACTTATAACCCGATTAGAATCATACGAACCTATCATGGAAGCGAAAACCCCTGCATATGCTCCCCGAGAGCCTGGCGTGATTTAGCTCCACCTCGACCTGGCTGACAACAACCTCCACGCTTCTTCTCTGATGACGAGCAATTACGAATTTCGCGAGGTAGTAAACGCCTTTGTGGAGGAACAAAAGGTGTTGAATGTTCAAACTAATCGAGAAAAATTGAGACGGTATAGAGAGCTCACTGACAAGAAAATAGACAATATACGTGAGATCTCAACCGTATGACAACTTGCAAAGTTCCATTTCGAGGTTGTCTAACCCGGCGATAGGAGTCTGAAAGAAATTCCTTCGGACATATGAAAACAGGGAATGCATGAGATAGGCTCATGATGATCCCCGATGCAAGAATTGATGAAGTCAAGCATTCGTAAAGTTAAGAAGTGAGTGCAGGCAGAGACCGGTAGTCCCGGATCCAGTAGAAAGCTCCAGCGTGGATTTGAACCAGCAGGAAGAATTCTGACGGGGAAGAGGTAAAACACAATGAACCCCCTCCTTTCCCACAGGCACTTCGAAAAAGGAAAAAGTCAGTTAACCAAATGGAAATTTTATAAGTACTGCGGCAGGTGAAGGTTAACATCCCTCTTATCGACATGATCAAGCAAGTCCCCACGTATGCAAAGTTTTTGAAGGACCTGTGCACGGTAAAAAGAGGCTTTAATGTGAATAAAAAGGCCTTTTTGACTTAGCAAGTGAGTTCCATCATTGAGTGCAAGACTCCTATGAAGTATAAAGATCCGGGGTGTCCTACAATCTTCGTTTACATAGGCGGCACTTCTGTGGAAAAGGCATTGCTAGATTTGGGGCCAGTGTTAATCGCGCCTTTTTTCCATGTACCAACGGCTTGAAATTTACTTCGAACCCAAACTGACCACTATCCACTTTGTCTCTGGCCAGATGGGTCCATCAAAATACCAAAAGGGGCGATTGAGGATGTTTTGATTCGGTGGACAAATTCTACTATCCGATTAGTTTTGTGGTGCTTGATCTCAGAAGCCAGATGTGATGGGGCCCCAACCATGTGCGATCATCTGGGAAGGCCATTTTTGGCCACTTCAAATGCAATCATTAATTTTCGGAATAGGGTGATGCAGTTAACCTTTGGAAATATGACCTTAGAGCTCAATATCTTCCATCTGACCAAAAGCACATGCACAGCGGAGGATAGCCAGTGAAGAGATTTGTGCGATCGAGCCGTGCAGAGAACAAGCAAATGAGTACGCTTGTGCAAGATGTATTAACCGGGGAGTTAGTTGTGTGAATAACAGCGGGAGCTTGAAAGTGAGCCTCTTTGCATGGGCAATGGAAGAAGGTTGAAGTAGTGATTTCTTCAGCATTGACGATCCGCTAAGAGGTTAGTTTGCTTGAGCTCTCCACATGAACAAAGCTTGATCGGATGGAAGATTTCCGATTTGAAAGGCATCAGCAGGCCACATGCACCCATCATATCTACTTAGAAGAAGGAATCGAAGCGGTTCGAATTTGCGGAGGGGGGCGAATCGCATATCTGAAGATGTGGTAAGAGTGGAAGTGTTGAAATTCTTTATAAGTTGGCATCATACCCCATGTCAGGCTCTTGGGTAAGTCAGGCCAGTATTACCCGAAATCGGGGTTACTACGTTGCCGATGAAGGAAATGCCCACTCGACTTTTCTGAATTTGGAAGGTATGTCATTCTGAAGAATTTGAATAGAGGTGACGAAAGGATCACTTTCCCTTACCCTTCATGGACCCGGCTCTGAAAGTATCGAGGTCATCCTTCTCTTTGCTTTCTAGATGGGTATTAGTCACATTTCCGGATCGAGATCATTGCGGTTGGTCGGGGAAAAGAACACTTCACTTGTCCTTTTGATATGCACATGAGGATGCCCTTTGGTCTGTCTGATGCCTGGGCCACTTTTCGGATTGTATGCTCGGTATTTTAGTGACATGGTGGAGAGTATTTTAGGAGGTTTATATGGATGACATAACGATTTATGAAAGCTTAGATAAATGCCTAGTCATTTAGAGCGTCCTCCGCAGGTGCATGAAAAGAACCTAGTACTAAGCTGGGAGAAAAAAATACCATTTACATGGTAAATCGGGCATAGTGTTGGGCACATCATTTAGAGGTGAAGTGGATAAAGCCAGGTAGATTGATCACAAAAATTTCCATCTCCCCACTGTGTGAAGATAGTTCGAGTGAATTCTTTGGGACATCACGGGCTTCTACTCCTTGGAGTTCATCCAGGGCTTCTCGAAAAATTGCTAAGCCATTTCTACACAAGCTCCTTGAAAAGATGCAAAGTTTGAATGGGATCTTGGAATGCCAAGAGAAGTTCGAGCTTAAGGCATGTTGACTACGACACCCATTGTGAGAGCCCACCTGGTGCGCGCTTGCCTTTTGAGGTAATGTCTGCGATGCTAGTGACCTTCTTTGTCCGAATTGGTTCTCGGACATGAGAAGGCGTTATCATGGTGTATTATGCGAAGTAGCGTTAAATGAAGCTTAGAGAAACTACCTTGCTATGAAAGATTGCTGCGATTAATTACATGCTTTAGATGTAGTTCCAATCTTATTTGATTGGGTCGGATATTGTAATCTTCACAGATCATTCAGCATTAAAATATATACTCACAAAACAGAATTCCAAGGCTTGACTTATTAGATGGGTTCTATTGCTACAAGAGTTCAACATCCAGATTAGAGATAAGAAGGGTGTAAAAGGCGTTGATGTAGATCATCTCTCAAGATTAACCATAGCACCTGATATCTGACCCTCCCATATTTGATGAATTTCGAGTAGTCTCTTGGCGGTGGTATAGCACCATGGTATGCTCACATTTGCCCAGTACCCAGTAGCGGAGAGTTACGGTGGAGTGGGCTGACCTGAGACAAGAAGTTCTTCCATGCAAGGTTCATTCGTACTATTGGGAGGAGCCGTATTTGTTCAAGTATTGTGCTTATCAGATAATAAGAAATGTGGAAGAACGGGGAAGGAATTCTCGGCCATTGCCATGACCGGTGCATGTGGAGGGCATTCGGCTTCACAGGAAAACTGACCATGAAGTCTTTTGCATTCGGGCTTTTATTGGCGTCGTTGTTTAGAATGCCTACACCATGTCACGAAATGTGATAAGTACGAAGACTAGGAAAGATTTCGATCGTCACATGATGCCCTTGAACCCCATTTTGTGGTTGAATTTGTTTGATGTATGGGGCATCGACTTCATGGGACCATTTCCTACTTCCTTCGACTATGCTTACATCCTTGTGGAGGTGGACTACGTGTCGAGTGGGTCGGAAGCGATTGCCATGCGGGATGGCCGACCCGCAGCGAGTGCCCAATTCTGAAGGAGAGCGTTTTCTCTGGGTCGGGGTTCAGAAAAGAAATTATCAGTGATGGAGGTTCTCACTTTTGTAACAAACCCTTTGAGAACCTCTTATCCAAATATGGTGTTAAGCACAAGGTAGCCAACCCGTATCACCCTCAAACCAGTGGTCAAGTGGGCTCGCCAAATAAAGACCATCATGATGAAAGCTGTTAATTCTAGCAGAAGGACTCGGTCTTGAAGCTTCAAGACTCCATTGTGGGCATATTAACAACATACAAGACCATCCTGCATGTCCCCGTATCGCTAGTTTATGGCAAGGCTTTCGCATTTACCAAAGAGAACAATACAAGGCGTGGTGGGTAAATATGTTTGTAAATTTGAACATGGATATGAACCGAAATGTGGCCCGAAAAGAATGCTTGAGATCGGACGGCAGTTAGAAGAGTCGAGAAACGACGCCTACTTCAATTCCAAATTACAAGGATAAAGTGTAAGAAGTGGCATGATAATCTCATAACCCAGAAAACTTTCAATCAAGGGGATCAAGTCCTCCTGTATGATTGCAAGCTCCATCTATTTCCGGGCAAACTCAAATCGCAATGGAGGGGCCCATTTATCATCCACCAAGCATATTTGAATGGTTCGGTTGACCTTCTCAACCCGAAAGACAAGAGAGTATTCGTGTGGTTAACCCGCAACGAGTCAAACTCATGTTGTTCGCCACTCAGAAGGCGAGGAGATATTCATCCTTGATCCTCCATGACTGACATTCCAGCCATCGAGTTGGTTTGGTCTCCACTGAGACCAAACCGCAGTTCAAATTTTGTTCTGTTTTTAGTCAATTTTTTTATTTATTTTATTTTTAGTATTTTTATTTTATTTCAGTTTTTAATCAAAACCTTCTTTGATATTATCAGCTTAATGTTTTTTTTATTTTTATTTTATTTTATTTTTGTTTTTATTTTGCAGGAGAAATGCTGGTGCATGACAAAAATTTCTGTCTCTCTCTCCGCTCTCTCTCGCTCGCACCGCAATCCAAAATTCGCCTAGTAGCTTAAAAGTCACCCTCGCGCCTCGCTTGCTGTGAGGACCCATCATCTTCCGAAGCACCATTAAAAAGCCCCCCATTCCCTCTCGACCCACCTCTACCCAGCCCGACCTCCGCGCACATCCATCCACCACCCGCCGCCCTCGCACGTTTGAGCCACTTGTCGCACGCCGGAGTCGTCCCAACCGCACGCCTGCTTTGTACCCCTCACCCGTCTGCTCGTCTTCAGCAGCTACCTCTAAAGCCATGGTTCTACACGTGGAGGGAAGCTGATTCAGCCTAGGGTCGACTCGCACTCGCCGAGATGGCGCTGAACTTGCTGCCGCCGCACACTCCTCCGCCAAAGGTGCCAGAGGCACTTCCCCGCTTTGCCACTAAGCATAACCATGATGAAGAGTCCAGCCTATGCTAATATCCCAGAGAAGTCTCAGGGTGCTGAGCCCCCATCCAAATGATACCATACCCGGTGGACTCGCCCCCTCTCCCGTGCATCCACGGCCTCCACTGAGGGCACCGCCTTCCAAGGGGGGCTCTGACATTTGGCCCGGAGTCTTCACGCCCAGTTCGAGCCTTCGCGGCCTCCAGCCCGCCCGTATCCCCACGCCTCATCGCCCCCGCTATCCCCTCGCTTCAAGGATCAGCGTCCACTATTTACCGCGGACACAATACCCGAACGTGAATCGTCGCGCTGCTGGACTTCACTCGAGAGTCCTGATTATGATATACCAAGACTGCAGCGACCCACTCGCTCAGAGGATTCTATGCGATTGGTCCATTGTGTATTCACCGCCGCTTATTTATGACTCCGAGGCGCTTTTCTATCACTGTGTGGTTCTTAAGTCGACATACGCGACATCACTCGGAGTGTCCAATCGATGCAACTTCATTTCCAACATAGATGGTCGTCCCCGGGGTACTCACGAGCTTCGTATATCAAAAGCCGCTAGCCCGCCAAGAGGTTCCCCGCTAACTCCGCAGATTATCTACAAAGGACTACCCCTCACCCAGAGATGGTTCTGGGCTTCTCTCTCGTGATACGCCAGCCGGTCTATCCTTTTCACAGTAGCTTCCTCCGCACATGCTCCCGTACCACGTACTTCCATTCCAACTGCCCCCGCCTCAAGACTATTCAGAAGGTGCAGGAGTTATTCTGCAGGCTCAGACGGAGCATCCGAGGGGTTCTGCCCACCTCGGCAGCTTGTTACGACTCACCTCTCTTCACTCTCAAGAGTAGCGTCCACCGCAGCGGCCCGGTCCCGGCAAGTAGGCATTCAACTTTTGATGTCGAGGTTGTTATGCCATGTCTTCGGCTTGGGTTCTGAGAACACATGTGGCGTCAGCCCGGAAGTTGCTTACTGATGTTGTATCCTTTTTAGTGGACTATCTATACCACTCTTTTTCTTTTACACCGTGAGAGGATGTAGTGGATGATTATGCGGAGGACACCTAGGGGTGGCTTGACTGTCTCGGTCCGGATTCATCCCCTCTAGTTTTAAGCCTCCTGCTACCTGGCTCCTCGAGGCGCAGGCCGAGTCCTGCGAGTCACAGCCTGACCGTCGAGCACATCCTTGTCACTTATAGGGTTGATGGGCATTTATGGATGCCATTCGCACATGTCTTGCCATACGCATCCTTAGCGGCTTCTCGGACAACAGTGTTTGAGCGGATGGCTGCTTAGAGTCCAACTCTCACACGAGAATTAGGCTATTCATCTCTGGATGTAAGAGCCGCCTTGGTCTCCACCGATTCACGTGACAAGACTTTATCTGACCCCTTTACTCATGGTAGTCGGTTGTCATCGACCAGCCCGACCTCTTTGGATGTGCTCGCGTAGTCCTTGATGGCCGATATACCCGGCCACGGTGAGGTGGTCACACTTCCTTCTCAGCTTTCTATCCACACCCGGTGAGGACAGTGATGCTTTGGTTGGGGGGGGAGAGTTAGCGTGAGGAGAGCTGGCATTTATCATACTTATGTTTGTTTTGTTTTATACTTGTGTTGTTTTAGTTTTATCTGGCCCCCTTTCTTAGCCTTTTTGGACTATTTGTTGGTATGTGTGTGACCAGTAGGCGGTGGTTTTATTTTTAACTTAGTATGTGTTGTGTTCAGCTATGATAAACATGCCTTCTTTTGGATATTAAAGCTTTACAGAAGTATTTGCATTTTCTATTTTGCACCTTTGAATTTTTTTAAATTAACTTTTGTATATGCATAATTGTTGACCAGGACAGAAACCGTGTACAAAATTTACAACACTATTGCCAAAGATTATTATCCCAATCCTCGGCAGCGGCCTTAATAAAATAATTGTAGGACCAAAACACATGTACAAATTTACAACACTATTGCCAAAAGATTATTGTCTAATCCGGCAGCGGTATAATAAAACTTGTTGAGAGACCCGAAAGACATATCTGAATTTATGACCTTATTACGAATAGTATTATGCAATCACGACACTTGACGCCACATAAAACTGTTGACTTTCTATTATATCAAACACAAATCTCTAGAGTATATCATTTCAATTTTGGTTTTGGCACAATATCACTGTGATGCCACAGATTAAACCAGTAATAAAATGGATATAAGTCGGTCTCCAGTCCACGAAGTCCTGAGTCTAAATCGACTACGTTACTCGACTCCATACTATTTGGACTATAACCTTGACATTGTGATCCGGCTTAAGAAAATTTGTAAAATATACAAGCATTAGGAAAAAATGAACAATCAAATAAGCTGAATCTAAAGAATAAAGAATAATGAATAGTGAAGAAAAAATAGGCTGAGATAGTTATCTTTTAGAGAACACATCAGATCCTTCTTGTGTGAAGTATCAATTCTTGTAGTTAACTTGACAAATTTGCTTGTGTATTTCGGGTTTAAAAAATCTGTCCAAAGGCGGCGTTCTTGATCTGTTGCGGATCTCTGCACTCCGCAGTTCATGTCTAATTTTCTGATTCTTTCGAAGGCAGAGGCCCAGATTAGTTACTTTTAATAGGGATTTCCTTAATCTGGGTATTTTTCTTTTGCAATACTTCATACCCATTTATGGTATCAAACCTTAGCTCGAGTTATCGGTCGAAACAGGGATATACAACTTCCTAGTTACTCTTCCCTCTCCCAAATTAGAATAGATCACCCTCTCCTTGATTAGATCTCATTAACCGCAGGTTAGCTTCCTTATTCGAATTGGTGAACTCTGCTTGTTTAAATTGATAATTCATTCAACTCGTTCTTGATTTCAAGTGAGAAGAGGATTTATCTAAGTAAACTTACAAAACTCATTAGATCTCTAATAGCAGGTTAATATCTGTAGTAGTTTCATAACTCAGGAATGTCTTCTGTGTCCTTTCGGAGGACCTCCTTGAAATCGAGCAATGAAGCAGTCTTCATCGGGTATAAGCGTATTCGAGATAAAAAAAACATTAAACCCATAACCCAGTAAATTCATAAGCTTGAAATTCTGGTATTGGAAACAACTACGGGAAAGATAAATTCGACTATAACATTCACTTAATGGAAAGGCTGTGTTTCTATAATTCTTTGAATTACACACTCTGACATTCCTCTACGATCATAGAACAAAAATTTATTTGGAAGAAATTCGAATTCGAAATTTGTCTACGAACTTCAAACATTCAGTGTGTTTGAAAGAATGGAATTACGCATTAGACTTCTGCTTTCAACGATAACATCCGAGATCGAAAATAAAACAAAAATAAAGAAAGATGAAAATAATCTAATCTAACACGGAAATAGAAAAGAAAAGAAAAGAAAGAAAAGAAAAATAAAAATGAAGCCTTCGGCTACCGGATCTTCGTTCTGCTTCACCTCACACACCTTTCTTATTACATTAGTTTGCTTATTTATAGGGTTTCTCGGTCGAGTTTAATTAGTCGTTCTTTTGTGGATTTCAAGTGGGTGGCCCATGTTGCTGACCCCGGTCGCGACCTCACGTCCCTTGTCGCGACATTAGTTTGGCACTTGTTGCGGCATTTATCAATAAGTCATGACATTCCTTTGTTTCGAGGAAGGCATCTTATGTGACATCAATCTGCGTCGCGACATGGCTCCAAGATCTCGCGGCTTTGAGTTTGTGCGTTCACGATGCCATGACATCAATCCCGCATGCGACGCCGGCTCAAATATTCCGACTTTCAGCGATGGTTCACGATGTCGCGACATCGATCTTCTTTACTCGCGACATCAACTTCGAGCTGGCGAACTGGTGTCTTCATGTGCGACATCAAATCGCTTTTTCGACATCACTTTATGCTTCGAGGTTTCAAGCGTTTCATTCCCGATGTCGCGACATCAATCCCTTGTCGTGACATCGGCTCATGTCTTTGCGACTTTCCAGCGATCAACCGATGCGACATGATCTCTTGTCGCTGACATCACTTTGTACCTCTGCCCGGTTTGACTGTCGTTCTAATGTCGCGACATCAATCCCTTGTCGGGACATCAGCTCATGTCTTCACGACTTTCAAGCGTGGTTTGATGTGTGACATCAATCTCTTGTCAGCGACATCAACGAGGCTGCAACCTTGGCGAGCCGTCTTATGTCTCTGGAGGCTTCAACTGGTTGCTTTTGGTGTCGCGACATCAGTCTCTTGTCGCGACATCAACTTAAGTCACAACAGTTTCATCTTTTCAAACGCTATCCGCGGCCGGGGCTCTTCCTGCTTATCGCACGACCTCCATCCTTGTCAGCGATATCAACCTTTAATCGCGACATCCGCGATGTGTCAGCGACATCGTCTCATAAGTCTACGGTTAATCCTCGGCTTAGGAGCTTGTGATCCTGTCGCGACTGCGTGAATTTCCCTTGATTTTACGATGTCGCATTTGCATGCTTGGGTTGTGCAAGCCCCAGCTGACATTGGTTAACCGGTTGCTTTCATTCTGCCTATGGGTTTCTGCGTTTTCTCCACCCGGTGCATTTTTCTACTCTTTTCTTCTTTCTTTCACACTCCACCTTCCAATAACAAATTGGTGATTTCTTCATATTCTAGTAATGGTGTTATTTTAGATGAAAATCAAACGGAAAAATGGATTAAAAATAGATGAGTTTAAGCTCATCGAACTCCCTGACTTAAAGTTTTAGCGTCCTCAGCGAGGAAAAGAATTGTTTGTCCTCAGCAAAGTAGCGTTTTTATTCCGTTTTGCGTGTAGTCAATTTGATTGAAATACAAGTCCATTGTTTCTGTACATCACAGCTTGAGTCAGTTCAAGGTTAGTTTTTAATCTTTATAGTATACAAAACTAAAATGTTGAAATTGTTTTACAAACAACATAATCATTAGCTCTTGTTGAATAATAAATTATTTTCCTTTCTCATCTTCATAATGAGTCCCGCTTCACTCACAAGTCCTTCCACAGTTTTGATTGTTTCCATATTTTCCAAAATTCCATAGGTTTGTTGTTCATATTGATCTTATTAATGTAGGTAATTGCGGCCTTGAATCAATCCAGTCTTTTGGGCTTATATTGTTAGGCTTGGGTAATAGGTAGGATGGAAGGAACTTTTAGGTTAAGATTACCACCCGAACCTTTTCTCTCCTCTTTTACCCTGCGCCACTTTCTTTCTTGTAGTTTCTTTAATAAACTTCATGTTTGGGGCGTCTCTTTGATTGCTTCAATTGGAAGCTGTATGCCCCACATTTCTCACTTGTAATTCAAGCCCAGGGAAATTTCCTTTGTTTGTCTGTCCAGGGGATAGTGCAATATTTACCTTTTTAGGTTTTCTAACACTCTTAGCGAACTTTGGGTTAGTAGCTCCCATACGGATGGCATTAGGGTACTAGGTGTTGAAACACTAAGAACTTAATTGTTCAGAGAGTTAGGCCACAAGATAAAACTTATCCCTATAAGCTTTCTTTTCTGGCCATTAGCTCTTTGCCCTTTTCTTTTCATTCCCTTTTTCTATATTTTTTCCTTGAGTTCCTGGCTCTTATACTCCCCGAACTTCTCTTTCTTCCTCCTTGAATTCTGGGTAATCATGGGTTCTTGAAGGATAGATTTTTTAGGATGGGTTGGGGTTTCCATTGGCTTATTTTGAAAACTAGGCTTGTTTGGCTCAATTTACGGAACTAGGTATGCATCGGCATATGAATAGGGATGGTGGAATGGCTCAAGTATCGAGAATGGCTGCATCATCTCTTGTGTTTGTATCACCTAGGATTTCCTTCTCGTCGATAATCTAACAAATTCTAGAATTTGGATTGAATAGTTATGACTAACCATAAGGATTTCCTTGACTCATTTTTGTTGATGGTAGTTAAATTAATTGATATTCAACCGAGGTTCCTTGACTTCTTGTTGATAAACCGAAAATATGTTTGTTCACTTATTGTGACATTACCTTCCTACGATACGAACATCAGTTGGAGCTTAAGTTGCGTATTTCAATTAAAGCTAATATTCATTTGGCCCATGCATTTTTTAATACGCATTTAGCTTATTCCTAATCCCCTAGCTGCTTAATTCGATTGACTTATTATATCTCGAGTTTTTATTCTTGAACTAATTCTACTTTTATTTTCCCGACTATGCAGTCACAAAGCCTTTAATTTTAACAAACCAAAGTAACAAGCAATTCAATTCAAATTTATCATTTATTTCGGAGTTCAATTGCAAATGTTGGATACAGCAGTGTGGGCTTTGGAGGATAAGGAAGGTGACTTAGGAAGAGTCACATCTTTTTCTTTTGGAAGAAGCGTGAAGATATTAGAGGATCGAGTCTAGAAAGTATTCAAATGAAGGCTAAAGTGGAGGAATTTCATTTCCCTTCTTTCCTTTCTCTTTATGGATTTCTGCTCAACGATTCAATGAAAGATCTCATTGGAGAATCAACCTTCTTGTTTAGCTCATCTTGTCTCTTCCCGAAGCCATTCCATTGTGTTTTTCCATTTCAGTCATTTATTTCCAAAAATTTGGAAAGATTGTTGTTGTTAATCAAATCAAATTTTCTAGCCATTCTCTCTTCACCACAATAGAGTTAAATCTTTTGCTTCTTGTCATATCATCCGACATTCTCGAAATCTTTTGTAGAGACTTGTAAAAATTTGAATCCCTTGATTTGTTACTCCCGATTTGGCTTCCTGTTCTACCTCTTTTTTCTTCATGATGGTTAGGAGGGCGAGAATCACGCTCAAACTGATTATTATAAAAGATTCATGACTGGTTGAGTTTTACGCCCAGAAAATCATGATCTCTTTCCTTCATTCTTTCTTGAAGTCCTCTCTTTCTTCTTGAATAACCTCTTTCATCTGTTCTTCTCTTCTTTTCGAGTTCTTCTTCCCATTGCGATCTCTTCTTTTTAACTCTTTCATAAACTCCTTCCACAATTCTTGTTACTGTCCCTCTTTTCACTCTTCCATCTTCTTACGTATGGCGTGAGGATCTCCATTATTGAATTGTTCTCTTGTGCTCCCATGAGCTTTTCTCATTTGCTTTCTACACAGATGTTACGTTTTGCATGAGGAGAACTAGCTAAGGGATGGAGAAATCTAGGGCTTCTTTCATCCTGCCTTTCATTGTGCAAATGTGAAAGTATTATTTTCGAGGAGGAATTTGCAGGTTCTCTTCCTTCTTGGCCGACAACTCCCGAGTCCTCCTATTTCTTGTCTTTTTAGCTGGAGCTTCTTCTCTTTGTTTCAATCAACACCCCTTTTTCTTTTGGTTTACGGGTCCCTTGCTCACTCTGTCGGTAGAGTGGTGATGTCATAAGGCACTTCTTCTTCTTCTTCGGACTCCCTTCACCCGGCCTTTAAACATAAAGCAGTTATTGTTGTTGGGTAGAAGTCAGCCCTCTCTTATTTCCTTCATGGTACCTCATTATGAGATTTTCAATTACTATTCCTATGAGCAACGCCCCTTGAATAGCATACAACATAATTGCTTCCTACTCTCTCCATGCACACATGCTTGGTTGGGACAGCAGAGCGAAATATAACCATACCTTAGCCTGCCTCCCTCGGTGAGGCTTCCCCTGGTCGGGGTTTTGGTCCTCCCTTCCCCTTGGCGGTTAATGCGTTCAGTCAATGAGCTTTTGGCAATCTTCTTAAAATTTGGGTTTCCAAGAGCTTTTGAACTTGGACCCATGCTTGGCCTGCCATTCCATAGGCTTAGTTAATGGCCTTGGCTCATATGTTTTGCTCCTGCGACACGGTGTTGTCTTTCACACTACCGGTTGAATGGAATTCTTTCTTACTTCTTTATGCTTTGACTTTTGATGTCGTGAAAGCTTTGACCTCTTTATTCGATCATCTCCTTGAAAGTAATAGGGTTTGAATCTTCTTTACGTCTGAACCCTTGTTGGCATAGTGCTTCTTCCGAGTTGGAATAAGCTTCCTCGACACAAAATCTTCCACTTCTTCTTCTCTTGCTTTTCCTTTTCTCTTGTCAGTTTCTTGACTATGGTGCCACGGTGCTTACGTAGGCGTCTCTTCCGTCGGTTCTTCTGCCGGATTTCTTCTTACGGTTTGCACATATTCCTCCATGATCACTTCGGGTTAGGTACAAGGTTTAGAGTTTATTATTTAGACGGAAGGAAAGTTCACGAAGATTTTGAGAGCGCTAAGGGTTTCGAATTTAAGAATGTGAAGGAAGGGAGGATGAAGCGGTTCTGGAAATTGGGTAAGTGGGAAGAAGTTCTCCAGGTTAGCTATTGATCAAGTTTTAATGGAGCTAATTATTATTTCTATTCTAAATTCGCTTGTCGCGACATCCATTCAGCCTAACTTTTATTTAGGATCATTAATTTTAGGGCATTTAAAAGGGTGATGGCGGCTGAGGACGTTTATGTCGCGACATACTAAGTTTGTCGCGACATAAATAGGTTTTTTTTTTTAGATATTGTGTTGTCCCATGTCGTGACTTTTTATTTTCAAGTTTTTGTTTCTGTCGCGACCTATGCCCTTAGTTTAATGATCTCAAAAACCTGAATTCCTTTATTAATCCTATACTCCTTTGGAGCATTTGAGGCATCTCAAACAGAAATTCAGCCAGATATTCACTCATATTTCACGGGTTTGGTTTAGGGAGAAAGTTGCTATCGTTCATGACGTGACCTGATGCATAAGTTGTTGGAGGTGTCTGAGTTACTTTTCTCACTCTTGTCTTTCGACCTTGGGCATACTACATAATTCAAGAAAATTTAATTAAACACAATTAACTTCTGTGAAATTAAATCAATCTTCTGAGAACTAATCAAAAGCGAAGTGCGCAAAAAAAATTCAAAATCAAGCGAAACTAAATTTTCCTGTATTTGCCTCCATGTTTGCTCAGTTTTGGAGTCCTCGAGCTGGACTTGTGTTTGGTTCTTCTTCTTTCTAGATAACCCTGCTGGAGTCTTTGCATTCCTTCCTCCTGCTTAGATAGTGCTTAGGTCTTTGTCCATTGACAGAATTCTTCTCGATGCTCAGGTCCTTAATGTCAACTTTGCTCAAATGTATTGCTTGACCTGTGTATGGCCCTCATTTGGATTCAACACTCTGAAACAATTTCAGTATAGAATTAAACAGTAGAATCTGTTCCCCTGCTCTGAACTCTTTCCTCAGGATCCTTTGATCATGTCATTTCTTTGTCTTATCCTTGTAGATTCTAGCATTATCATAGACTTCATTTCTCCAATTCTTCGATTCGAGACCAGTTGGAACAATCTCTCTTCCCTTGCCGGTTTTAAATCGAAGTTCAACTTCTTGATGGCCCACGTTACCTTGTATTCGGATTCGAGAGGTAGGTGACATGGTTTGCCAAAAACAATTACCGTATGGGGACATTCGATGGGAGTTTTGTATGCGGGTCCTATAAGCCCAAGTGCATCGTCAAGTTTGAAGACCAATCCTTCTGCTTGAGCTCACGGTCTTTTCAAGTATTCTTTTAATCTCCTGTTGGAAATTTACTGCTTGTCCATTAGTGCAGGGATGATAAGCTAGACTCATTCTGATCCATACACACTGCTCATGAGTTTGCAAATATTTTGTTTAAGTAGCTCCCCATCGCTAATGATAGTTCTGCAGGTGTTACGTCTGCTCAAAAAAAATTTTTTCAAAAAGCTCACAAGCGTATTAGCATCATTCCTTGGACAAACCTTTGCTTCTGCCATTTGAAACATGATGTTCTTCAGCGGTATGGAGTTCCCGAATGATGGCCAGGAATAGTCCCGTAAAATCTATTCCCCATACATCAATTTGCACCCCCATACCTCTCGGAGGCATTTCATTCTGTTTGCAGTGTTTCCAAATCTTTTGGCATCTATCACACAATTTAACCCTCGCCTGATCTACGAGAGATAGTGGGCCAATAAAATCCAGATTGGAGTATCTTATGAGCTGTTCTTTCTCCTGAAAAATGCCCCCCATATGGTGATGCATGGCATTCATTTAGAATTTTGCCTTGTTCATTTTCTAGCACACATCTTCTTATTATCATGTCAACACCTCTTTTTAAATAATAGTGGATCATCGGAAATATAATACACAGCATGGGTTAGGTTCCTCTTACGTTGTTGGCCAGTGCGAGAACCTCCTGAAGCTAAATAGTTTAATATCGGCATACCATGGAAGTTGAAGGAAACTTTAAGCAGTTGCTAAATAAGGAAGTTCTCTTATTAATATTACTGTATGTAATGAGTGCTTCTTTTTATCTTGACAAGTGATCGGCTATCACATTATCACACCCCTTTATCATGATCTCCAAAGTCAAACTCTTATGATAAGCGACACCCACCTTATCGATCTTGGCTTAGCTTCCTTCTTTGACATCAAGTACTTGATTCTTTTAATCATTATGAATAATAACATAGGATCCAAAATGTATTGCCTGAATTTTCACGAATAAATACTATGGCTAGCATCTCCTTTTCGAGTTGTTGAGTAATTTTCTTGTGCTTCATTGAAGGTTACCCCTAGCATAGTATATGTGGTCACGAATAATATTTTCTCCTTTCTTTAGGGTGGCTCCCATTGCAAATCACTAGCATCACACATTATTTCAAATCCTGATCCCGGTACAGTGCGTATTATAGGTGCTTAGACAATTTGATCTTGATTTCTTCAAGCTGACCTTTGCGAGTTATCAAAAATTAAACCTTGTATCCTTCTCCGGTAATGCATAGTGGTCACAGCTATTTTTGAGAAGTCTTTGATGAATCTCCTAAAATCCGGCCATGCCCCCGAAGCTTCTTACTCCTTTTTCTTGTGGTAGGTGGTGCAGAGTTTGATAATGGATACCTTGGATTGAGTACACTTCGATCCGATGCATAAATTTTATCTTGAGAACAATACCTTATTACCATAAAATGGCATTTTTCGGTCGATTAACTGGTATTTGTCTTGGCATCTTTGGAAAAACCGCTGTTTCGAGTTCTTAAACACCCCTAATCAGCGGATCCATACACAATGAAGTCATCGTAAAATTTCCATAACACCTCTTCAACAAGTCAAAGTATTGACATCATACACCTGCAGGTGCAGGAGCATTACCGGCCCAAATGGCATCATACGAAGGCAAAGGTACCATAGGGGCATGTGAATGTAGTATTTTCTTGGTCTCAGTGCGATACTTGATCTGATTGTAGCCTAAATACCCATCGAAGCAAAAATGAGGGTGTCACCGCTAATCGTCAACATCGATAGAGTGAAGGGCAAGGGAAATGATCTTTTAAATTGGTGTGTTGAAACTGCATGTCGATCGTACCCTCCGTCCTGTCGACATTGCTTTGTTGGAATCGATTACCGTTTTTCGTTGCGGATCACGGTAAGCCCACCCTTCTTTGGAACCACATGGTTGGGCTCACCCAGGACTATAAAAATTACCATAGATCATATCCGGCATTGGACAGTTGTTTCTCATTCTACAGTGTTGTGGTTTGAATCTCCATGGATAATTCTCAGACATTGATTTTTATATGGAGGGTGGCGAAAGAGTGGTGGTTGTGCCGCATTCTGATGGACCAAGCTATAGACTCTTTATGCTTCTTTAAGATTTTTCGACAACCTCTGTTCCTCGACCTTTGAGTCTAGCCGAGGAGATAATCCAGTTTTCTCTTTGGTGATTCTAGTAAACATACTTGAATGACTTGGCAACTCTTTCCAGCACTAGCCCCTCTTCCTTGGTTTCTTGATGAATTTTACTTTTCATTATTTTCCCTTTGTCATTTAATTTCAGCCGGGCTGACACGATTTCTATAGAATGAAAACTATTGTATGACTGTCGGAGTAGTCATCTTCAATATCTTGGGAATTTATCTCTTTTCATTGATAAAAATTTGAGCATTACAATCATTGTGAACATCGGGGTTGTAGGTATAGACATCGTCAACTACATTTACAATTTTCTCTGTCTATGTCTATGTGCATACTTTGATCAAGACCCAGACGTGACTTCCTCTCAACCCTCGAGAACTCCTTTACCGGGCGACTCCGGTAGCTGTGGGTCTCCGATAGCGGGGTACTTGTGAATCTTCTTCCATGTCCGGAATGATGAAGTCTCTTGGAAAACAAATTCCCAGCGTTGACCGACACATCTTCCATGACTCATGAGTTTACCTAGCTCATGAGTCATAGTAATGGTGGTAGGAACCTCCCCAAACTTAATTGCTTAGCAGAAGGTCATCAAGTTTTATCTTGGCTCGTGAGTCTGAAGAGCTTTAAGAATTCAATTCCTCGATGATGCAAGGAATTGTAAAACTCCTTGGATCCTTCATCTTTTCTGGCAATTCTTTCTTTATCACTGCACTGCAAGTAGCAGTGAGATTCACAATCCTTCTTCTACTATCTTTCTTTCTTGCCAGCATGTCATGAATTTGCATAGAGTGGCATCTGAGTCACCACTTTTGTAAAGGGCATACTGATCTCTAGCTTCTGAAAGGTTTTCAAAAACCTTGCAAACTTCTCCTTTATCTTTGATTTCTGCAGTCTCTGTGGAAATGGAGTATGATCAGAGCCTTGGATGTCCTTCCTGTCCCTCCTTTCTTTTCTCCGATTAGCTAACTTCCTTTTGGGCTTTCTTTTCTTTCTTGTTGTCATTTTTTTCTTTCATCTTTTCTAACTCCTTCCCTCCTAAGTACCTGACCATGTAATCTTTGGATTCTTCTTTGTGTCACTTGAAGGCATCTTCCTGCAGCTTCTGGGGTTAGGGCCGGTATATATCTCCCGGGTTCTTGGGGATGCATTAGTGGTGTTACGAAAAATTTGAGAATTGGTAGCGGTTGCTTCCAATTCTCCCGAGCTTTGTTCATGGAGGATTGCGACTATTATCCCCCATATTTATGTATCTGTTCTTGAAAAGATTGGGTCCTCTATGACCACGATATTCATATGTGTTCATTTCTAACAGCTGCTGAAACCTTGAGTGGTACATTGTCTTTGTTGAGGTTACGTCACGTCTGAGAAGACCTTGAGCCCCTCCGCCCATATGAAATTCTCATGGTTCCTCAGTCTTTGGGTGATAATGTGCGCGAGGTTAGTATTGGGTTTAAAATGGTAGTTTCTTGGCTCGCGGATACTTAGCCTCTTGACATCATAAATTGTTCTTGACACCTCTCGTACACTTCCCTTCGAGAACTCTCTTTGACTTCTCCTATCTCGCATGGGGCGGTGTGTGTCTTCCTTTCTTGCTTGTCCATCTGTGTGCATAATGGCATCCCAGCTTGGCCTCCGCCGGTGACATCTTGCTGACTGCCAGTCCCCTTTCCTCTGATGTTTCCTCTTGAAAACTGAAGGTTTTTCATATTGCATTGCTTGAGTCTTCAATCGGCTCTCTTGCTTGCTCTTGACCTTTTCGTTTGAATGCTCCACAACATGAAGCATCGATGATCTCCTTTGATATATCATTCAAGGCATGATATACAATGTCATTGAGTCTTGGATACATCCCATGCATTGGACATCTTCGACCTTGGTTGGATCTTTCCCGAGAATGCATCTGGGGCTTTCATCTTCCTGCTTTGAAACCTGATGATTTCCCTCCTTCTCCACGAGGTGAAGTGGGGGAAAGAATCTACCTAAGTAGGCCTCTGCTCCTCCAGTATCCATGAACCATATGGTACCAAAGATTCATACCATGTAGTACTGTATCTCTTAGAATGGGAATAGATCGGTTTGATGACTTGGTCTCACCCCATTCAACTTCACTTTGTATTAGCCATCTGAAAATCTTCCAGGTGCTCGTTTGGAGTCCTCGGTGGAATGACCGATGGCCCGATGCTCTGGACCATTGTAGTGAGTCTTTGGTTTAAGTTGAAAATTATTTGCATCGATGGCGCTCCCAGTTAGGAGTACTCATCTTGAATAATCGGCTTCCAAAAAGCCTTCTATAGTATGTCGGTGGAGGCCTTCTAGGCGCTTCTCTATGTACTTCATTAAGTCCTGTTTTCATCACCGCCATGGTTGAGTTTTACGCTTTCTTTATCTTTCTCAAGCACAGTGTTCTCTCTCTGATGCGTATCCTGTTTGGGAATCGGTCGGTGTTCTGTTTCCTATCATTAAAGTTTTGTCCACAATCAAAACACACTTACATTAATAGGATTAGTACGGTCAACAAATATTTTCAATATGGTTTGTTAAGGTTGGTGGCTAAATAACCCTTTTGCCCGAAAAGCTATTTTTGTTCTTTTTCTTCAAAATGTCCAAATTAGCATTTCCTTCTTTCGTCTGGATATTGATTTACTAAATTCTTTCGATCCCCGGCAACGGCGCCATAAAACTTGTTGACCGGACCAAAACACATGTACAAATTTATAACACTATTGCCAAAAGACTATTGTCTAATCCACAGACAGCGGCGTAATCAAACTTGTTGTGGGACCAAAACACATGTACAAATTTACACTTTTCTTAAGATTATTGTCTAATCCGTGTGGCATGCGCTAAAACTTGTTGAGACCAAAAAGACATATACAAATTTATGACCTATTACGAGGACTATTGTCTAATCCACGGCAGCGCCCATAAAACTTGTTGACTTTCTATTATATAACCACAAATCTCTAGAGTATATCATTTTTCAATTTGGTTTTGGCACAATATCACACAAGTCTGCTGGTCGACAAGTAATAAATGGATATAAGATCCGGATATCGATCCATACTTGAGATCTCGAGAATTCTCATCAGCTACCCACGACTACTCGAGCTCCATACTATTTGGACTATAACATGACATTTGTGATCCGACTTAAGAAGAGTGTAAAGTATACAAGTATTAGGAAAAAAAATAAACAAATCAAATAAGCTGGAATCTAAAATAAAAGAATAATGAATAGTGAAGAAAATAAATGGAAGCCGAATAGTTATCTTTTAGAGAACACATCGAATCAGCGCTATTGAGTATCAATTCTGTGATTAACAACGATAAAATTGCTTGTGTATTTAGGGTTCTAAAATAATCCAAGCGTTGATGCAATTTTGGATCTCTCCACACTCCACGATTCGATCTAATTTTCTGATTCTTCGACAGGAGGCTAGATGACAACTACTTTTAATAGGGATTTCCTTATCTGGTATTTCTTTTACTTGATACTTCATACCCATTTTATGGTTGACTATAAACCTTAGCTCCCAAGTTATCGGTCAAACAGGATATACAACTTCTGGTTACTCTTCCTCTAAATTACAGAATAGATCACCCTCTCCTTGATTAGACCTTACCTAACTGAGATTAGCCGGCTGTTATTGATTAGGTGAACTCTACCTTCATTTAAATTGATAATTCATTATTCGTTCATGATTTCAAGTGAGAAGAGGATTTATCTAAGTAAACTTACAAAGCTCAATAGATCTCTAATAGCAGGTTAATATACCTTCAAGGAAATGTTCATAACTCTCAGGAATGTCTTCTCTGTGTCACTCAGAGGACCTCCTTGAAATGGGAAACGATGAAACAAATCTTAGAAATCGGGTATATAAAGAATACAGTATTGGTCAAAAAAAACATTAAACCCATAGTTGAAATTCTGACTGGCCAGAGCAATTACATGAAAGATAAATTACTTGACTATAACATTCAATTAATGGAAAGTGGGTTTCTCGATTCTTGATTACACTACAACATTCCTCGATCATAAGAACAAGCGCAATTTGAGCGGAAAAATTCGGAATTTGTCTGAACTTGAACATTCTAGGTAGTATTTGAAAGAATGGAATTACGCATTCGGCTTGCGCTCCAAGCGATAACATCGAGATCGAATAAAACAAAAATAAAGAAAGATGAAATGTCCCGATCTACTTGTGAAGTAGAAAAATAAAAAGAAAAGAAAAGAAAAAGCAAAATGAAGCCTTGGCTGCAGGATCTTTAAGTTGCACTTCACCTCCTGCCTACCTTTCTTCTTACAGTATTTGCTTGTTATAGGGTTTCTCGATTGGGCCTAATTCTATGCATTTCTTTTTTGTGGATTTCCAAGTGGGTAGCCGATATTCTTTGTTCGGATCGCGACCTCGAATCCCTTGTCGCGACATTAGTTGGTTGGCACTTGTTGCGACATTTATCAATAGTTAATTCCTTTGTTTCTAAAGGCATCTTATGTCGCGACATCAATCTCTTGTCAGCGACATCAACTAAGTCTCTGCGACTTTGAAGCGCTTCGTTCGGGATGTCGTGACATCAATCCACTAATCGGCGACATCATTTCGAGTCTTTGCGACTTTCAACTGATGGTTCTGATGCCAGCGACATCAACGTCTCTTGTCAGCGACATCAACTCAAGGAGGCTTAACTTTGAGCCAGTGTCTTCTTATGTCAGCGGCGTCAATCCTTTCGCGACATCACTTTATGCTACGCAAGTTTCAGTATTAGTTCGATGTGTGACATCAATCCTTATCATGACATCTGACTCATGTCTTTTGACTTTCAGCGATGTCGCCGATGTCGCGACATCAATCTCTTGTCGTGACATCACTTTATGCCTCTGCAGGTTTGAACTGTTCGTTCCTGATGTCGCGACATCAATCTGTCGCGACATCGGCTCATGTCTTCTGACTTTCACTTGATGGTTCGATGTAGCGACATCAATCTCTGTCGCGACATCCAGCTGAGGCGCAACCTTCAAGCTGAAACCGATCTTATGTCTCTGGGGCTTCAAGCGGTGCTTTTGGTGTCGCGACATGATCTCTGTCACATCAACTTAAGTCACAACGGTTTCATCTTTTCAAACACATCACGACAGACCTGCTTGTCGTGACCTCCATCATGTCATGACATCAACCTTTGTCATGACATCAGGCGTTGCTTCAGCAGCGATATCATTCATAGAATCTCTGGTTAATCCTCATTCTTAGAACTTGTTGATCCTTGTCGTGACACGCATCAAATTTCCTTGATTTTACGTGTCATGACACAATAGCGGGTGTCGCAACCCCAAGCGCAACATTAATTAACCGGTTGCTTTCATTTACATACTGCCATTTCACGCATTTTCCACCAATTGCTGCATTTTCTCTTTGCTTTTCTTCTTCTTTCCCACTCCCACACTTTAATAACAAATTGGTGAGTTTCTTCATATTTGCGCGTATTAATTATTCATTTTGGATGAAAATCAAACAGAAAAATGGATTAAAGATGACTTTAAAGCTCATCAGCTAACCTTCTTTGTGTTGAACTTTAAACCTTTCCTAATGGTGTCGGCGTTGAAGGGTCTATCTTAGGGTTAAGTGGATGACTAGTCAACTTCTTGTTGTATTAACTTTGTCTCTTCCACCTTTAGCTAACCACACAGCCGAGCACGTTAGGTCTCGATAATAGGCTAAGAGAAACGACACAAAACCCTCTTCACGATGCAAACCCTTGCCTAGTGTCGTTTACTCCCTTGAATAAGTTTATGGACCCCATTGCATGAGAAGACGATGTCTTTCGAACTAAAAAGAAAAGAAAAAAGAAAAGTGAAAAGAAAAGAAAAGAATAGAATCACATTGCTTTGCCATGAAACAGAACACCGGTCGAGGGGTATGGCGAAAGCCTTTATTGCCAGTGCCTAAACCTTCAGCGGTTGGGATTCGCCAGGCACCCAGTGTTCGCTACGGGTGGATGGGGTGGAGTTTAAGCGAGTTGTAGGTCTTGGAGGCTTGAAATCATTGGTCTGGGGTGAAACCTATAGGTTGTGGTCGAAAGATCCTCATGGCTTGATGCCTAAACCTTCAGCGGTTGGCGATCGTCGGTTAATCCCCAGTTACGGACTTTGGTGAAGTTGAACCCTCGGCGCATTGCACCTACCAGCGAAAAAAAAAAAAAAAGAATTGTGTAATAAGGGGTAGGTCGATCTATTTAGGTTGTGCCTCTGAGTTATGGCATTAGCTCGGTTGGGGGGGCGGCGTGGTTCGTGGCAACTTATGATTGAGATCGATTAAACAAACCCAGTAGCTTTTGTAGAAGAGCACAGTTCAATGCCTCGAGGTAGAACATTGGTCGATCAGTGACGGTATAGTTTTCATTCTTTCGAGATGGTTTAGCTTAGGTTTTAAAGTTCATGCGGCTTGGCATTACTTGTACTAACCTTTTTTACCTCCCATGTTTTATTATCTACTTGATTACTTGGCATTGCTACGGGACTAGCGATGTGTCGAGTTCAGAAGTGTGATTAATTTACCTAAAAGTGCTATTTTGAACCACATTTAGATAGGTTCTAAGTACTTTTTGTGTCTTAATCATATTGGTCTGTAGATGGACAACGTGTGAGTCCCTTCCAGTATAATGATTGTATTTCTAAATTGCATTTGTGGTAGTTTTTGCAGGTTTTAGAACCTATACTATCATATCAAGCTAAGCATATCGAAGTTGAGTTGATTTACATCGAGTTCGTATGATTTATCTTCGATTGCATCAAGCCAGGAATGAAGAAGTTGATGGGAGCGGGGAGCAAGCGGGAGCAGCGGAAATTTCGTATTATAGCGAAATTTCTCTGATCTTGAATTTGTGATTATAGCAAAATTTAAGCTCTGATAGCGAGAATTTTAAGCTATTCTCTTAATTTATTACATAGCGGAACTTCGCTAGTGTAAACGAAATTTATTTTATAGCGAAAATTTCACTGTAGCAAAACCAATACGCTCCTGTTTTTGTGTCTGAAACTGACCTCGTTTTGGTTAATTTAATTCTACCCTCTTGTAATTATCTTGTTGCAGGTTAGATTGGTATTTTCACCTGTTTGTAAGGATATATAAGCCATTTTATGAACACTTTGTAACCTAACTTTCATTAAAGGCATTTTTCATTACGGGCCCCTGTTTTCGGCCCTCATTTGCTCTCTTCTCTCTCCTCTTTCTCTCACTTTCTAGAGCGACGAAACACCGCTTTGGGGATGACAACTGAAAGGATGTTTGCAACTAAATCCTCTAAACCTTGAAGGAGGGTTGCTAGGTAGGTTGATAAGGTTTGCGATTGTTCCTCACATTTTTCCGCAGCTAGTCACTAACGTATTTATAGTTCAAACTATCAAAACTAGGTTTTAAAAGCTATTTGATGTACTTTCTTTGGTCAATGTTTGGGCAAGCTTTTGAGGTTGATGTATTCTTAATGTTAGATACACTAAATCATTAGTTGTCATTTATGAGCCATGGTAGGTTAAATCTTGAATTTCAACCGAGGGCAGTTAATGCCCGTAAATCACTATATATTTCAAAAAGGAATGTTATAAGGGTTGGTTTTAAAAGTTAAACAAAGATCCGGTTTGGAAATGACTATAGGTCATTGCCACAATGCGAAATAACAGTTGCCTTTACTAACAATATCATACCCGAACTAGTGGCCCGAAACTTCAAGGACTTATTTTTATATTTTATTTCGAATTACCTTCAGTTAGCATAGTGACAACAACCACTATTTTTGTACAAATCCAAAATCTAAACAAAAGCCTCACCATTTTGACTCATTAAAAAATCATTTGTTAGACAAAAACCCATCCCGGTGTTCAGATCACATTGTATCTTTGCATTAGTTATCTTCTGACGATAAAAGTAATTTAGGTTATAAATTTTGTTGATTCATAACACCTACGTGTACGAATCAATAGCTGGTACTCTCTCCTTACATTTACACTCCTTTACTTCCTTGATGCATTCGGTCTGTGTATACTCTTCTCTCCTTCCTTTTCGAGTTTCTTCTTGTTACCGCATCGATCTAGCTGCCCTTAACTTTTTCCTTAACTGGCATTTGCCATGCTTTCGGCTGCTTAGCTAAGGCGCCGTCGGTCTTTGGATTCATTTGAGTGTCACTAGGGAATATACCCTTATACGGTTGGCATACTGAGGCGGTACGCCTTACTTGTGTCTCAAGTTTTCAATGAGCACTTGTATTCTTATGAAATACTCGAGTATCGAATGGAAAGTTCCAGTGGAACGTTTTGTTCGCGAAAGTGTAGCGGCCTCTTGTTGTCCCCATGAGCTGTAGCATTTGTTTTCAAATGGTTGGGTCCTCCTCTAGCACGATAATCATTCCGCCTTGACCCCTTGCTGTGCTGGCTGGGACAGTGGTGTTTGCTAATATCTGTTGTGGATTATGTCCGTACCTTGGGCCCTTATCTTCTCCCTCCACCGTATGAAATTCTCATGGTTCCTCGATCTTTGGTAGCCAATGTGTGGGCAAGTTAGGATTTGGCTTGAAATGATAACTTCTTGGTTCATTCATGTACTTAACCTCCTCAACCTCATCAGCGTCCTCTTTTGTTGGTATTTCAGCACTTCTTCTCATTGCTTCTCTTTCCACTGCTCTTATCTCATGTCACGGTGTGCATTTTCTTTCTGTTTGTCCATCGTGCATGATGGCATCATAATACTTTAAGAAAACTCAAATGGAGCCTTCATATTGAGCTTGGCCAGGTCTCTTATCAGATCCCTAGCCTCTTCAGCACTTTTTCTTTTGAATGCTCCACAGCATGAAGCATCAATGACGCCCTTAGATATATTATTTAAGGCATGATATACTATATCCATACGGGTTTTCCCAAATCAATTCCATGCATAGGAACCTTTTCATGACCTCCCAGAATCTTTCACAGACTATGTATATGCTCTCATCTTTGTTGGAACACTGTAATCTCTTTTCTTATAGAGGTGAGAGATGGGGAAAGAACACACTTGAAGTATGCTTCCACAGGTTCTTCCAATCTCAATGAACCATAGTAATGAATCATACCATGTGGGTACAGCATATCTCTTAGGAAAATGGGAAAAGATGCGACTTTATCACCTGCGGCTTCCTATTCGACTTCACTATATTTATCGAGAAATCTACCCAAGTGTTCGTTGGGGTCTTAAGTGGGGTGTATATGAATTGATCTTTGCATGCATTGTTGTTATCGAAGATATGGCTTTAGTTGAAGTTGTTGCATCCACGGTAGGTTGTGATTGCGAGAGATATTCTTCTTGAATGATATGCCTCCAGAAATCCTCCATTGTGTTACTCATAGGAGGCCTTCTGGCTGCTGTCCTTTGTTCCTCTGTCTGGTCATGTCTCTCATCTGCCATGGTTGCGTTATCTACTCTTTTAATCTTTCTTAAGCACAGGTGTTCTTTCCAGATTCGGTGTTACCAACTGTGACCGGAGTCTGAATCATTTCCTATTCATTAAAGGATTTCACAAGAATTGAAACACTCAGTTAATAGGATAGTGGAACTAAAAATTAGCCTCAACATGGCTTTTTAAAGAATAGTGGTTGGTATAGCCACTGCTTGTAAAGCTGTTTTTGTTCTTTTTCTTTTATAAAAGAATATTGATCCGAGTGTAAGAATATTGACATGGGTATAACCAAATTAGCATTTCCCTCTTTTGTAAGAATATTGATCTATTCAATCCTTTCAATCCCGACAATGGCATGCATAAAACATTTGCCTTTTTCTATATAGACTAAAAACCCTTCAATTTACATGGATTCTGAGAGCCTTACATATACCATGTCACTGGATAAATTTGTAATTAAATAAATCATCTTGGTGTTTGGATTTTAAAAATTGGGTTTGATTTATGTCTTTGCAAGTGCAGTCATACAAGTAGTAAAATGCGGATATGTAAGTCCAAGTATCATTCCCACGATTGACAATAATTGAGATCCAATTACTGACTCTTGAAGTTCTATGCTATTTAGACTAAAAAGATTTTGATAGTGAAAATTTGTCTAAAATGATAGATCCTAGACTATTAACTAAAAATAAAAATTGGAATAACATGAAATCAACTAAAAATATAAAGAACAAAATACTGGATCTAATATGTTCCTTGTGAGAAGCAACTATCGGTGGTCCTGATGAAGCGATCAAATTCTGCATGAAAGTACACATTGCTCTATTATTAATGTGGATCTGGTTGTCAGATTACCTAAATGTTGTAGTTGGATTTCTCTATGTATTCGATGGATTAGAAGTTCTTGTTCACTTTCAGAAATCAAGATCGAACCGGTCTATGTCGCACTCTTGCAAGATAAGGTATTTTCTTTCGATACTTCATACCCATCTCTTGATGGCTAGCAGAGATCTTTGCTCTTTCTTAGGATTCTTTTGCAAAGTTCTACCCGCCTTAGTGGTGACTCACCCTTGAATCTATTGATTCTTCACTTCCCTTGATTAGATGTCGGCGGCTAACCGCAGTGGAAGCTTCTCTTTAGATTGAGGTGAACTCTCTGATTGTTTATTTTGTTAAATGCTCCCCTCCAACTTCAATTATGAGTGAATGGGGTATTTATCAAAATGAACTTTTAGAGCTTAGCAGTTCATCAATGGTAGTCTAACATACCCGTAGAAATGCTCTCGACTCTCGGGAATCTCCATCTGTGTCAACGAAGGCATCTGGAAATCGGGCCGAAGATAAACTCCTTAGGCGGGTATTGATGCTACCATTGGGAACTATGATTCAAACACGACATAAACAAGTAAATCCCTACCCAAATAAATTTCTCGATTATCACGAGAAAAGGCGCATGCGTATGTCAAATCGACATAACTACGTTCCAATTCTTGCATTAGATTAAAGAAATGGAGCAGATCACGTCTGATATATCATGATGAAGCGAAAAAAATGAATTCTAGAGGTATGCATGTTCATAAATTTTCGACCCGATAATTTTGAAAGAAATAACGAAATAAAGTTTGACTCTAATCGTTTACTTTGGTGGCGGTCGAGGATCCATAAAGGATTTATGAAGAAAAATATAAAAAAAATAAATAAAGAGTATATGCTCTAAACTATACCTTTGAGTTCCTCTTCGTTCCCCTTTTGGGTAGTGAAGACGGAAAATTACTTTCTTATTCTAACAACATCCTTTATATTTGTCCAAAATAAAATGGGCCTAATGCAAAGAAGCTCCGGTGGATTTCCCGAAAAGCCCGAGTTTGCTGCTCTAGATCGACCTCGAAGCTTGTGTCGCATTTGGATTTCCCTTGTTTCCTCTTGATCGATTCATTGTATTTATACATTTGCGACCAGGTTCCTTGCAGCTACTTGGATTAATGCTCATGACATCGTTTGTGGTCGCGACCTTGTTAGCTCAGTGTTTCTCAAGAGTTGATGTCGCGACCACGGTTTCACGTCGCGACCTCGTTCCTTCCTTCTTACGCATTATGAGTCCGCGACCTCGGTTATGAGTCGGGACTCTCTGCCTTGTTCTTGTACCTGACTGACCTCAGTCTTAGTTTGTAACTATATTTCTATTTAGCGCCTAAGTTCTTGGTTGTCGACTTCCTTTTAAATTGCGACCTTGTTTGTAGTCTTCTACCTTCACGGTTTCGAATTTAAATTCTGCGACCTGGTGATATCGTGACCTCTTTTGATATTCATTTCCCTTCTTTTTGGTGCGACCTCGATTCTTTGTTGCATTGGTTTCCTCCTTGACCTCTATTCCAGAGTCGCGACCTCGAGGTGATGTCGCGACCTCATCGTTCTCTTTTACGGTTGAATGTAGTCCCGATTGCACGAAGAAGTAGTTGGGACCTAGATTTCTTACGCTCGATTCTTCTTGGTCGTGACACAGATGAGTGGTCTTGACATCGGTTGTAGCCCTTGATTAATAAAGTGGTGTGACAGGTTTCTTGGCAAGGACTTCGTTTGGCTTTGCGCTTGAGTTCACCGAAACTCCCTTTTGTTCTTAAACTCTTAGTTTGGTTGCAACTTCAATCTCTGTGGGAACTCGATTCTCGTTTTCATGTGGCGGCCTCAAGCATGCGTCGCGACCTCGAATGGAGCCCTTCATTTTAAAAACTAGTTTCAACTTCATTTTCTTACTGAGAGACCTTCCTTGTGGCCATTTACGGGATCCATGTCGCGACCTTAGATTGGCGTTGCGACCTGCGGTTGTCTTGATTGGCGTCGCGACATCAGTGTGGTGTCGCGATGAAGATCATCACCTTGAATAATTCCTTTAGTCTCGACCACTTCCTTTGTATGACCTCTTTCACTTGTTGCTTTGGTCATTAGTCGCCAAGCTGACTTAGTCAGACGCAAACGCTAAGGTCTTTATTTCTTATCGAGGTAGATCTTGGTGATGTTGTGACGCAAAATGGCGAACAAATGAGCTTCACAGCCGCGACCGATTTTCATTTTGGCTTCATTTAACGTGGTGATCTCTTACGGTTTTTCATGGGATTTTAAGCCTGTGCCTTTTTGCAAAATTAAATTTGAGTAAAATATCCACATTTCTGCATACGAATCAACATTTATCTTATAATATGCTTAGAAAATGGATTAAAAATCAAATGAGTTCTTGGACTCATCAAATTCCCCCAAACTGAAAATTTTGCTTGTCCCCAAACAAAGAAAAGAAAGAATTGTTTGTCCTCAAACAATTAAGCTTAAATTTCAAAGGACATTTTTCTGATTCACACCATAGTGTTTCTTATTCCACCTTCTAACTTGAAATAGGAGATAGCAGCATCATTTTAAATTTCAATTTCTATCACACATTTCTTGATGAAATAATGTATTTAAACAGTTTATTGACAAAGTGTTGTTACGTATTATTATTAATGCGAGGAGTCTTGATCCTTTTTCATGCTTCATGTTAGGAATTGTAGTTAATCTTTTGGGACTCCTTGGAATGTTGGTCGAAGTCCCATAGGCTTGTTTTCATATTGATCTCCACTAATGTAGGTAAATTCAGCCTTCAATATCAAAGGGTCTTTGGAGCTTGTAATGTTGGGCTTAGGTAATTGGGTAGATAATGGAAAATTTTAAGTTGTAAATCACCCAGTTTCCACTTTTTCTTGTACTTATTGCCTTTAGCTTTCATCCATACAACATTCATAACCTTCCAAAGCATCACTCTCTGGTTATAGATTATACAGGAAGAGGTGTGAAAGAAAGACTCTTGATATCCCATAAGAAACTATTTAATGTTCGTCACATTTTCCAAGCGGCACTCTCTATTGATAGATTATAGAGGAAGAAGTTTGAAAGAAAGACAATTGATACCATATAATTAGAAAAAGAACCTATATAATGTTCGTAACAGTTACCAAAGTTCACTCTTTGCCTATAGACTATAAAGGAAGAGGTTTAAAAGAAAGGCTCCCCATACCCTTAAACTGACAAAAGAAATTATACAACATTCGTAACACTTCCTAAGCGTCACTCTCTAATTATGGATTATAAAGGAAGAGTTATGAAAGAAAGACTTGATTAGTGCCCAAAAAGTGCTATTTTGAACCCTAGCACAGATAGGTTTTGCGGTGCTTTGCGTAGCTAATCATGTCGTTATGCCAGTGAAGTGTTGAGTCACCTTTGGTATCGGCTTATGCTAGTTTAGGGTATTTTGGTTGTTTGCGGTTTTGCGTACTTTGGGTTCGATATCGACATATGATGAATCCCCTTAACGAAGATTGAACTCCAATTATCGACCATCAAGGACCAATCAAAGAAAGATAGAAAGAGAGAAGTGATGGAAATCGATGCGATAGAGGACGAGCAATGCGGTGATGAATCGACAAATCGAGAATTTATTTGATTGCGAAAATTTATTTGGGATTACTTGAATTTAGCTACCTTATGGCGTTCGCAATCTTAGTAAAGTACCAATTTTAAGCTAGACACCAAAAATTATTGAAGCAGCTGTTCCTAGCGAAATTTTGCATTTTCGCTACTCACATAAATTTATGAAACTGGCGAAATTTCTCTATGCGCGAAATCACCATTTGCTGTGAGAGAATTTTGCATTTAGCTATCTCTTGGTGATTTCGCTGGCTCTTCATTTGCCTAATGAATTTTGAGTATGACGAAATTCACTTTGCCTTGTCATGCTTTTGTAGTGTCTGTGAGCCTGATTTTGGTGTGTGCTCTCTTGTCCACACAAAATTAGTAGGTGTTAGGCTTTGTGGTACATTTTCATACATTGGGTGGCCTATATAGCCCCCTCCATTTGTAACCTAAGCAAAAATTGAGAAATAATTTTTGGTAGGATTTATTTTTGTCTCATGGTTTAGTTAGAGGGTTTGCTTTTCTCTCTTCTCTCTCCTCTTTCCCTTATTTTCTGGCTGCTGAGCACCCCTCTTGAGGATGACTCGAAGTGCCCAGCTAAGCCTCTTTTCTTTAAGAAGAGAAAGGAAGCCCCAGCTTGAGTGGTGGGGCATATCTGGGTTGTCTTCTTGTATTAAAAGCTACGGTGTCGTGTTTATGGCCACATCTTCTCAAAATATGTTTAAATAGCATTGAATGTTATTAATTTGGCTTGATACTTACCATCTTCGGGATACGATTGCATACTTATTTGCTAAATACTGTGTGGTTCATAGATGGTCTTTACAAGCCTGCGAGATGATATTTAATGTTAGGGTTTCAAGCGAAAAGGCCATAGATGCATGTTACCAACATTTATCGAAATAGGAGTTGTTTTAGGAGTGAGGTTTGCTAAACATAGATCCGGTTGTGGCAGACTATGGTTGCTTGTCATAAGCAGAGGATAAAACTGAGGGACACTTGTTTGCCCCTAAGTTACCAAGTTAGTGACACAAATCTTCAAAGTTAACTTTTCACACTTCATTTTTCGTTTTTGATTAATCGGAGTTTTCAAACTCATCACCTTTGTTTTGAAAAAATCCGAAAGTCCAAATAGAAAGTCTTACCTTCGTGCACTTATGCAAATCATTCCTAGGATGAAAACCCATCCAGTGTTCGAATACTGAACCATTATCTTCGCGGTAGCTTGACTCTGGCGTGGTAAGGCTTTGGTATATAAATTTTGTTGATTTTAGCTCATTCTTGTGACACGAATCAAATAGGCGTCGTTCTTTGGGGATGGTGTAAACTACGAATGATAAGTTGAAGTGTACTTGTGATCCCAGCATCACAAGTGAAGGTAATCTTTAACTCTTTTGAAACCGGTTCTGCGTTAGCTGAGTTTTCATCACTTTGCATTAACTTCACTTTGTTGTTTTGTTTTTTTTATATGTCTGATCAACATTTTGTAACCACGACCTTTTTGAGTTGGTTTGTGCTCTTTGTTGTGTCTCGGTTTATTATGATTGTGTAATATCTGATCTTTTGGAATGAGAGGAACCAGGAAAATGCAGAATCAGAGTACACAACGCGACCCGGTCGGTGAAGTCGATGTACCTGCGATACCGTGGATCCATTACGAAGAGCAGCGGAGTCGACTGGAACCGATGAATCCAACGGCTATAGAACCATGAGGGATCGCTATCCACCCTCTAGAGTTGAATGCCCCATCCTATATCATTCCTCCTGTGAAGATGTAGGTGAGGCCATGTTGGTACCCTATACAGCGTATCATGGTATGGAAAATGAAAATCCATACGCTCGTATTAGGGATTTGGGGAGGTTTACTACTATTAAGGAAGAACATGATGGACATGGATTTGCTGAAGATAAAAGCAGTCCACTGACCTAAAGGAGCCAGAGAGGCCAAGATTTGGCTAAACTCACGAACTAGAACCACCATTAGAAATTAGTGATGTGACGAATTCACGAAGAAGTTCTTGATTAACTCATAAGACTAATAATTTGAAAAAGACAAATTTATACCTTTGCGACCAAGGGATGGTGAGAGAGGTTTTATCGGTGTTGGGAGGAGATTTATGGAGACCTCGATTGCATGCCCACGTCATGGGTTCGATACATGGATCTTTGGTAAACCATTTCTATGGTGGTATGTCTCACTGCCGTAGGCGGCCCCAGGAAACCATGTGTGGAGGAGACTTTTTAAGTGATGGCGCACATCTTTGTGACCATGAATTTTTAAATTATGTGGCTAAAACTTCTACAAGGGTTGGGATGAGCGGAGCCACAGGGAAATGAAACAATGAGGCCTTATTGACCCAGAGAGGGATTTATACCACTATGAGAGGGATATAGAAATGAAAGCTAAGTTTCAACCTTAGCTAGGGAAGGTGGAGGAGCTTGAAGGAAAGAGGCTCCATGAAGTACGTACGGTGGTAGAAAATCACACTTTTGATCCTTGCACTATTCCCAATCCTGTGCATCCAGGTAGAGCCGGTGTTATTTTCGTTGAAGGATTTGATGTCGAATGCAATCTTGTGGGAATGATATAAACCGCCACAATGATACCTCCCTTGAATACCTATAATTCCAGTTGGAATCACACCTAACGATTCATTGGGAAGCCCTGCACAGCCCCAGTGCCCGAACCACAGTTTGGTTCCCGATTTCAACCTGACCACCACATCCTCATTTCTGTGGAATAAACCATTTTAAATTTGAGTAAGGTGGTAGGCAACTTTCGTGGAAGAACAAAGGGATCAATGTGCAAATGGCACAAGGATTGTCTTGTAGAGAGCACAGCGAACAAGAGGATAAGATGGGCTTGGCTTGATCTTAACCGAGAAAATTGTGACCTACGATTATTCAATCACGAGATCAACAAAGTTATGTTGGAGGTGAAGGAGGAAGGTTCGCTACAGACGGTCTGAGCCAGAAGGAATCCGTGGTAGGATCATTCTGACATATGAATTAGGGAATGGATAGAATTAAAGTATCACCACGAGGGAGTGGAAGAGGTTGATCAACCCATGCCAGGCTTTGTTGAAGAAGAATCGAAAGAAGGGAGAGGAATTACTTGATCTGAGCATATTCTCCTAAAGAGGAAGATTCAATGAAATCTGTATACCACCTCCATTTCCTGACATGAGTGAAGAAGGCATCTCAACAAGCGAGAGCATTTTAGGGTCTTAGACCCAACATACCTCTAGTAGACATAATCGAACAAGTTCTGCTTATGCAAAATTTTTGAAAGATCTTTGCACAATCGAGAGGATTAGGCATTTGAGAAAAGGCATTTCTTGAACAAGTCGGTGCCGTAATCCGATGTAGAATCCGGTCGAATCTGAGGATCCAGTCTCCGATTTAGGGTGATATTGGTAGGGTGCATAGACAAGTCTGTTACTTGATGCAGGGGCGGAGTGTGAACCCTGCAGGTGATGCGTATACAGCGGGTTAGGTTTGGGTGAACTAAGCGAGCAAACATCACACTTTCATTGGCGATAGATCGGTAAAATACTGAAGAGGATAATTGAGGATGTCTTGGTGAAAATAGACAAAGTCTACCGAGTAGATTTTGTAGTGCTGACAGAGCGATTGCAGTGATCGTGTTCCAATCATCTTATGAAGACCATTTCGGCCCACAACTTGATACAATAATAAATTGCAGGAATGGAGTCATGCAACGCAACGGTAACATGACTATGGAAGTTGAACATCTTTCATCTGAACAGCAGCGAAGTTGCTAGAACATGAAAATCAAATAGCCCGGTGAAGTTGTTTCAAATGTTCGGTATGCGTGAAACGGTGTCGGGAGCTAAGGGAGTAATCAGCGAGGAGATGAAGAGATATTGGTCTTGCCATCAGCACCTTTGCCAAGCGATTGCTTTCGATTCAAAACCATCGGACCAAAACCGTGAATGGGCACCCCAGCGTGGAGTCGACCGAGACTCTTTGCGAGGAGTTGAGGAGATCATTCTTGACCCAGCAGGTAATTTTTGAGATTGAGCGGTTGGGTGTTTCTCAAAAACCAGAAATTGCAGTTCAACAATTTTTCTTTTTATTTTAATTTAATTCAATTTCCATTTTAGCTATTTTTAGTATGTTTCCCAATTTGCGACTTTCCATTTTTGTAGCAAGTTGGTAATTATTTTATATTTTATATTAAATTATTAGATATATTCTATATCCTAATTTTAATTTTAATTTTCATATAGTAATATATTAATTTTCATTTAATCCTGAAATTCGGTTGCGGAGTGGTGCGGGTTTGGCCCAATTATTTATAATGGCAATTTTGGTGAAATATTGGCTACCCTTTTAGGCTTATAAAAGGAGGGGAGAGGGGTTGGCTTTCACATACTTCATCTTCCTCACTCTCACCCTTCTAAGATCCGCCCACAGTAGCGTACGAGGCCTTTGAGCCACGCACCTTTTGACCCGGTGACCGGCGCTCTGCGGGCGCACGGTAGCCTCGCTGGCGGTGCGGCGCTCTGGCCAGCCTGTGCTTTGCGCAGCTAACCACCGATGCGACCATCGACCTCGAGCCCGCCCGGGTCAGCCACACGGTGGGCCCGCGCACGGGTGGCGCGGTATCCAGCTGCGTTGCGTCAGTCCTGCCATTGTCGTGCCACGGTCTCACGCCCCACGAGGCCCCGAGCAGCCACGGTGCCACGCTTTCCATTTTCATCGGTGGAGCCTCGGTGTGCATTCGGATTCATGGTTCGTGCTCGAGGTGGGTCCTTGACACTCGGTCGGTCGATGCACGAGGCCCGACCGGATCCGACTCGGTACCATCCTGCCCGGTCCACGAGGCGGTGCACGAGAGCCTCAGGGATTCGTCGTTATCAGACACGGATGGGACCTCGGGCCCCTGCTGGACTCAGAGAGGAGGGAGGTTAGGAGGGCGGCCTCAGCGGGCGCGCATCGGGCCTCGAGTCATCTTCCTCTCGGCCGCGGCCATCACCGGTCACGCCCGGCTGCGGAGCGACATCATCGCCTCGGTTGTGTCACTGCCTCTCGGTGTCGGGAGGCGGGTTGTTCGTAGGGCACCCGTTCAGGAATCTGCTACATTGGGGGACTTTCATCGGGGAGTCATTCTACGATGTCCAGTGCGAGCGATCGGTTGGGGAGTCCGTAGAGATTGATCGAATTCTGCGCCTTCATGACTGGCATTATTACCCAGTGGTGCTGCGATTCTATCGTCATGACATCTCGAGGAAGCGAGATGGTTGCGTGAGCTTGATTCTCTGTGTGTGCGCGGAGTACTCCAGGCGTAGATATTTCAGCGGCTTTGGGCTCATTATCTGGCCGACGTCACGAGAGGGTTATAGGGTGGGCCCACCCACCTCATGAGAGATGGGGTTCGAGGCAACGGCCGAGAGACACCACGGTTGGACCCCGGTATTTTACGAGGAGAGCGCTCAGCCCATCGGATCTTTGTGATCGACCACTTCCCGGACCCAGTACATTCCCATTCTGACGGTATTCTGCGATGCGCGGCGAGGAGGGAGCCATTTTGGAGGCTCTTCTTGGGATCTCGGAGGATATTGGTTAAGTCCCTCGTGGTGGTGATGACCTCCTTAATGCGTTCGGAGAAGATTATCGGAAGGGCTGTGGTGCGAAAGTCTTAGTTGCGATAGAGACTACTGCGGGTTCTGAAACATTTGGGATTCCCAGAGGAGCCCGAGTTGAGAGGAGGATTAGATGCCCTCTGGTTGCATGGTGGGGCGGTGTGACTCCTATGCAGTGTCTGTCTCAGACGACGGGTTGGGAGTGGATCAGTGTTTGAGACTTCCACGAGACGATATGCACACTTACGAGCGAGATGCGAGAAGAGTCATTTCATGGATATCACCTTCATCTCCTCCTCCACACGCCCACATCATGTTCACTGGCTGATACACCGAAACCCGTCTTGACCGACTGCTCCACGAGTATGTTCCACGCCCGGCTTCGCGAGAGATAGCGGGTGTGATGGATGCCATGCGCTCATGCGCGGCTGACACGGGATGGTTGGCGGTGTCACTCATGCCCGGCGGATCGCGGCCAGAGCCTTCCTCGTGTTTACTGATGAAGAGCCCACCCTGAGCGCGGCCTGTTTGGATGTTTACCGCGTGTAGTGAAGCGACCGAGACCACCACCGCCCTGACGGTGGGTGGTTGGGTTTCTTTATGATTTTGTATAGTTGCAAGCTTTATCAGCCCACTCTTAATTTTGATTAGGATTTGTGTATTAACCATAGTAGCGGTGATACTTTTGTTTGTTAGCTTGTATTCATGTGATAGCCATTTGGCTATATCAAAAGCCACGTTATATATATATATATAGATTTTTGCATACCATGTTTGTGCCTTTACCATGTATATTTTGTTTTCTTTTCAGATTGAGCGATTGAATTAGCTAGATGTGGACAGTGAATTGCCCTTCGTTTGAAGAAAATTGAATCATTGTTTGTCACCTTTATGTTATACTTAAATTCCATGCTTAGTCTGAATTTTGGTCGATTGAAGTTCGGCATGATCAACTTGAAAATTTCTCCCTTATGCTAATTCACACCTTTGCAGTTATTTCAATATATTTGTGAATTTGTTACTTCCTTTAAGCTTTTTGCATAAGCGGAAGCCTTAAGCATGTTGGCAACCTAAGATGAGTTTGTGTTACTGTACTTTAAGACCCGATGTTGTCTTTGAAAAGGAAAAAAAGAAAAGAAAAAGCAAAGAAAAGCAAAGAAAAGAAAAGAAAATAAAGATCGAAGTTTTGCCTTGAAGCAGAAACGGTCAGAGGTGTATGGCAGCCTTTGAAACGATGCCACTAGCCTTAATTGGTTGGGAGTCATCGATTTAGTGTTCGTTATGGGTGGATAGGTAGGAGTCTGGGTTATTGGTGCTTGATTTTAGTCATTGGTCAGGTGAAGCACATCAGGTTGTGGTCGGTGATCCCTACTTTTGGCTTGATGCCTAGCCTTAATTGGTTGGGGAGTCATCGGTGGACCAGATTACACGGACTTTGGTGAAGTCGGTTAAGCATTGCACCCCTCTGATATAGTTAAAGAAAGGAGTGCGTAACTATCCTTGTCTAGGACATTTCAAAGCTTAAGGCCATGTCGATTACTAGGTTGGGAGGGGACAAAATTTTCAATTTATTGGCGTGTCTGGTTATATAAAGAACCATTAGACTAAGGTGGAAATTCAAGTTGAGAATCATGGAACGATATTGACACAAGAAATTGTTCTTGTATGGTTTGGCTCTTTCATATCGGTTTTCAAACTTGGTGTCCATTTTTCGGTTAAGGACAATGTTTATATGTACATACACTTTTGAATCATAGACTTTTGAAAATCACTACATACATCTCCTTTTTGTTTTTGTACTTTAGGGACTAACGTTTGAGTTAGAGGTGTGATTGGTGAAAGTGCTATTTTGAACCCTATTTTAGATAGGTTTTGAGATTGCTTTTGCTCGCTAATCATGTCATTTATGCCAATTGAAGTGTTCGTCGTCTTAGTATCGCTTATGCCGTTTAGAAGGTATTTTTGGTTGTTTTGCGGGTTTTGCGTGCTGGGAGTTCATGTCGACATATGATGAATCATGAAGGTGGAACTCAATTGTCGACCACAAGCGGACTAAAAATCAAAGAAAGAGAATGAAGGCAAAGTGATGAAATCGATCTGATAGAGGCGAGCTTGATACGGTGATGAATCGACCAAATCGAGAATTTATTTGAGATTGCGAAGAATTTATTGGATTGCGAATTATATTAGCGAAAATTTCGCAATCTTAATGATACCAATTTTAAACTAGACACAAGAACATTTAACAAACCTTTGTTCCTAAGCGAAATTTTGCATTCTTCATAAATTTATGCTAATGAAATTTCTCCTAGCTAAGCGAATCACCCTTTTTAAGCAATTTGCATTTTAAATCTCTTGGTGATTTCGCTAGCTAGCGAAATTTCTTGTTACCTAGCGAAATTTTTGAGCAACAAGCGAAATTCAACGCCTTGTCATGCTTTGTAATTAATGCAGCAGACTTCGAATTTTGGTGTATTACTCTCATCCCTAAAATTAGCAGGTGTTAGGCTTTGTAGTATTTTTCATACACACATTGGGTGGCACATATAAGCCTCCCATTTTGTAACCCTAAAAGAATTGAGGAAACAATTTTTTGGTAAGTTTATTTTTGTCTCATAGTTTAGTTAGGGTTTTGCTTTTCTCTCTTCTCCTCTTTCCCTTATTTTCTTGGGCATGAAACACCCTCTTGAGGATAGTGGCTCGAGATGCTTAGCTTAAGCCTTACCTGTGAAGAGAAAGAGGAAGTGCGCGAAGCGGTGGTGGGGCATATACGAGGTTGTCTCTTGTATTAAAGCTACGGTGCAGTGTTTATGGCCTATCTTCTCCAGAATTATGGTTAAATAGCATTTGAATTTTATTAATTTGGCCAATACCATCTTCGGGATATAGTGCATACTTGTGCTACAGATGCCTTTGTGGTTCGTGTAGATGGTCTTTGCGAGGCTGGATGATATTTAATGTTGGGGTTTCAAGCGAAAAGGGCCATAGATGCATGTTACTTGTGTTGCTCAAATAGAAGTTGTTTTAGGGTGAGTTTGCTAGTTAAACATAGATCAGGTTGTGGCAGACTATGGTTGCTTGTCATACTTAGAGATAAACAGGGACCTTGTTTGCCACTAGTTGCAAGTTGGTGACCTAAATCTTCAAAGTTAACTTTTCACACTTCATTTCAATTTTTTCTGATTGTCTGTTTCAAACTCATCACCTTGTTTTTTGAAAAATCGAAAAAGTCCAAATAGAAAGTCTACCTTCGTGCATATACAAATCATTCCTAGGATGAAAACCCATCCAGTGTTAGGCCTAGACCACTGCCTATATCTTGTGATGGCTTGACTCTGTGATGTAGTAAGGTGCACAGTATATGATTTTGTTGATTTTAGCTCGACGGCTACGTGTACGAATCAAGACTAGAATACTTTGTAACTAACTAAAGAAACGGTCTGGCGTTAGTAACACTTCAAAATAGTCACTCTGCAGTTTATATAGATTATACATGAAGAGGTTATAAGAAGAGATCAGATATCCTATAACTAACTAAAGAAACTATACAACTTTCTTCATACTTTCCAATCGTCACTCTCTACTGATAGATTATAATGGAATAGGTGTGAAAGACAGACTCTTGATACCTATAACTAGCTAAAGAACCTATATAACGTTCGTAACTGTTTCCAAGGGTCACTCTCTGCTATAGACTATATAAGAAGAGGTTTAAAAGAAAGGCTACACATACCCTTGAACTGACTACAGAAATTATACAACATTTGTAACACCTCCCAAGCGTCACACTCTACTTATAGATTATAGAGGAAGAGTTTTGAAATAAAGACTCCAAATACCCTATAACTAACTAAAGAAAGTGTACAACATTCGTAACACTTCCAAATAGTCATTATCTAGTTATGGATTATATAGGAAGAGGTGTGAAAGAAAGACGCTTGATATCCTATAACTAACTAAAGAAACTATAGAATGTTCGTCACACTTTCCAAGCAGCACTCTGTATTGATAGATTATACAGAAGGAGGCTTGAAATAAAGACTCTTGATACTCTATTACCAGCTAAAGAACCTATATAACGTTTGTAATTATTTCCTAGTGTCACTCTCTGCTTATATACTATACAGGAAGAGGTTAAAAAGAAAGGCTACTCAAACCATTGAACTGACTATAGAAATTATCCAACATGCGTAACACTTCCCAAGCGTCACTCTCTACTTATGGATTATAGAGGAAGAGTTCGGAAATAAAGACTCCGAATACACTATAACTAACTAAAGAAACTGTACAACGTTCATAACGCTACTAAATAGTCACTCTCTCGTTATAGATTATACAGGAAGAGGTCTAAAGAAAATGATAGATATCTATAACTAACTAGCTATCAAATTTGTCACACTTTCCAATCGTCACTCTATACTGATAGATTGTATTGGAAGAGGTTTGAAAGAAAGACTTTTTATACCCTATAACTAGCTAAAGAGCCTATTTAACGTTCGTAACTGTTCCCAAGTGTCACCCTCTGCTTATAGACTATACAAGAAGAGGTTTAAAAGAAAGGCTACTCAAACCCTTCAACTTACTACATAAATTATAGAACATTCGTAACACCTCTCAAGCGTCACTTTCTACATATAGTGATAGAGGAAGAGTTCCGAAATAAAGACTCCATATACCCTATAACTAACTAAAGAAACTGTACAACGTTCATAACGCTACCAAATAGTCACTCTCTCGTTATAGATTATACAGGAAGAGGTTTGAAAGAAAGACAATAGATATCCTATAACTAACTAAAGAAACTATACAAATTTCCTTTTTTCAATCGTCACTCTCTTGATGGAATTATACGGGAAAGAGGTTTGAAAAAGACTCTTTATACCTATGACAGCTAAAAGAACCTATATAACGTTCGTAGCAAGCATTTCCCAAGTGTCACTCTGCCCATAGACTATCGGGAAGGGTTTAAAGAAAGGCTACTCAAACCCTTGAGCCGACCTCTGAAATTATACAACATTCGTAACACCTCCCAGCGTCACTCTCTGCTATAGATGATGAGGGAAGGATTTCGAAATAAAGACCGAATACCACATAACTAACTAAGCTGTACAACTTTCGGAACACATCCAAATAGTCACTCTCTAGTTATAGATTATACAGGAAGAGGTGTGGAAGAAAGACTCTTGATATCCTATAACTAACTGAAGAAACTATACAATGTTCATCACACTTTCCAAGCGGCACTCTCTACTGATAGGTTATACAATAAGAGGCTTGAAAGAAAGACTCTTGATACTCTATGTAAGCTAAGAGCCATATAACGTTCGTGTATTTTGATGTCAACTTTAACTTATAGACTATACAGGATGAGGTTTAAAAGAAAAGCTCCTCATACCCTTAAGCTGACAACATAAATTATATAACATTCATAACACTTCCCAGCGTCCTCTACTTATGGAGTGTACTAGAGGATTAGAACTAAAACTCTGATACCACATAACTAGCGAAGAAACTATACAACATTCATAACACTTCCAAAGCGTCACTCTCTGGATATTTATGGTTTAATCTAGAAGATAATAGTTCTAGAAGATACATATGAATTTAAAAGGAAATCAAATGTTACCAACTAAAAATAAATAAAAAAATTAATTACTTGACTGAATCAGTTCTCTATGAGAAATGAACACTATCAAGGAGGTACTATAAACGACCAATTCTGTTAATATTCTACTCTATGATTTGTCTAAGATACCTTATAATGCAATTAGATTTCTCCCATATTCAGCGGTTAGAGACCCACTTTTCTCGAGACAGGATCTAACTTGACTACTTTCTAATATTTTTACCTTTTGCAAGATACAGGTATTTTTCTTTCTCATTACTTCACACCCATTTCTTGAGCTATGATTTCTTGCTTCCCTTTGCGGGGATTCTTGCCAAAACTTCTACAACTCAATTGATGACTCATCCTTTAAATCTAATGGTTCTTCCCGCACCCTTGATTAGCTTTTACATTAACACGAGGTCGGGAACTTCCCTCGAATTAAGGTGAAGTCTCTGATTATTGATGATAAATTTCCTTCCAACATCAATTATGAGTGAATAGAGATTTATCGAGTGAACTTTCAGAGCTTAATAGTTCATCAATGGTAGTATATCATACCTGAAGTGGAGCGTTCCCAACTCGGGAATCTCGGGTCTGTGTCAGCAGAGGGGCATCCACAAATGTTGAGAAACAATCATGAAATATATGGTATCATTGCTACCATTGGGAATGATCATCAGCATCAATTAAATAAATTCCAATCAAATATAACAATTAAATCAATCTAGTATTGCATTCTAAATGCGCATTGATAGGCAATGGATCGATGATCAAATGAATAGCTGTAAATGTAATAAGTTTGAAAGAGCCGAATTCAGATTTGTCAGTTCCATTAATTTCGACGTGGTGTAAGAGAAAATCAGAAATTTAAATCCAACTTCATCGTTTCTACACAAGTCACTAATTCATATCAAGAAAAATAAAATAAAATATAAAAAAATCTATTCTAAAAATATACAATGAGTCCTTCTCCTCTTCCCAGTTCTGGGTATCGAAGATGGGAGCTTCTTTACTAAAATTGATAAGGGTTATTTATAACTGTCCAAAATTGGGCCTGATTCCAAGCTCCAGATGGATTTCCTAAAAGAAAAGCCCGAGTTCTTTGTTTCAAGTCCGCGACCTCGAAGATGGAGTTGCGACACATTCTGCGCCTTCTGTTTGCGCGTGCGTTAGGCCTCTGGCGAGTCGCAACCATATTCTGTGACCATGTCCTCGGTTCTAGGTCATGAAGCTTCTTTTTAATTGCGACTTCTTTGTTTGAGCTTAACATGCTGATCAATGTTGCTTGTCTGCGTTGATAATAGGTTTTAACTAGTAATTTCTCTTATCCGCGACTTTTCGGTCGCGACCTCAAAAGCACATCGCGACCTTGAATTCTTTACATTTAGTCTCAACCTCAACGTTTAATCACAATAGTCCTTCTTGGTTAAAGTCGATGTTCTGGTGCGCGGCCTTAGAAGCACATCGACCTCTTTGTCTACATGACGCGTCTTTGTCTCATTTACATGTGTGCCAGTTAGACAGATCATCTCTGTGTGACCTTCTATCTCATCGGTACCAAATTTCTAGTCGGAAAAGCGAGTCGCGACCTCAATTGATATTCCTTGCCTTCATCACAATTACTTAACCTATTTTTTTTTTTTTTGTTGCAATCATTTTCCTTGCTTCAGCCTCTATTTCAGATCACGACCACAAAATGGTGTCGTGACCTTATGGTTGCTCTTTTTCTGATAGGTTTTTGTCCCAGTTGCTTAAATTTAGTTGCGACTTGAATGATTAATTGCAACCTGAAAACCCTCCATGTGGAGACCCCTTGTCTCTTTATTTCATGTCTCATAACCTAAAGAAAGCCACGCCAGCGACCTTGAGTGGAGTGCTTTCAATTAAGAAGCCTTTAACTTCCAATTTTTCTGTGTGACCTCATCTATGGCTTCATCAACCGATCATCGTCGTGACCTCAAGTTTATGTTGCGACCTACGTCGTCTTCATTTGGCGTCGCGACCTTATATTGGTTTCACGACCTCATATTCTTCCTTGAATGTTCCTTTTGTCTCAGCAACTCTTCCTTGGTCGTAACATCTATTTCTGGGTGCCTTAGTATTTAAATTCGCAACCTCTTTCACATGTGACTTGGCTTGATGCGGAGCTGTTTCTTCCTCAAGCCAAGTCTTGAGTGGAATGTCGTGGCCTGGGGTCTTAATTTGAAAAGGAAATCCTTGTTGCGACTTCAATTCTCAGTAGACTTTTCTCTACTATTAGACTGGTTTCTTTTGGTTCTTGCTAGGGCTTTTGATTATGCTATAATTCTCTGCAAAATTATATTTGAGTAAAATATCCATATTTTTTCATATTAATCAACATTCATATTGTCATTTAAATTACAAAAATGGATAAAAAATTAAATGAGTTTTTGACTCATCAACTATATAGGAAGTGGTTGAAAAGAAAGGCTACTCATACCCTTGAACTGACTACAAAAATTATACAACATTCGCAACACCTCCCAAGCGTCACTCTCTACTTATAGATTATAGAGGAAGAATTATAAAATAAGACTCTGAATACCCTATAACTAACTAAAGAAACTGTACAACGTTCGTATCACTTGGAAATAGTCACTCTCTCGTTATAGATTATACAGGAAGAGGTGTGAAAGAAAGACTCTTGATATCCTATAACTAACTAAAGAACGCTATCTGATGTGTTCGTCACACTTTCCAAGCGGCACTCTCTACTTATAGATTATATGGCAAGAGGTTTGAAAGAAAGACTCTTGATACCCTATAAAAAAAATAAGAAACTATATAACGGTAGTAACAATTCTCAACCGTCACTCTCTGCTTATACACTATTGATGAGCTTAAAAGTCATCTATTTTTAGTCCATTTTTCTGTTTGATTTTAATGTAAAGGAAAATTAAGATGCGAAATATTAAGAAACTCACGAAGAAATTTGTTATTAGCTGAGGAGTATAAAGAAAGAGAAAATCGTTGGAAAAATCACGGCCAAATGGTGGAATAAAAAATGAGAAATTGGTGGGTGATAAGAGCAAATGGTTGATTCATTGATGCGGTTTGGGCTTGATCCGGATATGAGGTCGCAACATCGAGGATAAGTGAAGGGGATGGCAGGCTGGTCGCGACGGAATCACCGGATAAACAGCGGGGTAACGGATCTGCCAAGAAATGATGTGCGTGACATACGTGATCATGTGACGAGTGTGGACCGGGATGGAGAGTCGCGACGAGAAACACCTTGTATGACGGTTTGAAAAGATGAAGCGAGTGTGATTTAAGGCTGTAGTGATGCCATTGTGGTGGCGTCGCGACGCAGCGACCAGGTGTTCACTGAAGTTATAATCTAATGTCGCGACAAAAATCGAGTCCGCGACATGAGACTTGTTGTGTTGAAGAGAAGTGCGGTTCCATAAAGTGATGTGCGACAAGGTTGATGTGACATCGAGAAACTCTTGAAGCTGCGAGCATAAAGTGATGTGTGAGGATCGATCTTCGGCAGCAACAGTGAAGCCTCCAGACACCTGGGTGGTGTCGCGACGAGGGTGGTCGCGGACGAGAGATTCGGTGACATGAGCGATCGGTTGAAGAACGCGGGCTTGGGCGTGTAAGCGACCAAGACCGATGTGACATCGGAAGAAGACGATTGAGGCCTGCGAGGCATAAAGTGATGTAAGCGTGAGGATGCGATGTCAAGACATCAAATAAGGTCAAGCCGAGACTTAGTGCTGATGTCGTATCTTAGATTCTAATGTCGCGACACGGATGATGTCGCGACAAGAGATCAATGTCGCGATGGCGAACGTAAACATAGGCCAATTCATCCTTGAATCCACAAAGACCGCATCGAATTAGGGCCCAACCGAAACCCTATACAGCTACCCCCGCATAAAAAGCAATGCATGCAAGGATACGCATCGAGAGGTCCGAGCAGGCAGCCGGGCTCATTTTCTTTATTTTCTTTTTCTTTCTTTCTTTTCTTCAATGTCGGAGTAGTTGTAGATTAGATTAGATTTATCGTTCTAGTTTTCATTTTAATTTTCTGGATCTGAATGTTATCGCTGGTGCGTGTCAATGCCGACCAATTCTTTCAAATTACTACCTGAATGTTTGAAGCTCGCACAAATTTCTGGAATTCGACTTTCCCGCTTCAAATCGGCAATGCTCTCATGATCGAGGAATAATTGTAGTGTAATTCAGTAATTGAGGAACCCCGGTCGTTAAGTTAATGCTATCACGACTTTTTATCTTCCTGCGTAGTTTTACAAATTTTTTTGAATTTCAAAGTTTATGAATTTACTCGGTTGGTTTATCAAGTTTGATCTCGAATATCGCTTATAAATCTGCTTATAAGATTCATTCATTGCTCTGATTTCAAGGGAGGCCCTGAGTGGTCACGCCAGAAGGCATTCCCGAGAGCAGAATAATTTCTCATAGAGTATATTACATTTGAGATCTACTGAGCTTTGCAAGTTTACTCGGGAGCAAATCTCTTTCTCACTTGAAATCAAGAAAGAGTTGAATGAGTTATCAATTTAAACAAGCAGAGAGTTCACCTCAATTCGAATAGTGAGGCCAATCCCGTGTTAGCTGAGATCTAATCAAGGAGAGGGTGATCTATTCTAATTTTAAGGAAGAGTAACCTGGAAGTTGTATATCCTCAAGCCGACCGATAACCCGGAGCTAAGGTTTACAGTCCATAAAATGGGTATGAAGTATTGCAAAAAGAAAATATCTGTATTATGAAATCCCTTTTAAAAGTAGATATTTAATTTCCCCGTCTTCGAGAAAATCAGAAAATTAGATAATGAAATGTGGAGTTTCGAGAGATCCGCAACAGACCGCTTAAACACCTTGGACGTATTTTTAAAACCCTGAAATACACGTATACAAATTTATCAATGCTTACTACTGAATTGATACTACAATAGCAATGTTCGATGTTTTCTCTAAAAGATAACTATTCAAAGGTCCATCTATTTTCTTAAATATTCACATTATAATTCCTTTTATTCTTTATATTATTTCTCGTATCATTTGATTGTTCATTCATTTTCCTTGTATTCGTATAATTTTCCAAATTCCTTGCTTCGATCCCACTATCATTTTATGGTCCAAAGGCATGGAGATCGAAAGCAAATGTGCAAGTGGGGCTGATTTAAAAATTCTGAGATCTCTATGGATCATAACTGACTTAAATCCATTTTATTACTTGTCGACCAGGCATCTATGGGGTAACATCGCACTCAAAACCAAAATTTGAAAATGATTTACTCTTAGGAGATTTTGGGTTTATATAAGATAATGTCAACAAGTTTATGGCACCATCGTTTCAGGATTATTTAATAAATTTTTCGTAATTTCAGGAAGCTACAAACTCAGGTATATGTCATTTGGTCTCACTCAACAAGTTTCTTATGATACTGCTGCTGGGATTAGTTAATACCCTTGGTTAATCGTGTGATATATTAGTACATGTGTTTTGGTTCGATCAAGAAGTTTTGATAAGGCCGCTGTCGGACTGGAAGAATTTATAAAATCAATATTCACGAAAGAAGGAAATACTAATTTGGAGCTATTTTAATGAAAAAAACAGTACAGCTAAGCAAAGGGTTCATTTTGACCACTAACCTACAACGAACCACATTGAATATATTTGTTGTTTGACTAATCCTTATAGCCAATGGAGTGTTTTGCTTTAAAACTGATGCACAGGAAGTTAAAAACCCATCCGATTCCAAATGTATTCAATTAGAGAAAAACACTTCAAGTAGCCTGAGAAAGACAAGGAAAGCGTAAAACACCACCATGGGCGTATTTAAAAAGCATGCAGATCAAACTCCGAGGGACACAGACGAAGAGCCGAAGACTCAATCATCGATAACATGGAGGAATTTTGAAGCTCATCATTCAAATGGAATACTCATTAATCGGGATAAATTTACTATCGATGCCAACAATTTTGAAACTGGGAAAACCAAAGACGACTTCATAATGGTGCAAAGAACACCGCCATCGTCATCCTATCCCAGCTGAAGATCTAATGAACACTTGGGAGATTTCTCGAGGATGGCAAAAACACGGAGTTAAGGCAGATAGGGTGAGACAGAGGTTATCAAGTTACACATATTCATTCTCTCTAAAATACGCTAGCCATGGTATGAGATCTTTACCATATAGTTGCATTGATACTTAGGAGGAATTTGTAGAGGCCTATTTATTTGATTCTTTCCCCCATCACTCACCTCAGAAAGGAGGAGGGAAATCATTGTTTTTCAGCAGGGGGAAGATGAGAGCCTATATGTGGCCTGGGAAAGATTCAAACGGTTGCTGAGAAGATGCCCTATGCATGGAATTGATCTGAAGACCCAAATGGACATCGTGTATCATGCTCTGAATGATACATCCAAGGGAATCAGTGATGCTTCATGTTGTGGAGCATTCAAGCGTAAAAGTCTTGAGAAGGCTAAAGATCGATAGAGGACTTTGGCAAAATGCAATATGAAAACTCATACGAGTCTTGGGAAGCGAGAGAAGGGATCATGGAGGTGAGCAAGATTGGAATGCTATGGAAGCAAAGTTACTTGGATGCTATTATGCATCGAATGGACAAACAAGAGGAGAGGTACCTGCTTGTCCATGAAGTAAGACCAGTTGAAAGAGTTATTAAGAGGAAGTCTTGAGAAAGCTAGTGAAGAAGCAGTTCTATGATCTTGAGGAGGTAAAATACTTAGGTGAGCGAGAAGTTACCATTTCAAACCCAATCCTAACACGCCCGGCTGGTATCGCAACACTTTCGGGAACCATGAGAATTTCTCATATGGTGGAGGGGAGCTCGAGCCAGCGGGGGACGAGAACCCTCGACAAGGGTGTCCCAGCGACCAGCTGGGTTCAATGACATCGACGATAAGGAAATGAGCATAAATGAATACCGAGGGGTCGGTAAAGACCCAATCTTTTGAAGATCGAGATCTTTGCATTTCTTAAGGGGGGATAATAAGAAAGGTATTGAACCTCCATGAACAAAGTTTGCGAGTTGGAAGCAAGCGCTACCAATTCTGGAAATTTTGAGAACACCTGATGCATCCTTGAAGAACACAGAAACCGCAGTAGAGGCGGTGCCTAACCACAAGCGAGAGGAAAGATGCCTTCCCAAGTGACACAAGAAGAATCCAGGCGCATGGTATGCGGGCAGAAGTGGGAAGGAGTTAGAAAGATGAAAGAAAAAAATAGCGACGGCTGAAGAAGAAAGCCCGAAAGGAAAAGAAATTGCTGGAGAAAAGAGAAAGAAGAGTGGGCGGGAAGGATATCAAAGGCTCTAGACACTGCGGTCCATTTCCACGAGTAAATCCAAGATAGAGGAGCGAGTTTGCAAAAGGTTTTTGAAAACCTTTGGTAGAATCGGTATGCCCTTCCACGAAGTGGTGACTCGAGATGCCGCTCTATCTGAAAATTCTTAGGAAGGACATGCTGAGCAAGAAAAGAAAGATAGTAGAAGAAGGGATCGTGAATCTCACTGCTACTTGTAGTGCTGTGATAAAGAAAGAATTGCCAGAAAAGATGAAGGACCCAGGGAGCTTTACAATTCCTTGCATCATTGAAGGAGTTGAATTCGAAAGCTCTGTGACTCGGGAGCTAAGTATAACCTTGATGCCTCTTTACGTTTGCCAAGCAATTAAGTTTGGGGAGAGTTATTCCCACCACTGTACTCTTCAAATGAGCGAGACGGATCGATGGTAGAGCACGAAGGAGTCTTGGAAGATGTCTTGAGTCCTTTGTTGGGAAATTTGTTTTCAGTGGGCAATCATTACGGACATGAAGAAGATTCTAAGTACCCCTGCTATTGGGAAGACCATTCCTAGCTACTGGAGCTGCTTTGATTGACATGCAAAGGAGTTCACTTGCAGCAGGGTTGGAGAAGAGGCTCTTGCTTTAGCTTGTTCAGTATGCAAAATATAGACGAGACAAGGGAAAGTTGCAATGTAGCGATTTGTCTATACTTCCAACACGTGTAGCAATGATTATAATACTCCAGTTTTATCAATGAAAAGAGATGAATTCCCAGTATCTTAGAAGATGTCTATTAAATTTCCATACAATGCTTTCATTCTTTAGAAACTATGATGAAACTTAAAAGCAAAGCAATGACAATGGGGAAAATATTGAAAAGAGGAAATTCATCAAGAAACCCGGTGAAGAGGGCTAGTGTTGAAAATTGCCAAAGTCATTTGAAGTATGCTTACTTAGAATCACCAAAGAAGACCAGGTGATTATCTGCACGCTGGAGCTGGTGCTGAGGAACAGAGGTTGCTACAAATCTTAAAGAAGCATAAAGAATCTATAGCTTGGTCCATTGAGGAATTGAAGGGTATCAGTCCATCAATTTGCATGCACAAGATTCTGCTAGAAGAGACTTCAAAACCATCTGTAGAACACCAAAGGAGACTGAATCCAGTGATGAAGGAAGTAGTCAGAAAGGAGGTACTCGAATTGCTAAATCTTGGTTTATCATGCTATTTCGAGCCGGTGCCAAGGTGAGCAGTCCATGTGGTTCAAAGAAAGGGGTTTCTTGTGATCAGAAATGAAAAAAAATGATTGATTCCAACAAGAACAGTGAGGATGGAGGTATGTATTGATTACAGGAAGTTGAATTCAGCAACCAGAAAAGATCATTTCCCTTTGCCTTTCATTGATCAGATGTTGGACGAGGTTAGGGGACACCTCACTTTGTTTTGGATGGGTACTCGGGATACAATCAGTTGCTATTACTTTGAGGATCAGAGAAGACCACATTCACATGCCCCTATGGTATTTGCCTTCGAGGAAGGATGCCATTTGGGCTATGTAATGCTCGACTACATTCGGAGGTGTATGATGTCTATATTCTCAGATTTGGTTGAAAGTGATGGAAATTTTCATGGATGACTTCCTTTGTGTATGGATCCCGGCTTTGATCTGATATTTAAACAATGCGAAGCTTGAGTACTTCAAAGATGCCAAGACAAGCATTGCTTGAATTGGGAAAAATGCCATTTATGGTATTGAGTATTGTTCTTAGGCATAAAATTTTACCTTCTTGGACTAAGTGGACCCGATCAAGGTATCCATTATCAAAACTCTTGCACCACCTACCCCAGTTAAAGGAGTAAGAAGCTTCTTAGGGCATCTTTGGATTTCTGAGATTCATCAAAGACTTTTCCAAAATTAACCGGACCACTATGCGGATTCTTTGGAAAAAGATACAAGGTTCGATTTTGATGACTCACGCAGGATGCTTTTGAAGAAATCAAAATCAGTTAGTACGAGCACTATAATGGCGACACTTAGGAATGGGATCGGGGATTTGAAATAATGTGTGATGCCAGGTGATTTTGCCATAGGTGTTGTGTTGGCAAAGAAAAGAAAGTATTTAGGGCCATATACTATGCCTAGTAAGACCTTGATGAAGCCGCAAGAGAACTACTCGACAAGAAAGGAAATGCTAGCCATAGTATTTGCTTGTGAAAAAATTTAGAGCGATACATTTTAGGATCCGTATGGTAATTCTGCTGATCATGCAGTAATCAAATACTTGATGTCAAAAAAGGAAGCTAAGCCAAGATTGATAAGGTGGGTGCTTCTATTGCAGGAGTTTGATTTGGAAATCAAGGATAAAAAGGGATGTGACAATGTGATAGCTGATCACTTGTCAAGAGTAGAAAGAAGCGGTGATGAAGAAGAAAATGTGATGTTAGCGAAGAGAACTTCCGGATGAGCAATTGTTTAAGGTTTCCTTCCGGCTTCCATGTTATCGCGATATTGTGAATTATTTGGCTTGTGGAGTAATGCCTTGAATTCGGCCTGGTTGAAGAGGAAACTCGGGCGACGAGTATTATATTTGGGATGACCCACTTGTTATTCAAAGAGGTGCGACATGATAATAAGAAGATGTGTGCGAGAAAGTGAACAAGACAACATTTTTAAAATGAATGCCGTACATCACCATATGGGGACATTTTTACGGAGAAGAGCGTCCTGAGATACTCAGTCGGGTTTTATTATTACTATCTTGAGAGATTGTCTTGAGTGGGTTAAATTGTGTGATAGATGCCAAAAGATTGGAAATATCGGCGACATGAATGAAATGCCCCTGAGTATTTTAGTGATACAAATTTTTTGATGTATGGGGAATAGATTTTATCGACCTTTCCCACCATCATTTGAAACATACATGCGCTATGATAGATTCGTTTCAAATGGGTGGAAACGATAGATTGTCGAAGGAATGATGCTAATACAGTTGTGTAGAGTTTCTTACTTGAAAAGAATATTTTGAAGCTGAGATTTGGAACACCAGAACTATTATTAGTGATGGGGGAACCCACTGCAAACAAAATGTTTACAAAACTCATGACGGTATGGGATCAAGCATGTAATGAGTTTAGCTTATCATCCCGGACCCGATGGACAAGCGAAATTTCAGAAGCGGGAGATCGAAAAGAATACTTGAAGACGGTGAGCTCGTCTGGGAAAGTTGGTCTTCAAACTTGATGATGCACTTTGGGCTTACGAATTTGCCTCTAAAACCCCATTGGAATGTCCCCATCTGAGTTGTTTGGCAAACCATGTCATCTACCTCTTAGATTGGAATACAAGGCAATGGGCCATCAAGTTAAGCAGTTTTAAAGGAGTATGAGGAAGAAAGATTGCTCCATTTATGCGAGCTGGAAGAATTGAAAATGAAACTATGATAATGCTAGAATATACAAAAGACAAGACAAAAATGGCATGATCGAGAGAATTTTGAAAAGAGTTCGAGAGACGGGGGAACAAGTTACTGGCTGTTTAATTCTAGACTAAAATTGTTTCAGGAAATTAAAATCAAATGGAGTGGAGCCGTACGGTGGTGTCAAGTACTACATTTGGAGACGTCAACTGCGAGGGTGATGTGGGAATAATTCAAGGTCAATGGACGAGAGAGTTAAAAGCATTATCTAAGCAGGGAAGGAAATGAAGAACTCCATTTGGTTCTTAAGGAAAAGAAATACCACAGTGGCAAGTCAGCTAAGGACTGTGGCGGTAATGGGAGCGACCACGCCAAGGATTTAATTTCTGATTTCAAGTTTTGAAATATTTTTGTTTTAGTTGTTGAAAATTAGATCAGATTTGTTTTTTTTATAAGGATAGATTTAATTTTTAGAAATCAATTGTAGATTAATTAGATGTTTCTTGAATATTCTTGAGCTTTTGCAAGGTTTAAAGGCATGAATGGCAAGGCACCTGCAGAACGATTCCGACTTGCGAGAGAGTCCATGACATGAGAAAAAGAGATAACCTTCTCCTAACCCAGTGCGTAGATATACTTGAGATTGATTGTTAAATCTTTGCTTGGAGATGCACGAAGAGATGTACGAGAAGGGGTAGGAACAATAAGAGAATTTAAGGCTCTTGAGATCATTGGATTGAGGGCTTAGGTCGCATGAAGGTTATGTCGCGAGCATAAGTGATGCGCGACAAAACATTGATGTCGTGACTGTTTTTGAAAGGAGGCAATTTGTGAGTATTGAAGGAAGAGAGGGTATATGTCGCGACACCAGCTGTGAAGTCGCTGACGAGGAGAATTAAGTTTCAAAATGAAAAATGATGTCGTAACAGCCCGACAAGATAGGAAATAGTACAGGGGAATAAAACGGGAATAAAAGGATGTCATGACATGATAATCAAACAATTCTAAAATCCAGATGTAAGCGACAAACTTAGCATGTCGCGACATAAAAGAGTTTTAATGCCATTAACTCACTTTAAAAAGCCTAAATTCAATGATCTCAAATAAAAAGAGCGAAAGTGAAATCGCGACATGTTTTTAATAGGCAATAATTAGCCCACAAACATTGATTGAATTGCAACTGTTGGAAACTTTATCATTCACTCCAAACCACATAGCTATTCACCTTCTTCCTCCTTCTGAATCTCAACCCCTGAAAACCCTAGCTTTCCAAACCTTTTGAAAAGCTTTCTTGAATTTCAATGGTGAAATTCCATACTAGTCAACCTAGAGCGAGTTATGGGGAACATGAACAACGAGGAAGAAGAAACTTCGTCGAAGAACATAGAGCGAGATTAAATCGGGAAGACAATCGGAGAGGTGCCATACGAAACACTAGGAAGCTCAGAGCAAACTCCCGAAGAGACGAGGAAAGGAAGGAGAGAGGTGAGAGAAGAAGAAAAAGTAGAGGATTTCGTGTCGAATGAGCGTACTCACACAGTGGAAAAAATATTATGCTACAGGGTTTGTCACGGAGAGGAGATTCAAAATCCTGTTACTCCTTTGAGGAGATGATAGACGAGAGAGGGTGGGAGAGTCTCTGCGCACACAAAATCGGGTTCTGTGCTGCTTGGTAAGAGAGTTTTATTCAAATTTGGTAGGAAGAAGGAAGGATGGGAGGCGGTTTTGTTAGAGTGGGTTTTGATATGAAGCTAAGGCCATCAGCCCGAGGCTTATGGCATGGAAGTGCACAAACATGGTTCCAAATTCCGGAAACTTTTGGAAAAACAGTTTTGGAAAGATTGCGAAAACTCACTAATGGTAAGGTGCGCTAAACCAAGGAGAAGGAAGGCGAAACATTGAGCGGAAACCTCGCTGAGGAAGCGAAGGTATGGTTTACTTCTAGCTTACATTTTTTGGTTCCAACAAAACACGTACGAGTGAGAAACGAGAAGCTATGATGATGCTTATGCCATCCTAAAGGATCTGAATCAATGTAGGAGTTGTCATTAGAAAATTCTATCATGAGGTATCATGAAGGGGAATAAGGGCTTATTCCTCACCAGCCAGCCGATCAATGTTCTATGTTTGAAGGCTGGGGTGAAAGGAGTATGGGAATCAGAAGAAGAAGTACCTAGAGCTTCACCACTCCTTATGACAGGAGTTAGCAAAGGACCAAGAAACCAGAAGAAAAGGGGAGTGTTGGTAGAGAAAAGAGATGAAGCCCCAGTTGAAAGACTAGAAAAGGAGACTCAGAGGGTTCTTGTCGAGGAGACGAGCACCGAAAATTTTTGACAACAATGATTTCATTTTACGGACAATGAAGAAGGGCGGGGATGAGGCGGCCCGATAGACTTCTCCGTTCCATAGCCGGTTCTCTCACAATGCGACGAGAAATTTCCAACATGGAGCTGAGAGCCTGAGAGAGCAGTTCGATCTTTTGGAAGCTCTCGATGCCATGCAAAGAGAATGGATGAAAGAGAGAAGGAGTGGAGCCTACGGCCCCGAGGAATTGAAGGCATTTATGAAAAAGAATTGAAAGAAGAGACCCCGGCGATGGGAGGAAGGTAAAGCGAAATGAAAAGGAGCATGAGATGGAGCTACAAGAAAGAGACCCCGGCTGAGTGGGGAGAAGAGAAGTGACCGAAGAAAGGAGCAGGATGAGAAAAATTTGAAACTGACAAGGGAAGAGTTTCGGAAAAGGAAATGAAGGAAAGAGATCACACTTGTTACGTAAACTCAAACTAAGTCATGAAGCTTTTATAACAATCGCTTAAGCGTGATTCTCAACTCCTAACATTGATAAAGAAAAGAGATACGCAGCAAGAAGCCAAATTTAGTGGAGCAAATCAAGGGCTTTTAAGTTCCTATACGTCTCTACGCTGCATGATTTTGAAAATAAACTGGATGATGTGAGACAAGAAGCAAAAGGATGTCGAATCCTACAGCAAAGAATGGCTAGAAAAATTTCGATCCGATTAACAACAATCTTTCCAAATTCCCGAAATAATGATCGAAATGGAAAACACAATGAATGGCTTCAAAAGAGACAAGATGAGCTAAACAAGAAGGTTGATCTCTCCAATGAGATCTTCAATAAGATCAAGTTGAGAAGGAAACTAAGAAGAGAAAGGAAAGAAGAGAAATGAAATTTCCATTCCCAAATTTCATTTGAATACCTTGCACCTGGATCCCTAATATCTTGTTGCCTCTTCCAAAAGAAAAAGATAAGATCTCTTCCCCAAGCTAACCTTCTTTACCCTCCTTATCCCATTTGAATCAGATCCAACCTGCGTAATCGAATCGTAAAATAAAATGGAGAAATTTGAATTGAATTCGTCGCGGTGCTATTTTGAATCCTGTTCGTTGAGTTGCTTGCGGTTGCATATTAGTCGGGAAAATAAAAGTAGAATTAGTTCCGTAATAAAACCGCGTGAGATGTCATGAGCCGACCGAATGTAGCGCTTAGATTAGGAATAAGCTGAAATGTAGAACGCGGCCAACCGAATACAATTTTTCGAAACACAAAGTGCAAAGTGATTTAAATTTAGTCACTGAGTCCAGGATAGTGAGTAATGAATCAAGGAACAAAACATATTTTTTGAGATCAGGGTATGAACACGAAATAAGGAACCTGTTGGATACTAAAGAGTTTAACTACTCATCACCAAAAATTAATCAAGGAACTGATTGATCTTGGCGATGAATTACCTAAGAATAAGGAGATCAATATGAACAACAAGCTTATGGAATTTGGAAAGGCACAAACAAGAAAAACTGTGAAGGATCTAGGAGTTATGAATAATTATGAAGATGAGAAAGGAAAACAATTTATTTTCAACAGATCCAATGATTATGTTGTTTGTAAACAATTTCAACAGTTTAGTTTATAATTATAAATAGTGAAACCAACTCAACTGACTCGTTAGATGTGCAGGAAACAATGCAATCCTTGTATTTTAATTAAATTGACTTCTACCGCAAAAAACACCGTAAAACGCCCTTTGCTTCGAGGACAAACAATTCTTTCTTTTTCTTTGCTCGAGGACAAGCAAAACTTTAAGTTTGGGGGAGTTTGATGAGCTTAAAAGTCATCTATTTTTAGTCCATTTTTCTGTTTGATTTTAATGTAAAAAGGAATAATTAAGATGCATAAATATTAAGAAACTCACCAAATTTGTTATTTGCAGGGAGTATAAAAGAAAGAAGAAAATGCAGTGGAAAAATGCAGCAAATGGTGGAATAAAAAATGCAAGAAGTGGCTGGGCAGGAATGGAAACAAATGGTTGATTCATTGATGCGCTGGTCAGACAAATTCAGACATGAGGTCGCAACATCAGATAAGCGAAGGAAATAAGCAACCTGGTCACGCGACAGAATCACCATATGGCAACCGAGGACTAAATCCGCAGACTTAAGAAAACGATGTCGCGACAAAGATCGCGGATGTCGCGACGAAAATTGATGTCGCGACTCGGGATGGAGGTCGCGACAAGAGAAGCACCTTGACGCTATGACAGGTTTGAAAAGATGAAACTTATGTGATTTAAGCTATAGTCACGACAGAGGACTGATGTCGCAACACCAAAAGCTTACCGCTGAAGTCGCAAAGTTATAATCTAATGTCGCTAATAAGAAATCGGAGGTCACGCATTATGAGACTTGTTCACCGGTTGCCGCAGCCTATAAAGTGTGATGTCGCGACAAGGGATTGATGTCGCTGGCATCGTAAAACCATCGCTTGAAGGCCGCGAAGACATAAAGTGATGTCGCTGCGGATCGGCGTCGCGACACCAGCAACGCGTTGAAGCCTCCAAAGATACGTTGACGCCGCGACAAGAGATCGAGGTCGATATCGCGAACGCATCAGCTGAAGGCCGCAGAAGACTTGTAGCCGATGTCGCGATAAGATATCGGCGTCGCGTACATCGGAGAGACCAATTGAAACCTCGCAAAGGCATAAAGTGATGTCGATAGTGGATCGATGTCGCGACATCGTGGTTGACACATCGGCCAAGGTCAGCTGAGATTAAGTTGATGTCGCAACGAGAGATCGATGTCGCGACATGGATGATGTCGTGACAAGAGATCAATGTCGCGACATGAATGTAAACACGGGCCAATCCAATTTGGAATCAATAAAGACTGCATTGAATTAGGCCCAATCGAAACCCTATAAATAAGCAATTACCCTAGATAAAAAGTAACCATGCCGGTATTAATGCACGGTGTCCTGCAACCGCCGCCATTTTCTTTATTTTCCTTTATTTTCTTTCTTTCTTTTCTTTTCTTTCTTTTATTCAATGCTGATAGTTAGAGATTAGATTAGATTTATCGTTCTAGTTTTCATTTTAATTTTCTCGGATCTCGAATGTTAATGCTTTGAGCAGTATTTAACGCTGAATTCAATTCTTTTCTAAATTACACTGAATGTCTGGGTTTCAGACAAATTTCGCATTCGACTCTTCTTCCCAGCCTAAATTGCACGTTCTCATGATCGTGAGGAATACCAGAGTGTGTAATTCAAGAATCGAGGAACCCAACTTCCGATAAGTTAATGTTATTGTCAGACTTTATCTTCCCTGTAGTAGTTTACAGCAGCTTTTGAATTTCAGTTTATGAATTTACTCGTTTTTGTGGGTTTATCGTTGGACCGAATATCGCTTTATACCCGTTATAAGATTTGTCTCATTGCTCTGATTTCAAGGAGGCCCTCTGAGTGACACAGAGAAGGCATTCCTGAGAGTTATGAACAATTTCTTGAAGGTATATTAACCTGCTATTTGAGATCTAATGAGCTTTGCAAGTTTACTTCGATAAATCTCTTCTCACTTGAAATGAAGAAAGAGTCAATGAGTTAATTTAAACAAGCAGAGTTCACTTAATTCGACAACAGGCCAATCCCGTGTTAGCCGAGATCTAATCAAGGAGAGGGTGATCTATTCTAATTTTGAGGAAGAGTATCCTGGAAGTTGTATATCCTTGCTTGACCGATAACTTGGGAGCTAAGGTTTACAGTCCATAAAATGGGTATGAAGTATTGCAAAAGAAAAATACCCAGATTAAGGAAATCCCTTTAAAAGTAGTTATTTAATTTCCTGTCTTCGAGAGAATCATGAAAATTAGATAATGAAATGTGGAGTTCGAGAGATCCACCGTGACCGCTAAAACACCTCGATGCATTTTTAAAAACCCGAATACACAAGCAAATTTACTTCAATGTTTACTACAGGAATTGATACTTCACAATAGCATTGTCTTGATGTTTTCTCTAAAAGATAACTATTTAGTGTCCATCTATTTTCTTAAATATTCATTATTCTTTATTCTTTATATTTCAGATCATTTGATTGTTCATTCATTTTCCTTGTATTCGTATAATTTTCCGTAAATTCCTTAAGCCGGATCCCACTATCATTTTACGGTCCAAATAGTATGGAGATCGAGGTCAGGGTAGTTGATTTGTACTCTTGAGATCTCTGTGGATCGATATCCGACTTAAATCCATTTTATTACTTGTCGACCAGGCACTCTGCGTAATATCGCACCAAAACCAAAATTTGAAAATGATTTACTTGGGGAGATTTTCGGGTTTATATAGTATACGTCAACAAGTTTTACGGCACCACGGATTATTTAATAGTCCTTTCGTAATTTTGTTACAAACTTGTGTATATGTCATTCGTCTCACCAACGTTTTTATGGCGCCGTTGCCGGGGATTAGTTAATAGTCCTTTGGCACTGGTGTGATATATTAGTACATGTGTTTTGGTTCGATCAACAACTATACAGTAGGAGGTCTAAAAGGAAGGCTCCTCATAACCTATAACTGACTAAACAAATTATATAATGTTCGCAACACTTCCCAAGCGTCACTCTATACTTATAAATAATACAAAAAGAGTTCTGATACAAGGACTCCTGATACCCTATAACAAATTCATGACACTATACAACATTCGTAGCACTTCCAAAGCGTCACTCTCTGGTTATAGATTATACAGGAAGAGATGTGAAAGAAAGACCCTTGATATCCTATAAGAAACTATTAAATGTTCGTCACACTTTCAAAGCGGCACTCTCTATTGATAGATTATAGAGGAAGAGTGATTCGTGCACCAGTAGAGTGATCCGAAATCAACAAAATTTGTATCCTAAATTCCTCCTACTGTCGTAGCAAAGCTATCATAAAGATAGCTGGGTTCTGTGGCCGAACACGGGGATGGATTTTCTTCAGACAAATGATTTACAATGTGTTCAAAATGGTGAATTTGTTTCGATTTTAAGGCTTGGTAAAACAGGGAGTTTGATGTCAGATTAAAATAAAATAAGTAAAGAAAATGTAAAATAGAACCCTTGAAGTGTCAAAGCCACTAATTTAGGTTTTGGCAACTAACATGTCCTCGAGTCTTTTCCTCGTTGCTAGGAGATGACATATAGTCATTTCCGAACCAAATCTTCATATTCGATTTAAAACCTAAACCCTAAAATTTCTTCTGAAACATAGCATTTAATCAAGATAAACAAACCCTAATCTGATAACATATCTCAAAAACCCACCCTACAAGAATCTAATAGGGAAACAACTAACTAGATAACAGTGGATCTAGTGATAAGCATTCATCGCAGAACCAAAAGTCATAAATACACGTTAGTGAGGGTGTGCCTGAGAGATTTTAACCTAAGGTGAGAAGCAGGAACGCAAATACCCATAACTGCATACATGAAAAATAGTAGAACTTGCATTTAATCGATTCATGGTCCCGCATAAAGGAAAACTCACCTCGACCCATCTTACAAGAATATATAGAAGGCAACTAATGAATATCATCAACTCCAGCCAATAAGCATCCAATGAACCCTAAAAGATTCCCAAATACTGGTCAATCAAGATGTATTTAGGAGATTTAAACCTAGAGTGAAGGATAGGAACATAAATGAAAATAAATGCCTACGTTAAAAACAGAGGACCGTCAGTTTACCTCAAATCCAAAGTCTAGTAGCCTTCCTCTTCAAGGAGGAAGAGGTCTAGCCAACCATCCTCTGAGTTGTCATCCTCAGAGGAGTGTTTGGCAGCCGAGAAAGGGAGAAAGAAATGGGAAAATGAGGAAGCACGCAAACTCGCGCCTGCCTCTCAAGTGAAGTGATCGTAGTGCCAGCTGCATCGAGGCTTATATAGTGCTCGCGTATATGAAATTACTCAAAAAGACTGAAACTAAAAGCAATTACAAGGACAAAATGGAAAGAAACGAAAAATTGTAATAAAAAACAAAGCTGAAATGCAAAGAGAACAGGGATGCAGGATGAACAAGGGCGTGTGATCAATTTCACAGGTTGTGACCAAAATTTGCTATGCTTCATTTTTCTTCTGTTTTCTGCTCTTTTTTCCTCTTGGTCTCTGATCTACGATGTTGAGTTTGACTCGAATTCTTCATGCTTGGATCGACTCGACAATTTTGGCATGATTAGCTTGCAAAAACTGCAAAATTACCACAAATGCGACGTAAGAGGATAATAGGACCTAATGTGTAAATCAGACATAATGATTAAGGTACACAAAAAGCACTGCAAAACCTATAATAAATAGGTTCCAAATAAAGACTTTTGGCACTAATCACACTCCCCCAACCTACACATTGCTGGGGGTCCCTTAGCAGTGAAAGAAAGAAAGAAAGAGAGCATCCAAAACGATAACAAAATAATGTTCACAACAATGGTATTTCAAAAAGGTTGTGAATGAGTAATACAACCCTAAGTAAGAATCTCATCAAAGCCTCGGTCTAATAACTATCTCTGGAGAATGAATGCCATACAAAATGAAGTATCAAAAGAGCCTCCATCTCGATGAATCAACTTAAAACTTCCACCAAAATCTAAGTGTTTTTGACCGCCTCAACAATAAACTAATAAACTCGCACTCTCCCCCTCCCCAACCTAGCTATTGCCACGCTTAGGACACTAACCAACCTAAATAGATCAGGACCCACTTTATTCCACAACTCTTTTGCCGTAGTGGGTGCACGTCGAGAACCGACCTCACCAAAGTCCATGTAACGGATCTACCGATGACCCCAACCAATTAAGGCTTACGGCACCAAGTCATAAGGATCTTTCGACCACTAACTCTTCGTCCTTCACCCCGACTTCAATGATTTCGAGCCTCCAGCACCTGCAACTCGCTAAACTCCACCCATCCACCCGTAGCTTAACACTAAGTCTGCGGGTTCCCAACCGTATGGCTTGGCACTGGCTTTAAAGGTTGGCCATATACCCTGACCGCGTCGTTTCAAGGCAAAGCTGCGGTAAATTTTGTTCTTTTTTCTTTTTTTTTTTCCTTTTCTTTTTCATTCTTTTTATTTCGAAGACACATCTGGCCTTCTATTCATGGGGGTCCTTAACCTATTACAAGTGGTCAACGAAACTAGGGTAGGTTATTGCAAGGCTTAGGAGGCTAGGCAGTTTTTCAGGTTATTGAAGAAACCTGATGTGCATAGTGTGTGGAGCGAAGCAGTAAAGGGAAGAAAAGGGTCGAAAACAGTTCAACTGATCATCCAATCAACTAGGCATGGAACCACCCAACATCAATAGAATCGACAAAGTTTCGATTCAAACCATAGGTTAGGCAAAAACATAAAAAAATGGGTGCGCTTTGAACAAAATGCTGTGGCAGTATAACATCTTCACAAAAAAGAAACCAGCAAGCCACTGAACATCACAAAATGGGCTTGCTCAAAATAATAACAAAAATATAAGTGCAAAAGTCACTTCCTTCACTAACTCTCCCCCCCAACCAAATATCTCATTGTCCGCAATGGGGCTCGGATTGGAAAATTAGGGAAGGAAGTGTTACCCTTGATGAGATGTGATCGTTGTCGATAGATATCTACAAGCTTCCATCGACACCTTATTCACCTCGCTTGGGGCTTCAAATGAACAAGCTAAGAAGAAAAGAGAGAAAAGTGACTGGGCTTGGAGCATTTTGAAAATTTCACCTTCATAAAATTTCAAAAGTGTTCTTCTCGGTTAGATTTAGACTACTAATTTCTAAGATTTCCAATCTGCACAAGAACGCTCAAACGGAGTTCGGATGAAAAGGTTATGCTTAAAACAAAATCATGAGCCAAAATAGGGGAAATAACGAAAATTTTCACTATATAGCGAAAATTTCGCTAGCATAGCGAAATTTCACTATGTAGCGGAAATTTGCACATAGCGAAAATTTCGCTATTTTTGCGATTTATTATTATTATTTTTTATAAAAAGAAAAAGTCTTTTTTAATATATAATAATAAATATATATATATATATATATATATATATATATATATATATATATATATATATATATAATTTTTTTTTTTTTTTTTTGTTTGAGAAACGGTTTTTTATAAACAAAAAAAGAAAAAAATTGAAAATTAATAAAAATTAAAAAAATTTACTGCTCATTTTTGTCTTTTATGGGGGATTGTTCAGATACTCAAGCACATAGCTTAAAATTCGCTATGTAGCTTAAAATTCCCTATGTAGCTAAAATCTTATTTTCATTATAATAGCGAAATGCTATTATTGCGAATTTCGCTATTCTAATCGAAATTTTGCTACGTATAGCGAAATCAGTCTCCGCTCCCGCTTGTTTATGCTTGTCGATATCTTCAATATAAAGCTTCAAATGTCACCTAAACTCCGCAAAAATTAATACAAGAAAATTAAGAAAAAATTGCGTAAAAGTGAAAAACAAGATAACAAAGATTAACTTAAAATTAGGAAAATCTAAGAATAAAAATTATAGAAATCCAAATAAAATTAAATAAAATAAAATAAAACAAGAAAATGTCGTGCTGGGGGACTGCGTTCTCTCAACCAATTCTTAAGCTCGAGGTCAGTTGAATCGGTTGAGCATAGAAATGCCGAGGTTCTGGTGCCCAACCGGTCCACACCCGAACCATCGCCCATGCCATGCGATGTGAGCACTACCATTGTTTTGTGATGTCAGGGCAAAGGCTTGTGCAATGGCCACTAACTTCCTAAAATTTTATAGCATGGGCAAAGACAATGGGGCGGCCTTTTGAAATGGTGTTTCGTGTTGGGTACGCCTCCGTAGGCAAATGTACACTGGGTCAGTGAGGGCTACCGGAAGTGGGTCGTAGTGGCCCTGCATTGGCACGTGGGTTCAATTTCAGGGAAATGATCGAGAACATGCTTTTGGGCTCATCCACTGCTTCTTTCCCACTTCCCTCCTCGGTTATAAAGGGAGAGATTTATTCTTGGTTCTCCCTTGGAAAAACAACATCACACATATCCGGAGATCCGCACACCAATAAAACTCTATGTGCCCCGGTGGCCGGCTGGTCGACACCGCTCTCACCATGGTGTCACTTGGCACTTTTCCTCCGTGAACACACACGATCGACTAGGTTTTCTTGTAATGGAGTCTCGCAGTTGTCCCATTTATGCTCAAAGTCATTTTTCAGTTCCATCTAATTTCTTGTTCAAATTGTCTTCCACAAAGGACAATTCTCTTATTCGAACGGGCATTAATCCCTTTCTCGCTTCCGCCACAAAGTCAATCCGCATTATCTCGTAAGGTCCAAAATGGCTTGCTCAAATGGAGGGATTGACTGTGGTGGCTGAGGTGATTGAGGAGTTGAAGCATAATATGGAGGTTCAGGAGGTGCATATTGTGGAGGTCTTGGTTCCTATGAGGAATTTGTGTGATTCCCCCAACTATGGTTATAAGTACTACCATATGGTGAACTCATCCATTGGTTTCTATAGTCCCTCATAGACCTATGTTCATTTGGATTCCTCTCCACGGGTTACTAACTTTGCCATGGCTGGTTTCTGTAATCCCTCATGGACATATATGCACTAAGTTTACCCCCTGCCACATGCTGACCGTACTATCCCTCTTCCATTGGGTTCAAATTCAACCTTGATTTACACCCTAACCCACTGAACCGACTTCGATGAGTGCCCGAAACACTCATAGTATAAATTCGCCTTCTTAGGTTTTTGAAGGTTATTTTATGGTTAAATATGTATTTTTCCACTTATCCGAAAGTATGACTGACCTGGGTGAATGCAAAAAGTAAATGATGTGAAAAGAGCAATAATCGCGGGAAGCAAATCGAGTAATGGAGAGCAATGTAGGAGTGGATGCCATCGCCACGACGCCTCCAACATCGCCACGCATCCACGCCGGACGGCGCCAACGCCGCCACGCCGGGTCAACAATACGGCGTCAACAATCAGAAACGCCGCGACGCTCAACGCCGCTGACGCCGCGACGGATCTGCACCTCATCATTTAAAGCACTAAGGGTTGAGAATTGAAAAAAAAGATGGGGGAGCGCACGAACGGTTACCGAATTCCGTGAGCGTTATGATACGTATCAAGAAGTGCCCGTGATTTGTACTGCTTTCATTTTGGATATTAAATGATGTTTTTAAGATTAAACACTTTCATTCTTCTCATTGAATATGTTCTAGGACTTATATCTGTGGCTGTATTAACCTCACATATGTTGATATGGATTAAAGTTTAGTACTTTATATTATTCAGCTTGTTTATCACTGTTTGCATCTGCCTATATCTACGATTTCATTATATGGTGTAAATGTCTCGCCAATATTGGCATAATCACCGGAGATCCGAGATCTCAGAGATGAGGTTATCCAGTGATCTCGGTAGAGTAGCTCTCTAGTTGATTCAGAATAGAGATATTCCGATCCTCAAGGTGGCATTCGGGGTTATAACATTTAAGCATTTCTAATACCGGAAATCGGGATAGAGATATACTAAACTTTATTCATGAGATAGGCGGATATACCTCGAGAGAGGATATCTCGTAAGTAAGATCACCCCGCCATCGACAATTTATAAATGTATTGAATAATAATATCTTTAAGAAATAATCCATTGACGTGACAGGGGGAGACATAACCCTAGTCTCCAATACCAGTAATTCATTAGAATCAATAGCTTAGTCGAAATTAACATACTCAATTCCTTCTTAAAATAAGTTTATTCGTGATATTATCTAAGAAGCAAACCTTGTGAGTCACACCCAACCTCGCGGATCGACATCAAGCATCATATAGTTAATTTTGTTACTGGGGGCGACGCGCACACTACAAGCATAGGCTTATTACTTAACACACCGCGCTGGGCCTGGTCAAGTTTTTTGGCGCCGCTGGTCGTGGGACAAGCTTAGATTGATATAGAGAAGCAACTGGATAATACTAAATTTTCTTTACTTTGTTTATTTTTACAAGTGCTGTAATTTGGTTTTATGGTTCTGTGTTATTTCAGAGTAAGTTTCAGTAGTACATGCGACGACGAGATCAGGTCAACCAACACCTGTTTGATCCTGAGCCATAAAGAACTTTACACAGACTACGCCGAGAACAGAGAACTGAACAGATCAGAAATTTAGCAACCATGGGTGATAATGAAGAGCAGGATCTGAGCATTGAACAAAACGAGCTCCGAGAGGCCTAATGGTAATCAAGGAAGGAATCAAGAACCCAGCCGCTTATACAACCGCATGATCCATACATGTTGTCGGGAAGAGCCTGCGACTCCCGCCACAATTGTTCACAGCCTATCGATCGACCACCCATCCGTGCAAACAACTAACCGAAGTCGCAACGCATGTATGCCGCAGAATATATTGTTTCATGGACTACCCCATGAGAACCCAAATATGCATCTGACCAACTTCCTGAAGTCTGCGATACGATTAAGGCCAACCTGAGTTACCCAGGAGGCACTCAGTCGAGGCTTTTTCCACTCACTAGGATCGAGCCAAGACGCTAACAAGTCAACCACCGCATTCCATTACCTCGTGGAATGACTTAAGGCAAAATTCCCGACCAAGTTCTTCCCACTCAAAAATGAACAATCAAGAGATCAATACTACAAGAACTGGGTAGGGGAGAACCCGGCAAGGCATGGACAGATTCACTAATTACTACAAAAATGCCCACATCACGATTAATCCGGGATGGATGCAAGTCCATACTTCGAGAATGGGTCGAGGAACGCTACTAGAACAATACTGATGCCCTACCGAGGAGCTTAATGAAGAAAACCACTTTGACCGCTTATGAGATTCGAAGATGCCGCGACTCAACACAAAACCGGCTCAGAGAGAAAATCCATACGTTGAAAGCCATGGTCGGGTACGCATAATGAGGTTCTCAATAACTGGTTAACCATGTTGCACAAATTTCACTGCCAGCTTAAATAGACAAAGAAGGAACTGCGACGCCATACGTACCAACCAATGGGATTTATGTGAATTTTGGCAGACAACACAATAAAGACTGGAGTGTCGTCAGAAACCCTACGCTAGGAAAGCAAGCCCAAGACGCGGTCGAGGTTCAATCAAAATCAATCACAACAAAGAAGTGCGACAAACAATTATCGAATCAAAGTCAAAGCCAAGGGTGGCGCAATAATCGTAATCAAAGATAATCGTAAATAACCGGGCGAACAATCAAGGGTATAGATGGAGGAATAATCAGAACAATACGCCATCGAACCGAACTAGTGAACCACCCTCTGAGAAAAAGGTGGACTTAGAACAAGCTCTTGCATAGATGTTAACCTCTCATTCTGCTTTCATGAATGAGACCAAGGCAACATGCGTGCCAGCCAGCAAACCTAGCTTGGATCAATCATGCACAAACGAGAAGTTTGAAGACAAATGGGCCAAATGGCAAACTTATCGACGTAGTTAGCAACTGGTTCATTAGCCGCTGTAATTCGTATAAACCAAGAAGAGATGGAATGAACATGTTAAAGCAACATGTCGAGAAATGGGGAAGGAATTGAAACTACGCTCATAACCCTGGCCAGAACAGCTTAGAGATCGAGAAGGTCATCCAAATGTAATCGTAACGATGATGCAGATAAAGATCAACCTAACGATAAGCAGTCTGCAGAGAACTCTACTGAAGAAAAGGCCAACCCACCAATTCCATATCCATAGCGCCTAAAGAAGCATAAGCTGGATAAGCAGTTCACTAAATTTATGGAAGTGTTTAAAAAGTTACACATCAATATCCCATTTGTCGATGTCCTATAGCAGAATATGTCTGTGCTATGTGAAATTTATGAAAGATATAATTGTCTTCGTAAGAGAAGATCGGGCTGATTTTGAAACAAGCTTAATTTAACCGAGGAACGCAGCGCCATACCGAGAGTTTCAAAGCTCAAGGACCAAAGCCACTATCCCTACCATCGGGAAATGCTATCTTCGAGAGAGCTCTATGTGGATTGGGTGCCAAAGATTAATTCATGCCTCATCCATTTTCAAACGCTGGGATTAGGTGCACACCCAACTACAAATACATCAAATAGTGCATATCATTGAAGCATCCGAGTAAAATCGGGGATGTCTTAGTAAAGGTCGACAAATTTATCTTCCCAGCAGATTTCATTGTATTGGATATGGAGGAAGATAAAGCAAACTACACCTGGTAGACCGTTTCTTGCAACCTAGAGTAAATGATTTATTCAGAGGGAGAGAACTAAATCGGTATATGTGACGACGAGGTCAAGTTCAATGTGTTTTTAGCAGTGAGACATCCAACAGAGAGTGACACTTGCTTCATGGCAGAGATAGTAGAGGCTATAGTGTTCAGCCAAGTGGTCTCATCAAACTTGAGGCTAGCCTAGTGAGGCTGGGATTCGAGAACATGAGCAAAGAGGCGAGGAATATGTTAAATGGCCGATTCTTCGCACTCCATTAGAGGAAATACTTTGAATCTCTAGGTGAAGGGCTAAACGCTACACAGAACAACACTAAGATGGAACAAAAACCCCACTCAACCATTTGAAGTATGTGCATACCTTGGGTAGCTTCCACTTACTGCTGATCATCTCAAAGATCTCACCGAGTTGAGGAAGAAAGTATTATCGAGGGTCCTTCGAGAGCACAAACATGCACTCTGATGGTCTCTAGCTGATTTAAAAGGGATTCGCCCTTCTATGTGCTTGCATCGGATTTTACTAGAAGATGGACATAAACCTTCAGTGGAAGCGCAGAGGAGGTTAAATCCGACAATGAAAGAGGTAGTCCGGAAAGAGGTTTTAAATGGCGATGAACAAGATTACCCTGCATTTCGCATGCTGCATGGGTAAGCCTCAGCTTCGTAGTGTCAAGAAGGGAGGAACAACCGCCATCAGATCAAAACAACATCTTATCGCTTCTCGAACAAGCACGGGTGAGGATTGGTATTAATCATCAACCTAACAAAGCCACCCAAAAGATCATTTCTACTACTGGATCGTATGTCGGATCGATTAGCTTGGCCATGAAATACTATTGCTTTTCGATGGATATTCCTAGCTTACAACCAAACGCTATAGCCCCGAAGATCGTGAGAAGATTTACATTCATGTCCCTATGGTACATTCGCGATTTCTACGGATGCCCTTCGGCCGTGCAATGCACCGCAATTTTCAACGATGTATGATGGCCATATTCTCGACATGGTTGAAAGGACACCGAGATCTTCATGGACGACAAGAATAGAAATTCATTTGATAACCGCTGGAAAACTTGAGAACCGTATCGGCAAGATGTGAAGAGACCAACTTAGTGCTAAATTGGGAAAAGTGCCATTTTATGGTACAAGAGGGTATTGTCCTGACATCGGATTTCAAAGAAGAGGGATAGAGGTAGATACATGAAGATTGAAGTAATTGAAAAGTGGCTCCACCTCATCTGCAGTGCTGACTAAGTTTTCTAGCCACACTGGATTCTATAGACTGGCTTATCAAGGATTTCTCATGATTGCAAACCAAGTGTTCAACTTATTAGTACAGTGAATCCCATTTAAGTCTGATTCACAATGTTCAGATGCTTTTCATGGTTAGCACAAGTTGATTTCAGCCTCGTCGGCTGTGGCCCAGATTGGTCCTTTCCATTCGAACTTATGTGTGACTTAGCGATTTCGCTGACAAGGCACATGCAGAACGAGAAAATCTTTCAGGTAATCTATTATGCCAGTAGAACCCTAAATGATGCTCTCCGCTTGAATTATGCCACTGGCAGAGAACTGGCCATTGTATCGCTTTCGACAAATTCAGCCATATTTGATTGGCAACAAGGTCGGTAATAATCGATCATTCCCGCTATTAAGTACTGATGACTAAGAAAGATGCAAACCCCACATCTTGGTACTCATTGCTGCAAGACCAATGAGAGATTAGCAAGATAAGAAAGGCACCGAAACCTAGTATGCATCATCTTTCATTACTGGAAGGAGCTAGAGATGATGTTCCAAAGGAATGCCGAATTTCCGCATGAGAAACTCTCAGCTATTGAGGACAAGAGGGCCCACTTCGTTCTGGCATTATGTGAATTATTCGTGGCTGTGCTATCCCTCCTAATTTAACCCATCGCCAGAAAAGAGACTTTTCGCACACTCAAACACTACTATTGGGAGGAGCCCATCCTTTACAGACATTGCGCCGATCGGGTGATAAGGAGATGTGTTCAGCTTCATGAAATGCACAGGATTCGAACCATCACACACTCTACCATGTGGGCGGACACTTCGTGGCCGTGAGAACAAAAGCCAAGGTACCGCAATCGTGCTTTAATGCCTACCTTATTTGGGGAAGATGCTCATCAATTGCTTCCACTTGTGACAAATGTCAACAAATGGGGAACATCTCTAGAAAGGACGAGCCACCCATGCATCCCATTTCGAAGTCGACTGCTTGGATGATGTGGAATAGATTTCACGACCATTCCCCAGATCGCATAACATCTTATACATCTTGTTGGCAAGACTATGTCTCAAAGTGCGGGTAGAAGCAATCCCACGCACCAACGATGCCAAGGTCGTGGCCCGCCGCAGCCTACAGCTCACGCTTTGGAACCCTCGAGCATTGATCACGGATAATGGTACCCATTTCTGCAATAAGGTAATTGACAAGGTTTTGCAAAAGTATGGGGTACGCCATCGCACATCTCTTGCATACCACCCACAAATACCAAACGGGATACAGAGGTATCAAATCGAGAACGTTCATTCCTCGAAGACGCAAACGTACCCGTGAAGGATCGGGTTCAAAAAGATCAAGATGCACTCCCGCGCATTCGCACAACATTTAAAACCTCGTATGTCACCGCTCATAATTGTTTATGGTAAGGCGGTCATCTTCCAAGAGAATTGAGACGAGCCTATTAGCCATACTGACAGCTAAACATGGATAGCATTGGCCTACGAGAAGCGACCGCCTCCAACTCGAACCGGATCGACTCAGAACGAAGCTTATGAAAACACCGCATTTATAAGGAAAGACAAAAGCCCGCACGATAAAACACATTACCGTAAAAGAGTCTACCAAGTAGACAACAAGTTCTTTTATTCACCTCACGCCAAAGCTCTTTCCCCGAGAAATTGAATTCTAGACGGTCGTGGCCTTTCACAAAGAACAGCTGGGTCTTTCACATGGTGGGCGTATTACACATCCCGAGAAAGGCACATTCCACGCCACCACCCAACGATCGGGGCCGCATATGGAGGCGAAGTTTCTGCGCATAAGCAAATCATTCCGTTGATAGCAGTAGACGAGGTGTAGTAAGCGATCATATGAGTTCGGATCCCCGAGCTTATTGAGATTCAGGGTCGTCGAGGTAACGACATTAAACATAGCGCTTTTTGGGAGGCAACCCAAGTGTTTCTTAAACTTTCCCTTTTCTGGGTGACATATTTTGATTTTTATTGTTTATTTTCGCTATATTGGTTTGAAATTTGTCCGTAAACGGTTGTTCTTCGTTGTTTGTTTACTTTCTCGTGACTCGCGAACGCAGTACTGGGAGGATCCGCTTCGTGCGTAACATTACAAGTCCAGAGTGTCCCACCATAAGAGGGGAGGACTTACTAACCAGGCTGGGCTACTTAAAGTGAAATTTTTGTAGAGTTTTCCTCGTAACGCCGCGACGCTGGTCGCGAACGCCGCTGACGCACAGTGAACGCCGCTGACGCTGGTCGCGAACGCTGCGGACGCCAATTTTATCCTTCGAACGTCGACGCGGAGTTTTAATCGCCGCTGGCGCGATTTGCAAATGCCAGAACGCCGCGACGGATTTCCAACGCCGCGACGCGGAATTTTTATACTGTAACGCCGCGACGCGGATTAATCAACGCCGGACGTGAATTTTTAGGAGTTTCGAACGTCAGCGACGCTGATACTCAACGCCGCACGCTATTAATTCCATTCCTTGTAACGTCGCTGACGCTGCTCAACGCCGCTGCACGCCGCTTAGTTCTAATTCTTCGTAACGCCGCGACGCTGTCTCCGAACGTCGACGCGCCCCGTTTTAAGGCCAAGAATAGTTCATTTTGCTCTTCACCTCGCACACACCACTGCCTAAACCCTAGCAACCATCCGCCATTCCATCCTAGCCGGAGCTCCCTCTCACGCCGGTCGGAGGCTCCTACATTGCCCTCCGACCGTCTCTATGCACTCCTGCAGTCACCTCACCGGTTCCGACATTGTCTCCTTGTCACTCGTGGGCATTCCCACCACACTATCCTCGGCCCGCCTCAGTGTCGTATTCTAGTATTACCATTGCATTCACAGTTGGTCTAGGGGTCTTTTAGGTTCAAGTTTAGGTATTAGTAGGTCTATTTTAGGGTTTTGAGTCACCTTTAGGGTCGTTCGTACACTTAGTAGTTTAGTGCACACTAGGTGTTTGTTTTGTGGTCTAGGTCAGTGGGTGACCAATTTTGTGCCACCACCACGTGAATTTTAGGGTCTAATGTCTGGTAAAAGGCGTAAATCGCTTACTGCTGGAGGCCTGGCCCAAATGAGAATCCGACCTACTTACGATGTCACACTCCATGAGTAAACGAGAGCGCCGACGGCCAAGACCATCCGCAAGAACCATTGCTCATAAAAGAAAAGGGGTTTCACCACCCTGATGACTTTTTCCGCAAGACCATTGCGGCTAAGGATGGCGAAGCCAGGCCAACCACCTCATCCAGCCACCGGATGAGCTGGTGCGAGAGTTCCCACGCCATCCCCGCTCCCACGCCTTGAAAAAGTCCGGTGGCATTTGGTCTACCGGGCAAGTGAGTCGATCAATAGTTATTACGCCTAGAGATGTCCCTTCGGGTCACTGATCGGCTTCCACGATCATCCCGACTACCCCGAAAGCTGGTACTTGAGCACACCAAATGGTCGTAAGCAGAAAGTCAATAGTGCGCATGCGCCTCCACTCTGCTCAAGCACTGGGCTCATGTTTATGTTGCTGTCCGCATCACTTCATCACATCGCATCTTATTCTGACGACGAACGTGTGTGAAGTGACTGCCAAGCGCGTTCCCGCCACTACGCCATCATACAGATATACCTTTGATGTCAAGTGTGTTATGAGACGCCATCCTCCATAACTGGACGTAAAGATGAATTTGGGGAACCCTTCCATCTTTGGCTTGTGCAACGAGCCTGGTGCCCTCAATTATGCAATGAGGCCCGCTCCATCCCATCAAAGCCACATCAGCCGGGCTGGACACACCGGCACCCCGCGACCGAGGGGGTATATAATCAACAAGTGAGCTCCTCGTACGAGGACGAGCCTCATGAGTATCGTGCTCGTTATAGCTTCCCCGGGCGATCCCCAGAGATTATTAATCTTCATCCAAAATTCCCAATTCTCCACCACCATCCCAAGAACCGAGGCGCCCTCCAGCCCCTCACCGATCCCGAGGGACCCGTGCCTCCCTCACTGAAGCCATGCCTTTTTAAATGAGATTCAGGAGCAATCGAGTCCCGTCACACAGATATGGAGGCCCTCCGTGGCCGATATGCTGCATCGTGGCCGGCCAACCAGCCACCATTCTTCAGCCAAAGAGCCTTGCGTGCCCGTGACGCACAAAAGCCTCGCCTTCCACCTACCACCACCGCAGTTGATCACCAGTGAGTCCTCCACTCTACTCATTTATTGCCGTTGGGGACACCGGGTATTTTGTCGGGGGCACACCACGACTCGTTTAGCTATGTTTTGTTTTGAGTAATTGTGGTACCGCTGTTTTGTTCCAAAGATATTATCAGGTTTTTATTTAGTCTAGTCTCTGCTTTAGTATTTCCTCGCTTGTTTTACTTCATTCTTATATGTAGTTATGTATGTGTGCCATGTTGAAAGTCGAGTATCACTTTTGACTAATTCACTACCACATGGAAGACTGGTGCATACAATGTTTGATACTCGTACTGGCTGAATAGGTGGGGAGGCTTGAGCTAACCACCCCGGTATTCAAGAAACCATTTCTTAAGAACCCTATCACACTCACACACTAATGACCTTCAGGGTATGCATAGGTGCCGAGACCAACTACTAAAGTTCGACAAACCTTGGGAGATTCGAACCATCTAAGTGATGGGACACCCAATCAAAAGAGGATTGCCATCGAGCCCAAAAAAAAAAAAAAAAAAAAAAAAAGGGAAAAATATCAAAAATAGGTAGATGCATAAGAATAAGCGGGATCATCCAATCTAATCCCGCAATACCGAGGGCTTTTCAGCCTAATGCCCCGAGCCGACCGGTCGAGTCATTGACTTCACCGCCCGCTACATGGGGACAAGATGGATCATTCACGCAACCTAGGGCCTTTGGAGAAGTTGAGTGTGGGTGAAGTTTGAAGGGAATTTAGTATTTGTTCTTTATATTCAATTGGTGGGGAGTCACCAATGGATCCCCTCTACACTCATCTAAAACTTCTTGGAACTGGTTTTCATTCATTTTGTTTAGGTACCCAGGAGATTTTAGTATGTTGGCGTATGAATAAAAGTGCGTTCTTGTCCTTTCTTCGGTGCTTTTTAATAGGTGAGTCGAGTTCAAATTTGGGGTGTCGGAAACTAGGTATACAACTGAGTCATTCATTAAACACACTGGGTCCTTAGGAAGGGTTATTGAATACCACATGGAATTTGAGGCACTAGTCACTTCCTATTTCTTGAGTTTTCAAAGAATCAAACATCATTCATGCATCTTGTGAACTTGACAGCTCATGGCTGATGTGAGTATAGTCAAGCGATCCCCTATTTCTTTGCATGTGCCTTGCTCTGATCATGTAGCTTGAGTATGTGGGACTGTATCACATTCTAGGGAGGGAGAAGGGGAGGGATGGGAGAGAGAGAGAGAGAGAGAGAGAAGGCGTGGTAATTTGGCGAGGTGATTGAGGAGTTGAAACATAATATGGAGATCAGAGTATCTTGTGAGAATCTTGGTTCCATGAATTGTGATTCCCGACTCATGGATTCTCAGTACTACCCTTCATGTTAGACTCATCATTAGTTTCTATAATCCCTCATTGATTTATTATTTCAGTTCTCAGTTCTGTGAGGCTTTGCCATGGTTGGACTGCATCAATCTCTCATGGACATATCTTCACCATAAGTTGCCACCACGCCTGCTGACCGTGTATCCCTCTTCCCAGTGGTTCTGATTAGCTGTGATTTGATCTCAACCCCTAAGGCTGACCACGTATTGAGTGCACAGAACGCTCGCTAAGTATACCCAGCGTCTTTCTTTAGTTTTAAGTGATTATTTTATGACTAAATGTATTTTCAGTTATTATAATTATGACTGAATCGGGTGAATGCGTAATGCAAATGATGTGAAAAAAAAAGAGCACCTTTGTGAAGCAAATTGGGTAATGAAGCGATGTGGAAAGTGGGCACCCTCTAAGCGTTCCAGCATGCAACTATTATCCAATGTGGTACCAAATGTAATATTAGATTATATCTGAAGTCATAAATATAAACGATGCGGCATTCATTTGGATCACACCTCATCTGTAAAGCACTAGGAGGGTTGAAATTTAAAAAAAAAAAAAAGGGAGGCGTAAACCAATGCAAATTCCCAGAAACAGTGATGACACGAACTAAGAAGAAGTATATAGCGTGATTATCTTGTTTCTCATTTTGGATATTAAATTATGTTTTAAGGTCATACTGTTCTCTCATTGATGTCTGTTTCTAGATCTATATCTAGGGTTGTGTTTGAACCACATCATATATTGATAGTTAGCAGTTTCATTTCATTATTAGGTTGTTTATCACTTGGTTTTCATCTATATCTCAGATTTCATTATATGGTAATGTCCCCAATAACATTGGCATATCACCACTGGAGATCAGATTCGAGAGATGATTATCAAGATGGTGAAAATATTCAGATTGATTCGATGATAGAGTCTATAGATCTGAAGGTGCATTGAGATTAGAACATTTAAACATTTGAATATCTGAGTTGGATCAAATTATATAAAACTTTGTTCATGAATGAGTAGGATATACCTGAGAGGATCACAAGTAAGTGGAGATACTTACATATGAACAGTTTATAGTATTTAGACAATATGTCTTTAGAAAATAATCTGGCATTAGCATTGACGGAGACATAGCCTAGTCTCGATGATGATTAACAGATCAATATATTTGAATTAAGTTAACATATAATTAGCCTTCTTTAAAATAGGTTATTCGGATATTATCTAGGAAACAATCTTTTGTAGTCAACACACATCCTTTGTGGATCGATATCAGTACCGGATGTGCAACTGTGCACCGGAGGCGGCAGCGTACACTTACGCATAATTACATTAGCTTTATATTAGTTTAGGCACGTCAGCCCCTACCAGTAGAACAAGCAAACATAAACAAGAAAAAACAACTCTATTAAAAGTTAAAGTTATATAAAAAAATAAAATAAATGAAACAAAATTAAACACACTGAAAACACACAAAAAGATATATCAGAAAATTAAACCTATGAACTGATGAGGATCTTTGATATTCAATAGATCATCATTAGCATAAAGGCTCATCCACGAACAACGTCTGTTTGATTCGTTACCACGGTGAGTGTCAAAATAACAATTTAGCCATCAAATTCCTCCTACGCCGTAGCAGCTAAATAGTATACTTGGATTCCCAAGGGTCGAAACGGATGGGTTTTATTAGTACAAATGATTTCTGATGAAAGTTCAAACATTGAATTGTTTTTTGGATTTTAAGGCTTGGTAAGCAGGGGAGTTGGATCTTTGCCAGTTAAAAATAAAATAAGTAAAAATAAAATGTAAGGCGAGCCCCGCGATTTAGGCCCTTTGGTTTGAGGTTTAAGGCAGCAACACTATTCCTCGAGTCTTTCCTCGGCGTTGGGAGGATGACATGTGATCATTTAGAACCGGATCTTCTGTTTGGCTTTACAAACCTCGCATTAAGACCCTTCTTGAACATTTAACATTAACAGGCATAAATGTCATGCGGTGATAACATATACAAAAACCTACGCTACAGTAACTAATGAAACATGGCGGATAACGGGGGATCTAGTGATAGCATCCTTTGTAACCAAGAAACGCTAAATACGTTAGTGGGTGTACCTAGAGATATTTTAACTGTAGGTGAGAAGCGAGCATAAATACCATAACTGCATACACTGAAAAATAGTAGAACTTGCATTTACTTGAACATTCGCTGGTCCCAGACGGTGAAAACCTACCTCATGACCCATCTCGATAACAAATGAAAATGACTAATGAATATCACTTGAATCTAACAATAAGCATAATGACACAAAAGATTGTAAATACTAGTCCAATCAAGATGTATATAGGAGATTTAAAAGCTCAAGTGAGGATAGGAACATAATGAAAATAAATGCCTAAAATTAAACACGAGAGGATGGTGAGTTTTCCTGAATCCAGTCTAGTAGCCTTCCTCTTCAAGGAGGAAGGGTCTGCTGACATCTCACAGTGTCTTTTTCAGAGGAGTGTTTAATGGCAGAAGGGAGAAAGGAAATGAAAGAAAATGGGAAAATGAGGACGTTAGGCGAGCGCGCCCGGAGTCTCTTGCCGAAGTGAAGTGATTGCAAGTTTGTATCGGTGAGGCTTATATAGGTGTGGTGTGTATGAAATTACGAAAAAATTTGAAACTAAAAGCTATTACAAGGACAAAATGGGAAGAAACGAAAAATTGTAACAAAAACAACAAAAGCGTGAAATGCAATAGAATAGGGGCTGCAGGATGCACAGTGGCGGGTAGGATCAATTTCACGAGTTGTGACGAAATTTGCTCACCTTGTATTGCACTGCTTGTTTCTGCTCTTCTTTACTCTCTTGATCTACGATGCGATGTTGAGTTTGACTCAAATTCTTCATGCTTAGATCAACTCAACAATTTATTTGTATGATTACTTCATTGCTTCATAAAATTTACCACAAAGTAGTCAGTGGGATAATATAGGGACAACAATGTACGGTGGGTTAATTACACAATGATTAATTACAAAAAGCACTCGAACTTATAATAAATGGGGTTTAATGAACTTTTGTGACAGTAATCAAAGAGGTTTGAAAGGCGCTGATACCTTATATAACAAAAAGATTCTATACTTGATTCAGTAACAATTACCAAGGTTCACTCTTTGCTTATAGACTATACAAGAAAAGGTTTAAAGGAAAGGCTCCTCATACCCTTAAACTGACTAAAGAAATTCTACAACATTCGTCACATTTCCCAGCGTCTGATTGTTGCCTGATGGGTATCAGAATCGTAATATTTATATAGTGAAATCCTATTTCAGTAGTCAAACTCTTGCATTATAGCGGCTTTAGGGTGAACACAGGATGGGTTTCTTCGTACAAAGTGTTTTTCGTTGATTGAAAATGGGTGAATTTCAATTTGGATTTTTAGGTTTGATTAAAACGGGGAGTTGATGGTTTGGAGCTGAAAATAAAGAAGAAAAAATGTAAATAGGAGCCCCTTTAGAGTGTCGGGCTGGTTTAGGAGTTTGAAGGCAACCAACATGTCCTCGGGTATTTTTTACTCGCGTTGGGGAGGATGACATACTCAGTCATTTCAGGCGGGATCTTCATTAGCTTTAAAGCTGGCCTATGATTTTCCCTTTTGAAACCTGCTTGTTAAATGGGCATAAATGTCTAACGTTGAAAACACATCTCAAAACACTACTCTACGATAACTAGCGAGGAGACAGCTAACTGAACATAGTGGATCTACAGTAATCCACTATGACAAGCTTATTAAATACACGTGTAAGAGAGCATGCAGAGATTTTTAACCTAAGTGAGAAGCCGAAGACATAAACAACCATAAATCGTGTGTTAAAAACGCAGGAACCGTGAGTTACCTCCACCCTGCCAACAGCCCTCTTCCTTCCCAAGGAGAAGAGTCTAGCCAACCATCCTCAAAATTTGTATACCAGTCAATTTTGGCAACCGAGAAAAATGGAAAAGCAAGGAAAGAAAATGAAAGAAAGGAGGAGAAAGAGACGACGAGGCGAGCGCCGCCGTCTACGTATTACCGGCAGTGAGTGGAGTTGATTTGAGTTTGCACGGTGAGGCTATATAGGTGCTCAGTGTATATGAAGTACAAAAAAATAAGCTAAGTTGGTATTACAAGGGGTTAAAATCGGAAGAAGTAAAAATTGTAGCAAAAACAACCATCTGCATTAAATCTCTGGGAGGAAACTGGTGGCTAGTGCAGTGTAACGAGGATGCACCCAGTGGGGAGACAAAAGCATCTGGTGCTCCATTTACTTTACATTTGCTGCTCGCCCCGATCTTTGATATGCAATCTTGAGTTTGTCTTGAATTCTTAATGCCCAGATTGACTCAACGATTTAAAGCATGTTGCTGTAAAATTACAAAATTTATACAAAATGCGATCGATAAATCATCAGGACCTTAATGAATCGGGGTTAGTAGAATGATTAGTACACAAGCATAAAACCTATATCAATGAACAAAACCTTTTAAAGAACAATCTGTCAGCCTCTCTATATGGATTATGAGGTTTATGAAATAAAGGCTAGACTATAACTAACTAAAGAAAACATTACAGCGATTAAGTAAGACTACCAAATAGTCACTCTCTGGTTATAGATGAAACAGGAAGAGGTTTGAAAAAGTGCATGAATCTTCTCTGTCAACTAAATATAACTTCATTCACACTTTTAATCGTGCTCTCTCTTGATAGATTATCTTTGGAAGAGGTGTGAAACAAGAGCTCATGATGCCCTATAACTAACTAAACAACTACCCCTGTGATTAGTGTGTTCCAAGTGTCATTTATTTGCTTATAGACTATATAAGAAGAGGTTTAAATTTAAAGGCTACTTGATGAGTCCAAAAACTCATGAGATTCTTAATACATGCACCAGTTATAATAGAGTGTGAGTGTTTGAAAACTGATATTGAGATCAAATTCAATTTGCGAGGAAAATACATTGAAAATCAAATTTGAGCAAATCATAAGAAATGCATTATTGAGAATTTCAGTCGAACTGGGCCCGAGTGTGACAGGGAAGTGCGAGTTTCGGCAATTCAATTAAATATCAACAAATTTGACACAGAAATTTGAAATTGAATCACAGTGAGCCAGTGACACGTAACGGAAGTTGAGACAAAATATGACAGCGAGAATAAAAGACGGTCAAAATGAAGAGTTATGTGGCGACATCATTGACGTGCCATTCAGCGAGAGATAAATGGAAGTCATTGATACCACCATGAGGTGCGACAGGGCTATACAAAACCACAGAACAACCCTCTCAAGTGAAGAAATTCGCAACTAATTTTGAAAGAAGGACTTGATGTCAGCGACCTTAATGATAATGAAGAAAATACTGCAGGTGTGAAACTCCAAATCAGAGACGACCGAGGAATTAATGAAGCGGAACGGTATTAGAAACTTCATCAGTCAGCGACCAGATCAAGCTTTCAGCAGTGAACATGAGGTCATGACCTTGATTAAGTTAAACAAAGATTTTCAAAGAAATTTGAACATGAAGTGTAGTAGGTTCAAACAGAGGAGACATCGCTCCCGAATCGAGAAGATGTCGCGGCGTCGCCGGTGGTCGCGACATCGGTTAATCAAGTTGATGGCGATCGTTTCATTAGTGTGGTATCCATTACAAGAATCATAGTCGCGGCGTCGCCGATGATCGCGACATCGTGATAAAGAATGGAGGTGACATCATTTAGGCTGTCAGCGACATCATATCGGAGATCTTTGACGAGTCACGACCAGAAAGCGCGTATTAGGAATGTTCATAGCCTCGTGAAGTGGCGTATGATTGAAGTCGCGACCTCAAAAGAACTCAAAATACAGAAAGGTGAAGTCGCAACATCCTTCAGTGGTCGCGACAACAGTTACAAAGAAGAAATTAAGCGAGAAGTCATTGTTCGCGGCATTGAGATCCGTGAGTGTTAAGGCGTGCGGCGGATAAAAGCACGCTCGAGGCGAGCAGCGAAGTGCGGCGGTAGGATTGGTCGCGATACTCAAAACATATCACAATGCGAAAAACGAAGTCGGAGCGTGGAAGAAATTGGCGACATCGAGCGATCACTTAAAGCTGAAGCAGACAGGTGCTGAAGCGTAAAGAAGTCAGCGTCAGTCGAGTCGTGACAATGAAATGGAATTGTGACATGAACTGGCAATGATGGTCTTTGAAATCTAAATAGGTGCATCGAAGTTAGGGCCCAACTTCAAACCACATAAATCTGTGACTACTGAAGAAGAAGCTCTTGGCGACTTAGAAAGAAATGCAGGTGGCCAGAAGGCTCGTGTAGTTTAATTTTTCTTTTTTTCTTTTTCTTTTCATTTCTTGTTATTTTTAGATTAGATAGAGTGGATTGTTATTTCATTTGAATTTCTGGATCATTTGTTAGTTGTTGAGATTGAAGGCGAATGCAGAATATTTATTTTCTTCAAATTACTGCCTGATTCGTTTGAAGTCCAAACAAATTTTGGAATTTGAACTTCCAGTTTCGTATTTATAGTAGTTCTTTTGATCAGAGAGCTACCGTTAGTGTAATGAAGTAATTTAGAAACCCAGCTTCCGTTGAAATTATTCTGTTGTTAGAATTTATCTTTTAAAGAAATTTTTGAAGTCTCTTGACTTGGTCTTGAATCGACTTCTTTGGTTTTGTTTATTGTTGTATCGATCCAAATATTAGTGTCCTCTACTGTAATAGGATTGTTTAGTGCTCGATTTCGGGAGGCCCTCACAGGTGACAGAAGAAGAGCGCTGAAATATTCAGAACAATATCTATGAAAGTTATGAACCTAATGTTGGGATAATAAGACTGTGATTATATTGATAAATCTTCTTCTCGCCGGCAGAAAATCAAGTTAGATGACATCAGAACAAAATGAGTGAAGAGGGTTCAGCCTGAGTTAGACAGTGATTCAATCCCATGTTAGCAAGGATCTAATCAGGGAAAGAATGAGCGTTTGTTTGAGTTGGCGAGTGTAGTTCACAAACCCGTACTTTGTCTATGTCTTAGGTGCTAAAGTTTAGGTCATATTCATTTGAGTATTGAAAGAAAAATACCGAGTGAGCAACTGGATTAAAAGTAGTTATCTAGTCTCTGTATTCGAAAGAAACGAGGGAGAGATTGAATGATGAAATGTCGTTAAGGAGAAATCACATGGCATTACCATTTTCCTTGGGCCAGTTCATCGAGGTGTGAAGTAAACTATAGTTATGCATGAATTGATGTTTCTAGCAGTTATTATTTCAAATATTCTTTAAAAGCTAACTGACCAGTCATTCTTCTTTATTTTCCTTCAACATTATTTCATTTCATTGGATTTACATATTTTCATTCTTTCATTATTTTAAAGATTGTTAAAATTTATATCAGTTGCAAATCATCATCCAAATGTGCATGAGCATTAGTCAGGGTGATTGAAATTTAGTAGAATCTCTGTGGATCGATATCTGGACTTAATCCACTTTATTACTTATTCGACCTGTCCACTTGCAGAATGGATCAAAACCGAAAAGAAATTCAAACTATTCTTAAGAAGCAGTTTTAATCGGTATAATTGCAAATATAACAAACAAGTTTTATGGCATTAATGGATTAGATAATAATCTTGGGTAATAACGTTATAAATTTGTGTTGATGTTTTGATCCATCATACACTTACATAATGGGAAGAATTTAGTTGTCCAGGCAGTTTTTTAGCGCCGTTGCGGGATCGAAAGATTAAATTAGATCAGTAATCGTGAAAGAGGAAATACTAATTTGGACATTTTTAAGAAAAAAAGCAAAAATAGCTTTTCAGCGGTGACTACATTAGTCACTAATTTTTAACAAGCCATGTTATGAAAATATTTGTTCAGGAGTTTGACTAATCCTATTAATGCAGTATGCTTTTATTTCGGAAAACCTTTAATGCTAGGAAGCAGGGATCGGTACCGATTCAGCGAGTTCTGAATTGGAAGGCAGCTCGGGAGCTTAAGAAGAGACAAAGAGCGAAAACGCAGCTTTGGCAGAAGAGATACATGATAAACAGAGGAACAAGGATGCGGCCAGAAGACCCCCTATGCTGACACAATGGAAGTTTACGGAGGCCTATTGTCGAAGAGTGATACGTAATCGAACTGACCCTCGGTGGATACAGAAACAATTTTGAACTAAAGCCAGCCTTAATTACAATGGTTCAGCAACATCAGTTTACTGGTCATCCCAACGAAGACCCAAATGAGCACCTAGGAAGATTTCTCAGGATGGCTAATACAGTGAAGCTGAATGGTGTGAGACTAGAGGTGATAAAACTACATCTCTTCCCATTTCTTTGAGAGACATAGCAGCCACATGGTATGAATCATTACCATATGGATCTGTTGATACTTGGGAGGAGTTGGTAGAAGCTTACTTAAGCAGATTCTTTCCCCCATCTCTCACTTCAGAGAGACGAAGAGAGATAATTGTATTCGACAAGAGGAAGATGAGAGCTGTATATTCGCAGGAAGATTCGAAAGATTCTTTGAAGAGGTGCCAATGCATGGGATAGACTTGAAAACTAGGATGGATATAGTGTATCACCTCTGAATGATACATCAAGAACATTATCGATGCTTCATGTTGTGGAGCATTCAAGCGAAAAAGTGCTGAAGAGGTAAGGATCGATGGGGACTGTGAAATGCAATATGAGCTCCATCGGGTTTTAAGAGGTAGTAAACGAGAGGAAAAGGGGTCATGGGTGAGCAAGATGTGACCATGGAAAGCTAAGTTGGATGCTATAATGCATAGGATGGACAAACAAAGAGAGGAAAACGCATCTTGCTCATGAAATAGAAAGCGGTGAAGATAGTCATTCGGAAAAGTGCGATGAGGTAGCGGAAGAAAGGTTCTTATGGTCTTGAGGAGGCTAAGTGTGAACGAGCAAAGAAATTTATCATTTCAAGCCAAAATCCTAACACGCCCATACTGTCGACGAGGAACCATGAAAATTCTCATATGGTGGAGGGGCATTACATGGCCCGAGGCGGGAGACGACATCCTCGAGCAAGGATATCGGCGGCCACGAGGTTCCAACGGCGACGGAGGTGGGGCGAGAAATGAATGGGGTCGGGGAGAACCCGAGCCATTTGAGGATGAGATCTTCTTGATTATGGGGATAACAAGAGGCTATTACAATTCCATGAGCAGAGAAACTATCGACTTGGAAACTTTCAGTCGATGCCGGATGTTCAGGGAAGAATGCTAGGTGATTCCTTTGAAAAATCTAGAGACACAAGTAGAGCGGTGTACAGAATATACTAATCGAACAAGAGGAACATTCCCAGTGACACCCCGGAAGAACCCTAAAGGCTGCATAATTCAATTGAGAAGTGGGAAGGATTTGAGCAACAACGGAAAAAGCGGATTAGAAAAAGAAGGCAGAAATGAGGAGAAGAAGAGACTAAAAAGAAAGAAGAGAAGAAACGGCTGATTGAAAGAATGAAAAGGAAGGAAAGACCAGAAAAAGAAAGAAGGAGTACCGACATGCTCTGCGAGTGCCATTCCCACGAGACGAAGTCAAAAAGAAAAACGAGTTTCTAAATTCTTGGATAACAAAAATGAAATAAATATCCAGTATTTGCAGAGGTGATCGGTCGAATACCTCTTTATGAAAAATTTAAGGAGGTGCTGAGCAATAAAGAAAGATAAGTGAGGAGGGTATAGTTAACTTGTTTGCTTCATGCGGTGCCATTATCAGAGAAGCTCCCAACAAAGATGAAAAGACCACAGCGGTTTCACTATTCCACGTTCTGCTAGGGAATGAGTTGAGCTTTATGTGACTCGAAGCAAGTATAAATTTGATGCCTCTATCGATTGGTGCGAGACTTAGTTTGGGGAATAACTAACGCATTACTTTATAGATGGTTGATAAGATCAATGGCACAACCGGAGGGCGATGCGGAAGATGTACTCGTCGAGGTTTGGAAATTCATTTCGATGGGTTTTGTTATCATGCGGATGGAGAGGTCTCGAGTTCCTGCGATACTTGGGAAGGCCTTTCTTAGCAACGGGAATTTGCCTTGAGTGACGTCTGAAAGGTGGCCCGACACTGGGTTAAGAGATAGGCAGTGCTTTTAATAATAGGAATTCTGGAACATCCTAATGTAGAGAGGTCAGTTGTATGGCTGTAAAAACAGCAACCTTCTCGATGATGAAGTGAATTATGATTGTATCATTCAAACTCTATCAATGAAATTGGAATGAATTTTGATTGCCTTGAGTTTGATTGTGAAGTTATGCCTTCAAATTTGTTTAATAATGAAACAGTCTCAAGTATAAATGAAAATAGTCAAGATTAAGTGAGCAGCCAGAAACAGCAAACACATGGGCAGGAAACTAGTGCAGAAGGGTTAACATTGAAGGAGTTGCCTAGTCATTTGAAATATGAGTTTTTAGGCGGAAAAGAAAAAAAATCGATTCTATCATATCATTTGCATTGGTTGGCGAAGAACGAGTTGCTGGAAATTTTGAGAAAATCTGAGAAGCAATTGTGATCGATTGAAGATACGAAGGTATCGACCCCTGTTGTATGCACAAAATATTCTTTGGAAGATAATGCAAAAACCTATGTTGAGCATCAAGGTGTTGATCCTTAGAAAGAAGTTGTCGAAGAAGTTACCGAAATGGTTAAATACGAGTTTCATATATGCTATATCAGACAGGTTCTTGGAGTAGCCAGGTACATGTGGTTCCGAAAGGTGGATTCAGCATGTCGAAATGAAAATGAACTTATTCCTACAGGCTGTGACGGGATGGAGGGTTTGTATCGACTCTGAGAAAATTAGACACTACAACCGAGAAAGGATGTTTTTCCCTACTTTCATCGATCAAATGCTGAGATGATATATGGATCTAGTTTGAACAATGCACATAACACAGGGACAGTGCTTCAAAGGTGCAAAGACAAAAATCTAGATCTGAATTGGGAAAAATGCCATTTATAGTTCTGAGAAGGATTGTCATGGTTATGGTTTCTGCGCGAGCTTGAAGTAGACCCGAGCAAAGGGTTCAATTATGGGGCCTAATGCCACCCCTTCTGGTCGAGGAATCGAAGTTTCTTAGAACATGCTGGATTTTACAGAAGATTTATCAGAGATTTCTCCATTGCCCAGGACCACTATGCGATTCTTGGAAGATAGTGATTGCATTTTGATGAATCCTGCCAGAAAGCATTTGAAGAAATCAAATCCGGACTAGTAGAAGCTCACGTCATGTGAAAACCCAGTTAGGAGCAGAGAATTTGAGATCATGTGTGATGCCAGTGATTTTTGATAGGAGGCATTGGGGACGAGAAAGAGAGGAGAAAAGGTGTTCAAAAGGCCATCTACTATACTATTAAAACCTTTAATGAAAGCACAAGAAAATTACTCTACTACTGAAGGAGATCTTGCCAATAGTGTTTGCATGTGAAGAGTGCAAGGCATATATTTTGGGGTCCCATGTTGTATACACATTGATCATGCAACAATTAAGTATTTAATGGCAAAGAAGAGCAAGAAAGCCCAAGATTGATCGGGTGGGTATTATTGTTGCGGGAATTTGATTTAGAAATTAAAACAAGAAGAGGCTGATGACGAATGTGATAGTATTATATAAAGAGTAGAGGAACCCCTTTCTGAGAAAAAGGAAGAGAAATAGCGAGAAAATTTTTAGATGGCTTGGTTGTTGTTGTCCTCAAATCACCTGGTATCTTGTGTTTGTGAATTTCTTGGCTTGTGGAATTATGCCACGAGTCGATTCTGTGAATAAAAGGTTAAGGGGTAAGATGTTGATTTTCTGGCCCCAGGATGATCCATATTTGTTTAAAGAGGTGATCGTTATAAGGAGATGTGTACGGAAAGTAAGCGAGAAAGCAAGTTTTACAAGAATGTCATGCATCTACCTTATGGAGGACACTAGGAGAGATAGTAGCCCACAAAATTCTCCGGTCGAGTTTTCTTGGCTAATTTAGAGGCTACATTTTAGATGAGTAAGTTGTGTGATCAGGCAAAGAATGGAAATATCAGCAAAAGGCATGGTACTTTGCAAGGTGTTACAATTATTTTCAGTGTTTGATATATGGGAATAGATTTTATGGGATATGCTCCAAGTTCATTTGGAAATATATCACATGCTCCTGGCCCAGTGGATTATGTATCAAAATGGAGTGAAAGCGACGGCTTGTCCTAAGAATGATGCCAATACGGTTGTGGGGTTTTACAAAGAAGTATTCTTAGCGATTTGGAACACGAGCTATAATTAGTGATGGAGGAAGCCATTTCTGACAAGGTGTTTGACAAAATCATGAGCATCCTCATGGTATCCAGGCATTATGAGCTTGGCTTATCATCCTCGAACAAATGGGCAAATGCAATTTTATGAGAGAAATAAAGAAAATTATGGAAAAGATTATCGGTTCACTTGGAGGTGGTGCTGAAGCTTGATGATGCATTATGGGCCTCTGGGGCCTTTTTAAAACTCCCATTGGAATGTCCACTCTGGACTTGTCTTTGGAAAGCCATGTCACCTTCCTCTTGGCTTGGAATACAAAGCCATATGGGCCATGAACAATGAACTTGGGTTCAAGGTGCAAAGGAAGAGGAGCTTCTCCAAGCTGAATGGCTTGGAAGAAGCGAAAGCGAAGCCTATGACAATGCTAGAATACAAGAGACGAAGACAAAGAAATGGCATGATCAAAGGATTATGAGGAAAGAAGAGTTAGGCAGTCGGTCTTCTTTGTTTAACTCCATATTAGATTATTTCCGAGGCTAAGTCAAAATGGAGTGGACCATATACGAGTGGTGTCAAGTACCTGCTATCTTTGGACGTGCCTCGGGGCTGATCTTGGGAAGAATTCAAAGTTAATGGGCAAAGGCCGAAACACTATCTCGAGGGGAGAAAAAGGAAGAACTCCGGCTGGTGAGATTGAGAAGAGAGAGAGAAAGCTTAAAATAGCTAAATCAAACTCAGGATCAAATGAGGCAGCTCATGAGACGACCCATATGGATTTTTTTTAAGTTTCTTTAAATAGCTTTCAAATTTTTTTTTATAGTATTACGCGTTTTTGAAATTTTTTTTTAGTTATAGTCATGATTTGTTAGAACTTGCTAGGTTAGTACTAGATGAATTTAATCCTTTTTGGAATTGCTACAATATGCAGATGAAGAATCAAATGGCTCAGGCGAAGGACAGCTCGAGTTACTCCCGGCCTTCACGGGACAGAGCAACACGACAGAGGGATGCTTTTCTCCTACATAAGTGCAGCTGAAAATTGAATAGAATGCATTTTTGAATTCTTTGTGTGGGAATGATTAAATGGATGCTAAGAGTGTGCCAAATTAATAAGTGAAAAGCTATCGATCATCAAATTTAAGACGAAGTGCGAGACTAAGTCTATGGCTGAAGTGATATGTGATGAAGATTGAAGTACTTAACTAACATTAAATGCGAAGGAAGAACAGGGCCAGTCACGACCAAAAATTATATTCGTGACATCAGGTGAGGTCGCGACGAGTAGAAGGTATGAAAAGACATTCCTTGAAAAGAGTGGTGAGGGTCACGACAACTCAAATTCTTCATAAAATACCTGATGTACGACTGATGATAACTTGTCCTCCCAGTTTACTTATGTCGCGACAAAGCAAGAATAGGTCGCGACATAAGAGATGTGGTGGGCGTTTTAATTGTGCTGTTCAATGTGATTTGATGTGACACGAGAGTAAGTGACAAACAGATAAATGAAGTAATAAAGGCCCTGACAATAATAATTGAATTGCAAGCTTGTTGAAACTCCCTCCACTACAATCCTTGTGAGCCAAACTGCAACCATTATCTTAGCATATTCTGCAGTTTCTCTATTCTTGAAGCCTGAATTGAACTATCTTCTCTAAAACACTTAGTTTCTCTAATGGCTGGGGCCTTCAACTCTCATCCCAAATCTGTGAATCATGGAGAATTGTACCCGGACCAGAAGGGAAGTTCATGGGATGAATGGAGAACAGACCGTCGAACGACCCGGGGGGTTCAATCAGTTACAAAGCAACGAGGGAGAAAGGGAAGAAGCGACGAAGAGAAGGAGAGACGAGTTCGTCTCGAGAAGAAGCTTTCTCCGTCAGCACTATCTTGGAAAGGGATTTGTAGGAGAAGAGGTTTCCAGCCAGCTCATCTCTGTAGTTCAAGGAATTAATAGGAGGCAGAGAGAGGTGGGAGAATTATAGCTCATAAAAATACAGTTATCTGTGGGTGATAAATTTTACTTCAAATGTTTGGGAGGAAGAGAATTATGTTTATGTCGAGGAGAATGCAGGTGCATGAGATGAAGACTATTAATCGTGGGGATGAAGGACATAAAATGGATCAAAATTCCAAGAAGCTGATGAACAACCCCTAGTAGAAGCTTAGAGAAAATTCTTGACGGTAAGGCGGTGGAAGAAAGAGGAAAAGGAAAAAAGACTTGCAGCGGGGAGATTTGTGGAGGAACATGAGTGTGGTTCTGTTTCTTAACTCCTCATGCTCAGATTTTAAACGTCTTCACAGTAAGAGAACAGAAACAATCCTTCTCTATGCCATCTTTGAAGGATCTGAGATTGATGGTGGAGCAGTTATTGAAAATTCTATAATGAGATTATCATGAAGGTAATAAACGAGTTTTGATCCCTCACCCGGCAACCATCACAAGGTTATGTATTATTGTTGTGAAGGGAACTGGGAAGAAAGAAGAAGAATATCACAAGGCTAACACTCACCCAATGGTCGACTGAGGTGAGCTCGAAAAGGGGTGTCAGTAGAAGCAGATTGAGGATGAATGAAAATGCAATACGGGAAGAAGATACCTTTACGGGTGAGAAGGAAAAGAAAATCTAGAAGCACATCAAGAGGAATACTTTATGTTTCAGAGGATAGAGAGCAGAAGAAAGAAATTTGATAGATTTCTCAACTCAGCTAGCTCTCCCCAGAGAACGATAGTTTCGAGAACCTGGAATTCAAGGGGAGCCCAGGGCAATAATCAAATAATGGAAATGCTCAGTTCAATTCAGAAGAGTATGGAAAGAAGAGAAGAGCAATGGAACCTCCAGCAAAAGTTCAGAGAAGAGGTTTATGAAAAAGAATTGAAGAGAAGGGATCAACATTAGGAAGAAGAGATGAATAGAAAAGAAGAAGTACATGAAGCTGAGATGAAAAGAAGAGATCAACAATGGGAAAAAGAGATGAGCAGATAGGAGGAATGGATAAAGATCCTGGAGCAGCAAGAGGAGAGAAATTTAAAGGAAATGGAAGAAAGAGATCGAATGCGAAGAAGTTAAAGGCTTCGTCGCTGAATCATTCTCTGACAATCGGTATGATGTGCGTTCTAACTCCTCAAACTCATGAAACGGGGATGCAGATCAAGTGAAGACTAAGGGAATTAGATCAAGGGGTTCAAGTTCCTATACACTTCAATGTTCAAGTTTTGAAAGAATATGAAGGGCGGAGATCGAGAGCTTGATGATAGGATGCACTGGAAAAGTCGGCGAATTTTGATTTGATTAACAACAATCTTTCCAAATTTTTAAAGTCATAGTTTGAGAAATGGAACGCTAACGAACACATTGGGCACGAGACAAGATGATCTGAATAAAAAGATTGATCTCACAAATGAATTGATCCTTGAAGAGCAGATCGAAAGGGAGAATGTCAAGAAGAAGAAGAGAACTGAAATGAAATTTCCTAAATTCAATCCTAATTTGGCTACCCTTGATCTGGATCCCCCAAACATCTTTGCTCCTTCCTCAAAAAGAAAAAAATAGACTTTCCCATTTATTTATCCTTCCTTTCCCCTCTTCACAGTTGTGTTCCTCCGTGTTGCTGCATCTGTCATTAATAAAACAAGAAAATTTGTGAAAAAGAAATGTTGCTTGCGGTTAGTTTGTGTTTTTACTTTTTGCTTGACTTGTTGGGAAAATAACGCTGGGTTGTTAAGGTGAAAATGCTGAAATGTCATAATCTAAGAACTAGTTGAAGTAGTTTGACTAGGAGATAAATTTGAACCTGGAAATAAGTCAAAAATCGAGTGAATAAAAGAAAGCTGAATTAAGACATTTGTTATTTAAATTAAGTTTAGTTGCAAAAATTGGACAATTGGTTATTGCTGATAGAACAAAATACTTGATTAAAATAATGTAAGTATACAGTGAATAAGTACAAGTCTTGAAGAAATAATACACATTGATTAAACAGAAACCATGGCTTTGTAAGGAATTAGGAACATCTTACAGAATTCGATTTGAGGAGTCATAGTCTAGAACTTGTTGATTGTGATTGAGGGTGAAATCTATGAATTAAGCAACCAACGAAGTAATCTAGAGGTATCATAGCGGTTGGGCCTTTTAAACCTACCTCAAAAATGGCAAGCATATTCTCATAGTTCTGATTTGAGCCAAATAAACCTTATTTCTTCAACGAACAACAATTGAAAAGCCCGAAATTCCCTTCCTTTAAATAAACCTGCAGTAGGAACCCAAATTATCAGTTTCTAGGTCGGAAAAGTTTAGTATAAAGGAAGAAACAGTTTGGGGAATAATATTTCCAAATTTTAGTGAAAGAGGGGTTGGAAGTAAAGAAGAAGCTAGTGAAATAAGGAATAAGTTTTTGTCTTGTGCTTTGTTTCTCTTGAACAATTAAGCCTTTCGTAGGGGTGTTCTAACACCTAGCACCTAATGCTGGCCCAGTGGCATGGGGTTGTTGTGAGTTCTCAGGAAATAGAAAGCCTAAGAAGACAAAACATTGCCTTCCGAATCTAGAGAAATAAAGGCAAAGGAGTTCAAGAACAAAGGAATCTTTGATCAAGTACATATGGAGAGTGAGATTCCATAAGAAGGAAATTCAAAAGAGGAATCATGCTAAGATTGAGAATAAAGAAAGGAACAAAGAAGAAAAAAGGAAAGAAGGTGGAGCAATAATGAAGAGACAAGATGGCCCCGGGTAATTTACAACATAATTTTCCATTATCTGCAATTACTATTGTTATCTGACCTAAAGACCTCATTGATTTTGAGTTGAATTTACCTACGTGGTGGAGATCAATATGAAAAACAAGCATATGGGACTTTGATAAGCAGTCTAAAAACTCGAAGATTAACTAAACTCAACATGAGTTGAAAAGTTGATGACCTACACCTTTTAAAGACAAGACTTGTTAAATACATTAGTTTATCAAGAAATTTTGTAATAGAAGTATACCATGCCTTGTTCTTGCATCAAAACTAATTTTGAAAATAATAGTAAATCTCTAAATTTAGATGTAGATTGGAATGAAAAAGATATGGAATAAATCAGAAAAATGTCCTTAAAAATTTTCTAAAGCTTATTTGTTTTGAGGACAAAACAATTTCTTCTTTCTTTGCTTGGGAGACGAAGCAAAATTTTAAGCTGGGGAATTTGATGAGTCCAAAACTCATAAGATTTTAATACATTTTTAAGTTTATAATGAGAATAATAGTGAATTGTTGACAGAAAACTGATAATTGAATCAAGATTCAATTTACGGGAAAATAAATAAGAAATCAAATTTAGGCGAAATCATAAGAAATCGACTACCAGCAGTTAAGTCAAAGCTGGGCGAAGTCAAGGCGGGAAGTAGGTTTCTGGCAATTCAAGTCACGACCTCAACAAATTTTGGCTTTGAAGAAGAAAGCCGAAGAGCGAATAAGTGAAGTCGTGACTGCGTTAGGAAGTTGAGACAAAATATGACTTAGCGAGAATAAAGAAGCTGATCAAATGAAGAAGTTCATGTCAGCTATTGAAATCATTTACGACGTCGCGACACAAGCGGAATCGTGAAGTCGTGATACCACCATGAAATTGTGACGAGGAAATTTGACTACAAACCCACGAGAACAGCCCTCTCAAGTGAAGTCGCAACTAATTTAGAAGAAAGGACTTGATCAGCCAGCGACCTTGACGGTAATGAAGGAATAACACCAAGGTTGCAACAAAAACTCCAAATCGGGCGACTAGGAATTAATGAAGAGCGAGACGAGGATGTCGACCGCCAGTCGCGACAAATTGAAAGCAGCAGATAGACATGGAGGTCGTGACAACGATTAGAAGTTGCGTAGATTTCAAAGAGGCGAACATAAGTCGCGACGATTAGAGCAGATAGAACATCAAACACTTGAATCGAAGATATCGCGACCTCAGCCCGGTCAGTTGAAGTAAAGGGTAAAGTGATAATTTCATTGGTAGCGACATCAGTTACAAAAAGAATCATGGTGTGGCGTGCCGATGGTCGTGACATGGCCGATAAAGAATGGAGGGTGCGACATCATTTGGCGGCAATGGCGACATCATATCGAGAGATGCTAAGACAGTCGACAAAAGAAGTTTCCTCGACATCGGAAGAGTTCATAAAGCGCTAACATTGAGTCGCGGCTGACCTTGATTGAAGTCGCGACCTCAAAAGAACTCAAAATACAGGAAGGTAAAGTCGCGACATCAGCCGGTGGTCGCGCCATGATTTACAAAGAAAGGAGTCGCGGCGTCATTCGATGGTAGCGACATCAGTCCATTAGTGTTAAAGGCAAGTAGCAACGGATAAAAGCAGCTACGGGCGAGCAGAAAAAGCGAAGTCATGACGTATGATTGGTCGCGACCTCAGTATCACAATCACGAGAAGTGAAGAGTCGCGGCGTGGAAAGAAGTGGCGACATCAGGCAGCTCATAAGCAAGAGCGGTGAAATTAGCGACGTAAAGAGAGGTCGGCGACATCAAAGTCAAGGTTCGTGACAAACAAATGGAATGATGACATGAACAAAAAAATGGGCGGTTATTTTGAAATCACAAATAGGTGCATCGAGTTGGGGCCCAACTTCCAAACTCTATAATGCATTCTTTGAAAGAAAAGCTCTTGGCGACAGAAAGAGAAGTCGAGAGGCAGCTAGAAACATTACCAGTTCATTTTACTTTTTCTTTTTCTTTATTTTTCTTTGTTATTTTTAGATTGAATTATAGTAGATTGTTATTTCATTTGGTGGATCGGGATGTTAGTTGTTGAGTTGAGATGAATGCAGAATGTTATTTTCTTCAAATTACTTTACTTTGGTTCGTTGAAGTCAAACAAATTTGGAATTCGAACTTCGATTCGTATTCACAGTAGTTCTTTTGATGGAGAGCTCTAGTTAGTGTAATGATAATTTAGAAACCCGGCTTAGTTGAAATTGATACATTTGTTAAATTTATCTTTTAAAAATTCACTCGAGTCATTCAGTCTTTAATCAACTAACGGTTTTGTTTATTGTTGTATCTGATCCAAATATTAGTGTCCTCTACTGTAATAGAGTTGTTTAGGTGCTCTGATTTCAGGAGGCCCTAGGTGACGAGCATTCAAGTATTGAACAATATCTCAAGGAATTATCTGAACCTAATATTGGGGATCTAATGGGCTTTAATGAATTATAATCGATAAATCTTCTTCTCATGAAAGCAGAGAATGAGTTGAATGACTTATATTAAAATAGAGTAGAGTTAGCCTGGAATTCGAGCAGTAAGTTCAATCCCATGTTAGCAAGGATCTAATCAAGGAAAGAATGAACTGTTCCAATTTTGAGGATGAGAAACCAGTATAGTGTAAACCCATGCTTTGCTTATGTCTTAGGTGCTAAGGTTTGAGTCCATGTGCAGGTATGAAGTATTGAAAGAAAAATACCGAACGAGGCAACTCAGTTAAGTAGTTATCTAATCCTGCGTCTTGAAAAGCGGGGAAGATTAAATAGTGAAATGTGTCAGAGTTAGGAGAAATCACATGGCATTACCGTATTTTCCTTGGTCGGATTCTAAATGCGAGGAGTTCTGAAGTAAAGCTATAGTTCTCTAAGGAATTGATGTTTCCACAGCCAGGTTGTATTTTCAATGCTCCCTTTAAAACTAACTATTGATCTATTTCTTTTATTTTTATTTTAAGCATTATTTCATTTTGTTCTTAGTTTATATTTTCATTCTTCATTATTTTAAAGATTGTTAGGGAGTATATCAATTGCAAATCATCGTCCGAATGGTATGAGCTTGAGTAGTCGGGGTGGTTGATTGAAGAATTCTTGAGATCTACATGGGATCGATATTTGGACTTAAAATCCACTTTATTACTTGTTCGACATACTTGCGGAATCATGGATCAAAACCATAAAGAGTCTTAGCTATTCTTAAGGAAACCGTTTAATCAAGATAATTGCAAAGAAATATAACAAACATGGCATTATTATTGGGGATTAGATAATAATCCTTGGGTAATAACGTTATAAATTTGTGTTGATGTTTTGATCCATCACTCACACTTACATAGTGGGAGAATTTAGATTGTAAAACACTACTCAAACCCTTGAACTGACTACATAAATTATACAACATTCGTAACACCTCCCAAGCGTCACTCTCTACTTATAGATGATGGAGCAAGAGTTCCGAAATAAAGACTCCAAATACCCTATAACTAACTAAAGAAACTGTACAACGTTCGTAACACATCCAAATAGTCACTCTCTAGTTATAGATTATACAGGAAGAGGTGTGAAAGAAAGACTCTTGATATCCTATAACTAACTAAAGAAACTATACAATGTTCGTCACACTTTCCAAGCGACACTCTCTACTTATAGATTATATGGAAGAGGTTTGAAAGAAAGACTCTTGATACCCAATAAAAAAATTAAGAAACTATATAACGGTCGTAACAATTCTCAAACGTCACAGCCCCTCTATAGACTATTGCAAGAAGAGGTCTAAGGAAGGCTCCTCATAACCTATAAATCTACTACGTAAATTTATATTAATGTTCGTGAACACTTCCCCAAGCGCACAGCTCCATACTTATAGATAATATAGGAAGAGTTCTGATACAAAGACTCCTGATACCCTATAACAAATTCATGGCACTATACAACATTCACTTCCAAAGCGTCACTCTCTTGTTATAGATTCTACAGGAAGAGGTGTGAAATAAAGACTCTTGATATCCTATAAGAAACTATTAAATGTTGGTCGCACTTTCCAAGCGGCACTCTCTATTGATAGATTATAGAGGAAGAGGTTTGAAAGAAGGACACTTGATACCCTATAACTAGCAAAAGAACCTATATAACGTTCGTAACAGTTACCAAGGTTCACTCTCTTCTTATAGACTATACAGAGGCTTCTAAAAGAAAGGCATCACCCTCCGAATTGACTTTATAGAAATTATACAACATGTGTAACACCTCCCAAGCGTCACTCTCTACTTTTAGATTATAAAGGAAGAGTTCTGAAATAAAGACTTCAAATACCCTATAACTAACTAAAGATAGTGTACAACGTTCGTAACACTTCAAAATAGTCACTCTGTGGTTATAGATTATACAGTAGAGTAGTGAAATAAAAGACTCGATATCCTATGTTCAACTTCAAAGAAACTATACAATGTTCGTCACACTTTCCATGTGGCATTCTCTACTGATAGATTATACAGGAAGAGGCTTGAAAGAAAGACTCTTGATACTCTATAACTAGCTAAAGAACCTATATAACATTCGTAATTGTTTCCCAGTGTCACTATCTACTTATAGACTATATAGTAAGGGAATTAAAAGAAAGGCTGCTTATACCCTTGAACTGACTATTGAAGTTATCCAACATTCGTAACACTTCCTAAGCGTTACTCTCTACTTATGAATTATAAAGGAAGAGTTCTGAAATAAAGACTCTGAATACCCTATAACTAACTAAAGAAACTGTACAACGTTCATAATGCTACAAAATAGTCACTCTCTGGTTATAGATGGTACAGGAGGAGGTGTGAAAGAAAGACTATTGACATCCTATAACTAACTAAAGAAACTATACAATGTTTGTCAAACTTTCCAAGCGGCACTCTCTATTGATAGATTATACAGGATGAGGTTTGTAAGAAAGACTCTTGATACTTTATAACTAGCAAAAGAACCTATATAATGTTTGTAACTTTCTCGAAGTGTCACTCTATGCTTATAGACTATACAGGAAGAGGTTTAATAGAAAGGCTCCTCAGGCTCCTCATACGCTTGAATTGACTACAGAAATTATACAACATTCGTAACACTTTCCCAGCGTCACTCTCTACTTATAGATTATACTGGAAGAGTTCTGAAATAAAAAGTCTTGATACCGTATAACTAACTAAAGAAACTATACAACATTCGTAACACTTCCAAAGCGTCACTCTCGGGTTATAGATTATATACGAATAGGTCTTAAAGAAAGACTCAAGATATCCTATAACTGACTAAACAAACTGTACAACTTTCATCACACTTTCGAATCGTCACTCTCTACTTATAAATTATATGGGAAGAAGATTGAAAGACAGACTCTTAATACCCAATAACTAACTAAAGAAATTATATAACTTTCATAATAGTTGCCAAGCGTCACTCTCTGCTTATAGACTGTAGAGGAAGAGATATCACAGAAGGGCTCCCCATACCCTATAACTAGGTAAATAAATTATATATGTTCTTAACAATTCCCGAGCGTCACTGTCTGCTTATAGACTATACAGGAAGATGTCTAAGAGAAATGCTGCTCATCCTCTAAAACTGTCTAAAGAAATTATACAACGTTCGTAACACTTCTCATGCGTCACTCCCTACTTATATATTGTACCGGAAGAGTTTTGAAACAAAGACTCCTGATACCATATAACTTAGTAAAGAAACTAAACTACATTCGTAACACTTCCAAAGCGTTACTCTCTAGTCATTGATTATATCGGAAGACTCTTGGTATCCTATTACTAAATAAAGAAACTAAAAAACGTTCGTCACACTTTCCAAGCATTACTCTCTACTTATAGATTATATGAGAAGAGGTTTGGAAGAAAGACTCTTGATACCCTATAAGAAAATCAAGAAACTATATAACGGTCGTAGCAGTTCTTAAACGTCACTCTCCGCTTATAGACTATACAGTAAGAGATCTAAAGGAAAGGCTCCTCAAAACCTATAACTGACTAAAGAAATTATACAATGTTCGCAACACTTCCCAAGCATCACTCTATACTTATAGATAATACAGGAAGAGTTCTGATACAAAGACTCTTGATACCCTATAACAAATTTCAGACACTATACAACATTCACAACATTTCCAAAGCGTCACTCTCTTGTTATAGATTATACAGGAAGAGGTGTGAAAAAAAGACTCTTGATATCCAATAATAAACTAAAGAAACCAAACAATTTTCGTCACACTTTCCATGCGGCACTCTTTATTCATAGATTATACAGGAAGAGGTTTGTAAGAAAGACACATGATACCCTATAATTAGAAAAAGAACCTATATAACGTTCGTAACAGTTACCAAGGGTCACACTCTTCTTATAGACTATACAGGAAGAGGTTTAAAAGAAAGGCTCCTCATACCCTTAAACTGACTAAAGAAATTATACAACATTCATAACACTTCCCAAGCGTCACTCTCTACTTATAGATTATATAGGAAGAGGTCTGAAGTAAAGACTTCTAATACCCTATAACAAACTAAAGATACTGTACAACGCTTGTAATACTGCCAAATAGTCACTCTCTAGTTATAGATTATACAGGAAGACATATGAAAGAAAGACTCTAGATATCCTATAACTAACTAAAGAAACTATACAACTTTCGTCACAATTTCCAATCGTCACTCTCTACTGATAGATTATACAAGAAGAGGTTTTAAAGAAAGACTCTTGATACCCTATACCTAGCTAAAGAACCTATGTAACGTTCGTAACTGTTCCCAAGTGTCACTCTCTGCTTATAAACTATACAGAGATTTAAAAGAAAGGCTACTCATACCCTTGAACTGACTACAGAAATTATACAACATTCCTAACACCTCCCAAGCGTCAGTCTCTACTTATAGATTATAGAGGAAGAGTTCTGAAAAAAAAGACTCTGAATACCTTATAACTAACTAAAGAATCTGTTCAACGTTCGTAACACTTCCTAATAGTCACTCACTGGTTATAGATTATACAGGAAGAGGTGTGGAAGAATACCTCTTGATATCCTATAATTATTAAAGAAATTATACAATGTTTGTCACACTTTTCAAGCAGAAATCTTTATTGATAGATGATATAAGAAGAGGTCTGAAAGAAAGACTCTTGATACTTTATAACTACCTAAAGAACCTATGTGACGCTCGTAACTTTTCTGAAGTGTCACTCCATGCTTATAGATTACACAAGAATAGGTTTAAAACAAAGGCTCCTCAAACCCTTGAACTGACTACAAATATTATACAACATTCGTAACACCACCCAAGCGTCACTCCCTACTTATAGATTATAGAGGAAGAGTTCTGAAATAAAGACTCTGGATACCCTATAACTAACTAAAGAAACTGTACAACGTTCGTAACACTTCTAAATAGTCACTCTCTGGTTATAGATTATACAGGAAGAGGTGTGAAAGAAAGACTCTTGACACTCTATAACTAGCTAAAGAACCTATAGAACGTTCGAAACCTGCTCCTGCTGTCACTCTTCTGCCATGTAATTACACAGGAGGATGTTTAAAAGAAAGGCTACCATACCCTTGAATCGATCACAAAAACTATACAACATTCAGAATACCTCCTGCCGGCCTCTACTTATAGATTCTAGAGGAAGAGTTCTTAAATAAAGACTCCGAATACCCTATAAATAACTAAAGAAACTGGACAACGTTCGTAACACTTCATAATAGTCACTCACTGGTTATAGATTACACAGGAAGAGGTGTGAAAGAATGACTCTTGATATCCTATAATTATTAAAGAAACTGTACAAAGTTTGCCATACTTTCTAAGCGGCAATCTCTACTGATAGATTATATAAGAAGAGGTTTGAAACAAAGGCTCCACATACCCTTGAACTAACTACATAAATTATACAACATTCGTAACACTTCCCCAGCGTCACTCTCTACTTATAGATTATACTAGAAGAGTTCTGAAAGAAAAAGTCCAAATACCCTATAACAAATTAAAGACACTATACAACGCCAGAATACTCCCCTTAAAGCCAATTTCTCGGTTATAGATTACACAGAAGATTGCCCCAAAGAAAGACTCCCATTATCCTATAACCAACTAAAAGAAACTATACTACTTTCTTCTCCTCACTTTCGACCTTCATTCTCAACTTATAGATTATATGGGAAGAGGATTGAAAGACGTATTTCCAATACTAATAACAAACTAAAGAAACTAGATAACATTCATAATAGTTGCCAAGCATCACTCTCTCCTTATAGACTATAGAGGAAGACATATAACACAAAGGCTCCTCATACCCTATAACTAGCTAAAGAAATTATATATGTTCAAAACAATTCCCGAGCGTGACTGTCTTCTTAGAGACCATACTGGAAGGGGTCTAAAAGAAAGGCTCCTCATCCCCTAAAACTGTCTAAAGAAATTATACAACGTTTGTAACACTTCCCACGCCAGCCACTCTACTCTCTATATATCAGACAAAGAGTTCAAACAAAGACTCCCATACCCTATAACTAACTCAAAAGAAACTATACAATCTACTTCGTAACACCTCGCCTTCGTGACAACGCCAATCTCTAGTTACGATTACTACCCACATAGATGCTATCGCACCTCGCATCCTATAACTAAATAAAGAAACTAAAAACGCTCACCCGCACTCTCTTTTCCCAAGCGTCACTCTCATTTCTATAAATTATATGGGAAGAGGTTTCAAACAAAGACTCTTGATACCCTATAACAAAATCAAGAAACTATATAACGGTCGTAACAGTTCTCAAACGTCACTCTGTGCTTATAGACTATACAGTAAGAGGTCTAAAGGAAAGGCTCCTTAGAACCAATAACTGACTAAAGAAATTATACAATGTTCGAAACACTTCCACTAACTAAAGAAATTCTACAACTTTCATAATACTTCCAAATAGTCACTCTCTAGTTATGGATTATACAGGAAGAGGTGTGTAAGAATGACTCTTGATATCCTATAACTAACTATAGAAACTATATAATGTTCGTCACACTTTCCAAGAAGCACTCTCTACTGAAAGATTATATAGGAAGAGGTTCGAATGAAAGACTCTTGACACCCTATAACTAGCTAAAGAACCTATAGAATGTTCGTAACTGTTCCCAAGTGTCCTTCTCTTTATAGACTATACTCAAAGATGTTTAAAAGAAAGGCTACTCATACCCTTGAACTAACTACAGAAATTATACAACATTCCTCAAATATTCCTGCCGTCACTTACTTATAGATTATGTATAAAGGCTCTAAAAGACTCAATACCCTATAACCAACTAAAGAAACTATACAACGTTCGTAACATTTCCTAATAGTCACCCTCTGCTTATAGATTATACAGGAAGAGGTGTGAAGGAATGACTTGTAATATCCTATAACTAACTAAAGAAACTACAAAATATTCATCACACTTTCTAAGCAGCACACTCTACTGATAGATTATATAAGAAGAAGTTTGAAAGAAAGACTCTTGATACTCTATAACTAGCTAAAGAACCTATGTAACGTTCGTAACTATTCCCAAGTGTTACTTTCTGCATATAGACTATATAGGAAGAGGTTTAAAAGCAAGGCTCCTCATACCCTTTAACTGGATTGGCGAAATATATAATGACTGCAACACTTCCAAAGCGCCACTACTTATGCATCATACTGGAAGAGTTCGTAAAGAAAAAACTCATGATACCCTATAACTAACTAAAGAAACTATACAACATTCGTAACAATTCCAAAGCGTCACTCTCTAGTTATGGATTATACAGGAAGAGGTCTGAAAGAAAGACTCTAGATATCCTATAACTAACTCAAGAAACTATACAACTTTCTTCACACTTTCCAATCCTCACTCTCTACTGATAGATTATACAGGAAGAGGTTTGAAAGAAAGACTTTTGATACCCTATAACAAGCTAAAGAACCTATATCAGTTCTGTGAATCGCTCCTGGGCGGTCACACTATGATTATAGACTATACAGGAAGAGGTTTAAAAGAAAGGCTCCTCATTCCCTTAAAGTGACTAAAGAAATTATACAACATTCGTAACACTTCCCAAGCATCACTCTCTACTTATAGATTATATAAGAAGATTTCTGAAATAAAGACTCCTGATTCCCAATAAATAACTAAAGAAATTGTTTAACGTTCGTAATACTTCCAAATAGTCACTCTCTGGTTATAGATTATATAGGAAGAGGTGTGAAAGAAAGACTCATGATATCCTATAACTAACTAAGGAAACTATACAATGTTCGTCCCACTTTCCAAACGGCACTCTCTACTAAAAGATTATAGCGGAAGACGTTTGAAACAAAGACTCTTGACACCTTATAACTAGCTAAAGAACCTATAGAACATTCGTAACTGTTCCCAAGTGTTCCTCTCTGCTTATAGACTATACAGGAAGATGTTTAAACGAAAGGCTACTCATACCCTTGAACTGACTATAGAAATTACACAACATTCGTAACACCTCCCAAGCATCACTCTCTACTTATAAATTATAGAGGAAGAGTTATCAAATAATGACTCCGAATACCCTACAACTAACTAAAGAAACTATACAACTTCGTAACACATTAAAATAGTCACTCTCTTGTTATAGATTATACAGGAAGAGGTGTGAAAGAAAGACTCTTGATATCCTATAACTAACTAAGGAAACTGTACAACGTTAGTCACACTTTCAAGCGGCACACTCTACGATACTCTATAACTAGCTGAAGAACCTATGTAACGCTCATGGGTCAGCCTCCCAAGTGTCACTTTACTTATGTATTAATACAGAAGAGGTTTAAGAGAGCTACTTCATACCTTTGAATTGACTATAGAAATTATACAACATTCGTAACACTTCCAAGCGTCACTCTTTTCTTATGGACTATACTTGAAGACTTATGAAATAAAAAATCCTGATAAACTATAACTACCTAAAGAACCTATGTGACGCTCGTAACTTTTCTGAAGTGTCACTTCATGCTTATAGATTACACAAGAATAGGTTTAAAACAAAGGCTCCTCATACCCTTGAACTGACTACAGATATTATACAACATTCGTAACACTCACTCTGTCGCACCCGGCTGCCATAGATTATAGAGGAAGAGTTCATAAATAAAGACTCTGGATACCCTATAACTAACTAAAGAAACTGTACAACGTTCGTAACACTTCCAAATAGTCACTCTCTGGTTATAGATTATACAGAAGAGTGGAAAAGAGTTGATTCTTAATACCACACTAGCTAAAGAACTCGTATAGAACGTCAGAATCGTTCCCAAGTGTCACTCTCTGCTTATAGACTATACAGGAGGATGTTTAAAAGAAAGACTACTCATACCCTTGAACTGACTACAAAAATTATACAACATTCGTAACACCTCCCAAGCATCAGTCTCTACTTATAGATTCTAGAGGAAGAGTTCTTAAATAAAGACTCCGAATACCCTATAAATAACTAAAGACTGACAACGCTCAGAATACTCACTTCATAATAGTCACTCACTGGTTATAGATTACACAGGAAGAGGTGTGAAAGAATGACTCTTGATATCCTATAATTATTAAAGAAACTGTACAAAGTTTGTCATACTTTCCAAGCGGCAATCTCTACTGATAGATTATATAAGAAGAGGTTTGAAACAAAGGCTCCACATACCTCGAATTCAACTACTTAAATTATACAACATTCGTAACACTCTGGCCATTACCCAGACTTATAGATTATACTATAAGAGTTCTGAAAGAAAAAGTCCTGATACCCTATAACAAATTCAAGACACTATACAATGCTCGTAACACTTCTAAAGCCACTTCGGTTACTGCATTATAACAGAAGACTCCTCAAAGAAAAGACTTCTAATATCCATGAAATTAACTAAAAGAAACTATACTAACTTTCTTCACACTTTCGAATCTTCATTCTCAACTTATAGATTATATGGGAAGAGGATTGAAAGACAGACTCTTAATACCTAATAACAAACTAAAGAAACTAGATAACATTCATAATAGTTGCCAAGCATCACTCTCTCCTTATAGACTATAGAGGAAGACATATAACACAAAGGCTCCTCATACCCTATAACTAGCTAAAGAAATTATATATGTTCAAAACAATTCCCGAGCGTGACTGTCTTCTTAGAGACCATACTGGAAGGGGTCTAAAAGAAAGGCTCCTCATCCCCTAAAACTGTCTAAAGAAATTATACAACGTTTGTAACACTTCCCATGGGTCACTCTCTACTTATATATTGTACAGGAAGAGTTCTGAAACAAAGACTCCTTATACCCTATAACTAACTAAAGAAACTATACAACGTTCGTAACACTCACACAAATAATAATCTCTAGTTATTGATTATACCATAAGAGGTTTGAAAGAAAGACTCTTGGCATCCTATAACTAAATAAAGAAACTAAAAAACGTTCATCACACTTTCCAAGCGTCACTCTCTACTTATAAATTATATGGGAAGAGGTTTCAAACAAAGACTCTTGATACCCTATAACAAAATCAAGAAACTATATAACTTGATGCGTACTTGGTTCTAAACGTCACTCTACGTAACTATAGACTATACGTAAGAGGTCTAAAGGAAAGGCTCCTTAGAACCAATAAGCGACTAAAGAAATTATACAATGTTGGCTCACTTCCACTAACTAAAGAAATTCTACAACTTTCATAATACTTCCAAATAGTCACTCTCTAGTTATGGATTATACAGGAAGAGGTGTGTAAGAATGACTCTTGATATCCTATAACTAACTATAGAAACTATATAATGTTCGTCACACTTTCCAAGAAGCACTCTCTACTGAAAGATTATATAGGAAGAGGTTCGAATGAAAGACTCTTGACACCCTATAACTAGCTAAAGAACCTATAGAATGTTAAGTAGCTGTTCCCCAGTGTCCCTGCAGCATAAGACGCTATACTCAAAGATGTTTAAAAGAAAGGCTACTCATACCCTTGAACTAACTACAGAAATTATACAACATTCGTAACACCTCCCAAGCGTCACTCTCTACTTATAGATTATAGAGGAAGAGTTCTGAAAAAAAGACTCTGAATACCCTATAACCAACTAAAGAAACTATACAACGTTCGTAACATTTCCTAATAGTCACCCTCTTCTTATAGATTATACAGGAAGAGGTGTGAAGGAATGACTCGTGATATCCTATAACTAACTAAAGAAACTACACAATATTCATCACTCTTTCCAAGCAACACTCTCTACTGATAGATTATATAAGAAGAGGTTTGAAAGAAAGACTCTTGATACTCTATAACTAGCTAAAGAACCTATGTAACGTTCGTAACTATTCCCAAGTGTTACTTTCTGCATATAGACTATACAGGAAGAGGTTTAAAAGCAAGGCTCCTCATACCCTTTAACTGACTACAGAAATTATACAACATTCGTAACACTTCCCAAGCGTCACTCTCTACCTATAAATCATACTGGAAGACTTCAGAAAGAAAAACTCATGATACCCTATAACTAACTAAAGAAACTATACAACATTCGTAACAATTCCAAAGCGTCACTCTCTAGTTATGGATTATACAGGAAGAGGTCTGAAAGAAAGACTCTAGATATCTTATAACTAACTCGAGGAAACTATCTGACTTTAGTCCACACTTTCCAATCCTCACTCTCTACTGATAGATTATACAGGAAGAGGTTTGAAAGAAAGACTTTTGATACCCTACAACAAGTTAAAGAACCTATATAACGTTCGTAACTGTTCCCAAGGGTCATACTATGATTATAGACTATACAGGAAGAGGTTTAAAAGAATGGCTCCTCATTCCCTTAAAGTGACTAAAGAAATTATACAACATTCGTAACACTTCCCAAGCGTCACTCTCTACTTATAGATTATATAAGAAGATTTCTGAAATAAAGACTCCTGATTCCCATTAAATAACTAAAGAAATTGTTTAACGTTCGTAATACTTCCAAATAGTCACTCTTTGGTTATAGATTATATAGGAAGAGGTGTGAAAGAAAGACTCATGATATCCTATAACTAACTAAGGAAACTATACAATGTTCGTCCCACTTTCCAAGCGGCACTCTCTACTAAAAGATTATAGCGGAAGACGTTTGAAAGAAAGACTCTTGACACCCTATAACTAGCTAAAGAACTTATAGAACATTCGTAACTGTTCCCAAGTGTTCCTCTGCCTTATAGACTTCTCTGAGGAAGATGTTTAAGCAGTACTCATACCCTTAGTGACTAACAAAATTACACAACATTCGTAACACCTCCCAAGCGTCACTCTCTACTTATAAATTATAGAGGAAGAGTTATCAAATAAAGACTCCGAATACCATATAACTAACTAAAGAAACTATACAACGTTCGTAACACATCCTAATAGTCACTCTCTTGTTATAGATTATACAAGAAGAGGTGTGAAAGAATGACTCTTGATATCTTATAACTAACTAAAGAAAATATACAATGTTCGTCACACTTTCCAAGCGACACTCTCTACTGATACTCTATAACTAGCTAAAGAACCTATGTAACGCTCATAACAGTTCCCAAGTGTCACTCTCTACTTATAGACAATACAGGAAGAGGTTTAAGAGAAAGGCTCCTCATACCTTTGAACTGACTATAGAAATTATACAACATTCGTAACACTTCCAAGCGTCACTCTCTTCTTATGGACTATACTGAAAGACTTATGAAATAAAAAATCCTGATAAACTATAACTACCTAAAGAAACTATACAATATTGTCATTCTTTGATTCAGAAGATTATCAGAAGAAGATTAAGAAAAGAAAGACTCTGAATATCTGCATAACTGAGAACTATACAACACATTGTTTTCCACATAGTACTATCTAATGATAGATATCTGGGGAAAGTTTGTAAAGAAAGACTTTTGATACCCTATAACTAGCTAATGAATCTATATAACGTTCGTAACTATTCCCAAGGGTCACATTATTCTTATTGACTATAAGGGAAGAGGTTTAAAGAAGGCTCTATATTTTTGCATCAGAACTTTTGCTTCTAGGAAATTGCACAACGTCGTAACACTTCCCAATCGTCACTCTCTACTTATAGATAATATAGGAAGAGTTTTGAAATAAAGACTCCCGATAACCTATAACTAACTAAAGAAACCGTACAACCTTCGTAATATTTCAAAATAGTCACACTCTCGTTTTAGATTATACAGAAAGATGTGTGAAATAAATACTTTTGATATCCTATAACTAACTAAAGAAAGTACACAATGTTCGTCACACTTTCCAAGCGGCACTCACTTTTGAAAAATTATACAGGAAGAGGTTAGAAAGAAAGACTTTTGACACCCTATAACTAAATTTGAAGGAACACATAAACGTTCGTAGCGTTCCCCAGTGTAACTCAACATAGACTATACGGGAAGGCGTTTAAAAGGCTACTCATACCCCTTAAACTGAATACAAGAATTATACAGCACGTTCGTAACCTCAGCGTGATCTCTACTTATAAGTGCTAGGAAGAGTTACGAAAGAAAAGCTAAGTGATACCCAATAACTAACTAAAAAAACTATACAACATTCGTAACACTTCCAAAGCGTCACCCTCTGATTATAGATTATACAGGAAGAGGTCTGAAAGAATGACTCTAGATATCCTATAACTAACTAAGGAAACTATACAACTTTCATCACACTTTCCAATCGTCACTCTCTACTGATAGATTATACAGAAAGGGGTTTGGAAGAAAGACTTTTGATACCCTATAACTAACTAAAGAAACTGTACAACTTTCGTATTCCAAATAATCACTATCTAGTTATAGATTATACAGGAAGAGGTGTGAAAGAAAGACTCTTGATATCCTATAAATAACTACAGAAACTATACAATGTTCGTCACACTTTCCAAGTGGCACTCTCTACTAATAGATTATATAGGAAGAGGTTTGGAAGAAAGACTCTTAATACCCTATAACAAGTTAAAGAAGTTATATAGCATTCATAATTGTTCCCAATTGTCACTCTCAGCTTATAAACTATACTGGAAGATGTTTGAAAGAAAGGCTACTCAAACCCTTGAACTGACTACATAAATTATACAACATTCTTAACACCTCCCAAACGTGACTCTCTACTTATAGATTATACAGGAAGGGTTCTAAAACCAAGAGCTCGAATACCTATAACTAACTAAGAAACTATACAACATTCGTAACACTTCGAAGCATCACCCTCTCGATTATAGATTTATACGGGAAGAAGTGCGAAAGAATGACTCTAGATATCTGCTCTTCTTCAGGAAACTATACATCTTTCATCACACTTTCAAATCGTCACTCTCTACTGATAGATTATACAGAAAGGGGTTTGGAAGAAAGACTTTTGATACCCTATAACTAACTAAAGAGAAACTGTACAACTTTCGTATTCCAAATAATCACTATCTAGTTATAGATTATACAGGAAGAGGTGTGAAAGAAAGACTCTTGATATCCTATAAATAACTACAGAAACTATACAATGTTCGTCACACTTTCCAAGTGGCACTCTCTACTAATAGATTATATAGGAAGAGGTTTGGAAGAAAGACTCTTAATACCCTATAACAAGTTAAAGAAGTTATATAGCATTCATAATTGTTCCCCGGTGTCACTCTGAAACATAAACTATCTTGGAAGATGTTTGAAGAAAGGCTACTGAGCCAGCAGGCCCGACTACATAAATTATACAACATTCTTAACACCTCCCAAACGTGACTCTCTACTTATAGATTATACAGGAAGGGTTCTAAAATAAAGACTCCGAATACCCTATAACTAACTAAAGAAACTGTACAACGTTCGTAACACTTCCTAATAGTCACTCTCTTGTTATAGATTATACAGGAAGAGGTGTGAAGGAATGACTCGTGATAGCCTATAACTAACTAAAGAAACTATATAATGTTAGTCACACTTTCCGAGCGGCACTATCTATTGATAGATTATACAAGAATAGGTTTGAAAGAAAGACTCTTGATACTCTATAACTAGCTAAAGAACCAATGTAACGTTTGTAACTGTTCCCAAGTGTCATTATTTACTTATAGACTATACAGGAAGAGGTTTAAAAGAAAGGCTCCTCATACCCTTGAACTGACTACAGAAATTATACAACATTCGTAACACTTCCCAAGCGTCACTCTCTACTTTCTGATTATACTGGAATAGGTCTGCAATAAAAACTCCTAATACCCTATAACTAACTAAAGAAACTATACAACATTCGTAACACTTCCAAAGCGTCACTCTCTGGTTATATATTATACAGGAAGAGGTATGAAAGAAAGAGTCTAGATATCCTATAACTAACTAAAGAAACTATACAACTTTCGTCACACCTTCCAATTGTCACTCTCTACTGATAGATTATACTGGATGAGGTTTGAAAGAAAGACTCTTGATACCCTATAACTTGCTAAAGAACCTATATAACGTTCGTAACTGTTCCCAAGTGTCACTCTCTGCTTATAGACTATACAGGAAGAGGTTTAAAAGATAGGCTATTCATACCCTTGAACTGACTACAGATATTATACAACATTTGTAACACCTCCCGAGCGTCACTCGCTACTTATAGATTATAGAGGAAGAGTTCTAAAATAAAGACTCCGAATACCCTATAACTTACTAAAAAAACTGTACAACGTTCGTAACACATCCAAATAGTCAGTCTCGGATTGTATATTATGTAGGAAGAGGTGTCAAAGAAAGACTCTCGATATCTTATAACTAATTAAAGAAACTATACAATGTTCGTCACACTTTCCAAGCGGCACTCTCTACTGATAGATTATTGATGAGTCAAAAACTCATTTAATTTTTAATCCATTTTTCTAATTTAAATGACAATATGAATGCTGATTAATATGCAGAAATATGTATATTTTACTCAAATATAATTTTGCAGAGAGAATTATAGCAGAATCGAAGCAACGATAACCGGAAAAACTAGTCTAATAAGCGGGTAAAGTCGCGGTGAGAATTGAAGTCGCAGCATGGTTCTTCATTTCAGTTAATTCCAGGTCACGACACCCACCAAGACTAGTCTTGAGGAAGAAATGAAAGGCTGCATCAAGCCAAGTCGCGACAGAAAAGTGAGGTTGCGACCAGAAATACTAAGGCACCTAGAAATAGATGTTGCGACGAAGGAAGAGTTGCTAAGACAGAAGGAACATTCAAGGAAGAATCTGAGGTCATGACGCAATTTGTAATTAGTGACGCCAAATATGAAGGCGACTTCAGTGCAACATAAACTTGAGGTCGCGATGATGATCGATTGATGAAGCCATAAATGAGGTCTCTGCAGGAAAATTGAAGTTGCATCTAGTTCTTAATTGAAAGACTCAATTCAAGGTCGCGACGTGCTTTTGAGGTCACGACATGATACAAAGACAAGCGGTCTCCACATGGAGGGTTTTTAGGTTGCGACTAATCATTCAGGTCGCAACTATATTTAAGCAACTAGGACAAAAACCTATCAGAAAAAGAGCAACCATAAGGTCGTGACACCATTCTATGGTCGCGACTTGAAATAGAGGCTGAAGCAAGGAAAATGATTGAAACAAAAAAAAAATTAGGGGTTGCAACCAGAAGGAAGGCAAGTAAGGGTCAGCAAAGGCAAAGACAAAGACTGGTAATTGAGACAAAGATGCAAAGATGATTGAGACAAAGATGATGGTCGCCACAAAGATGATTGGTGTCGCAACTAAGTACATGTAATTGAGACAAAGACAAAGGGTCAGCAAGGTAACAAAGAGGTCGTGACGTGCTTCTAAGGTTGCAACCAGGAACATCGACGGAACTAAGAAGGACCTATTGTGACAAAACGTTGAGGTTGAGACTAAATGTAAAGAATTCAAGGTCGCGACATGCTTTTGAGGTCGCGATTGGAAAAGCTGTGATCAAAGAAATTACTTAGTCGCAACCTGTTATCAACGTCGTGACAAGAAACATTGATGAGGACAGAAGCTCAAACAAAGAAGTCACAGCCAGAAAAAGAAGTCATGACCTATAACTAAAGACATGGCCATAGAAATATGGTCATGACACGAAATAAATTCATGACATGAGAATCTGTGAGAAAGCGAAAAACCCAGTCACGACTCCATTTTGAGGTCGTGACTTAAAAACAGTGAACTGGGCCTTTCTTTTAGGAAACCCAACTGTTTCGGGAATAAGGCCTCCACTCTTTCGACAGCCATGGGCCAGCCCTTACTTTAGTAAGCCAAGCTCCGTCTTCATACCTTAACCGGGAAGAGGAGAAGGACTCACAGATATTTTTAGAATAGATTTTTTATTATTTTTCTTTTTTATTTTCTTTTCTTGATCTCAACTAATGACTTCAGAACGACAGCCTACATTTCTAAATTTCGATTTTCTTACAATTATCATTCAATTAATGGAGTCCACAATTTCTTGAATTGCTCTTTTCTCAAATTATTACAATGTTATAGTAGTGTACTTGATCAATTATCCATTGTCGATTCAGAATGCAAGATTTAGAATCAGCCACTATATTGGATTTACTGCTAAGCATAATTTTTCTTAATTACTAGAGAAATACTTGGATTGGAATTTATTTGATTGATGTTGTTCTTGAATAGATAAGTTCCCAATGGTAGCAAATGATACCATTTCAAGGATTGTTTCCTCAAGCCCGATTTCTAGAGGCCCTCGCGTGACATGTAGAGACTTAGATTCCTAAGAGTCAGGGAACATTCCACTCAGGTATGATATACTACCATTGATGTACTACTAAGCTTTGAAAGTTCACCTCGATAAATTCCCTATTCACTCCTAATTGATGTTAGAGGGGAAAATTTATCAATGTAAATGATCAGAGACTTCACCTTAATATGAGGGGAAGTTCTGACCGTGTTAGCGGAAACTAATCATGGAAGTGGAAGAACCATTGGGATGAAGGATGAGTCATCAATTGAGTTGTAGTTTTGCAAGAACCCCGCAAAGGGAAGCAGAAATCATAAAGCCTCAAGAAACGGGTGAAGTATTAAGAAAGAAAATACCCATCTCTTGCAAAGGTCAAAATACAAGTAATAGTTGGGATCCTCGTTTTGAGAAAGCAGAGGCCTCTAAACTTGAATATGGAGAAATCCAATTGCATTATAAGGCATCTCGACAAATGCACATCCAACAACAAAATAGGAGTAAATGAATATTAATGCAGAATCAATAAGCCACAAGCATTCTCCTTGATAGTCTTCACTTCTCATAGAGAACTGATTCAATCCAGTAATTGAATTTTTTATTTTTTTAGCTTATCACACTGACTTTGCATCATCCGCATACCCCAGACTATTATCTTCTAGATTAAACGATCAATTTCCATTCGAGTCCAAATGTGGACATTAAGTAATAAGTAGTTGATTCCAATTCACAATCTGAATGATATCTCGGGATTTACGCCCATTTACTACGTATGATCTATGCACTTAGCGTTCTAGATTAAAACCATTTTCTCAAATTAAGCAATATAATGTACTTTATCAACTATATCCAACAAGTCCAAGTAGACAAAGATGCAAGAGAATTGTAAGGATCTTCAGAATCATGTTAATTTGAAGGTTTTAGTCTATATTCAAGAAGTTTTATGGCGCTGCTTCCTGGGATTGAAAGAATTTGACAAATCAATATTCCACCAAAAGAGAAATGCTAATTTGGACATTTTTCTTGAATTTTACAAAAGAAACACAAAAATAGTTTACTGGAAGTGGCTGCACAAACCAAATTATCTTTGAAAGCTTAATCGGTTAGGAATTATTCATTAATACTACTCAATCTCATGTAATCTGAATGTATGTCCATTTCGTGAAGGTATTCACAAGAAGCTGTGAGTCGACTGCCTCTACTTCTTGATACTAAGCTGGAAAGAACACTGAGGAATGTGAGGTAGGTAAAAAGAGCAAAGGAGGCAACTACGTGCGTATGAGAATTAATTGGGATAAATAACAGAGACAGCAACAAAGAAACTTCCAAAGGCAAGATACTTGCGGAGATTCTCTACACTCACATCCAGAAGAACACTAACAGCACAACTCCGCTGTGGAAGCCAATAACTTGAATGAACCGGGCCTTTGATCACAATGACCCGCAGCATCACCCCATGGGCCACTCTGCAACAGACCCTAATGAGCACTGGTAGATTCCTCAGATGTCACATCAGAAGTTGAATGGTGTAAGACCGTATGATCAAGCCAACTCTTCCCTTTTCTCGAGACATCGAACCACCCGATTCATCTCACCATATACTAAAGGAATACTGAGGAGCCGTGGCTTATCTTCGTAGATTCTTCCCCTCTCACCTCCGTGAGAAGGCTGAAGAGATCACTGGTGGTTCAATCAAGGAAGATGGCCTATATAGCTTCAGAGAGGCTTAAGACTGTTGAAGAGACGCCTATGCATCAGAGCATCTCAAGACAAATATCTTCTACCACTCCATGAATTTTACATTCATATGGTTTAATCTAAGAGCATAAATTCTAGAAGATACATATTATGAATGTAAAAGGAAATCAAATGTTACCAACTAAAAAAAAATTAAAACAAAATCAATTACTCGATCTAATCAAGCCTTCTAAGAGAAATGAACACTATCGTGGAGGCAATCGTGGAAACAAACAATTTCAGATTAATATTCATTAGTCTATTTTGTTACTGGATGTGGATTTGTCAAAGTGTGACTTCAATGGCACTGAATCTCTCCATATTCACCGGTTAGAGGCCCTCGCTTCAAAGACAAGGATCTAACCACAGCTACTTGTATTTTTTACCTTCAGAAGATCCGGTATTTCCTTCAATACTTCACTCATTTCGAGACTCGCAAATTTCAAGCCTTCAGAGTTATCAAAACTTCTATAACTCCAATTGACACCATCCTTTAAAATTTAATGGTTCTTCCCTTCTTGATTAGCTTTCGTTAACATTGGCCTAGAACTTCCCCCCATTGCGTGAAGTCTCGATCATTTACATTGATAAATTTTCCTCCAACATTTACGAGTGAATAGAATTTATCGAGGCGAACTTTCAGGAGCGCATAGTTCATCAATGGTAGTATATCATACCCACAAGTGGAACGCTCCCAACTCGTGAATTCGCCTTCAGACACGCAGTGGCCTTCTGAAATGAGCAGAAACAACTTCGAATGGTATCATTTGCTACCATCAAACTCAACGGTCTAAGAACAACATCAAATCCAAATAAATTCAACCAAATATTTCTTTAAATGATATAACACCCAGAATCCAATCTAGTGAAACTGCTTCCAAGCATTAAAATACAATCGACAATGGATCATTGATCAAGCAGACCCACCGTAATTGTAATGTCAGAAAGAACTAATCAAATTTGTCCAGACTCCATTAATTTAAAAGCAAGAATTGTAAGAGAAAATCATACATTTAAATCCACCATATTTCTACACGTGTCATCGGTCATCTTAAAAAGAAAATAAAAATATATTCTGTAAAAATATATTGCTGAGTCCTTCTCCTCTTCCCGCCTAATGTAAGATGAGTCGTTTACTATAATTGATATGGCTATTTATAATCATTCAAAATCAGCCCTATCTCCAAGCTCCGTGGATTTCAAGAAAGGTCTTTCATCGCTTTCTGCCACAATCTCAAAATGGAGTCGACTCGCTCTTTCGCTTTCTATCGTATTCTCGCGTCGCAACCTCTATTTTAGGTCGTGACCATATTTCTATGGCCATAAGTTCCTACAGCTCTAGTCATGACTTTTTTCTCTCGACCGTGACTTTGTTCGAGCTTCGTCTTCATCAATGTTGTTTCTTGTCATGACGCTGATAACAAAGTTGCGACTCAGTAATTCTTCGATCACATGTTTTTTATCGCACTTCAAAATCACGCCGCACTTAATTCTTTTTTGATGGTCTCAACCTCCTGCTAAGATGCGGTAACGCCCGAACCTTGCAGTCCGACCAATCATGATCCAAACTGAGCCCGGACGCGAGACCATATACTGGGACTCTTTACCTGGAATTTTTTTTCTAAACCAAACTTGTACCTGTGGGTATGGCCCACATCCTATAACAGAATCAAAATATTATATACATATAACTGAGTCCCATTTACAAATACATAACTATACTTAATATAATCAGAGCATGAACCACAATGTAGAAACTTTACAGGTGTCAGCCCAACTGCGCTTACGTTTGTCGACGCCTTCCCGTACCTACACTGATTAAACCCGTACAAGCTTTACGCTTTAAAGGAAACATATCTTATAACTTATACTAATGCACAAGCATTTGGGGATCAATCATAATAAACTTATAAATGCAAATGATATCAAAATCATCATGAATTCATATAATCCAATATATACCAGGTCGATCATATTCAGCAAACTTAGACATACACGTATGCACATCCAATTCATCTCTTTCATAACTCATGGATTTTCTGATTTCGTGTCGTTCCTTCTATGTCATCAAAACAATTCGTCTACCAGACTGGTGGGACTTTAACGTAATGCTTATGTCTCCCATAAGATCCATATTTGTTACCCGATTCCTTATAAAACTGCGACGAACTTATACTTACAACAATCTTATACTTACTCAGAATTACTAATTTAATACAAGACTTTATCCTTCTCGGATCTTATACCCATGACAAAACTTATTCTATCCTGGTCTTACTTATAGCGCAGATCTTATTCTTATTCAGATTTATACCAGACCAGCCATACATGTACTTTACGCTTATCTCAAGCTTACTTATTTCGATCTCCCGTAGAGTTGCGTAACCTATGCTTATACAAAGGTACTTAAACACGCATTGATACTACACTATCTCCGATCTCCCGTAGGAGTTTATGCAATTTATATACTTATCCTACTGAGTTTACACTTGTTCTGAAAAACCCAGGTAATACGCAAATTTAACGCATAATGGATTAGCTTAATCCTAATTTTGTAATGAGTACTGCAAGTACTACTGATCAATGTCCGTCATATCAACCTGTTTGGTATCATATCCCACACACCAGTTTTAATTATACCTATACTCATAATTTATACTCGTGAGGGTACCATGAGTTTATCCTTATTCTGCTTATACGAGATACTCAGAGTACTATAGAAATCGATCAACATAGAGTACCACCAGAGGTACTCATAATCTAATCGATACGTGAGGAAAATTCGGGAGGTACTACAAAACTTATATTAGCACAGATCTTTATACTTGTACTACGTATCTATCCTTTGATCTGCATTTTATTCTAATGGTAAATTACAGAGTTATTCGCATTTTTGCATCTTATCGTATTATTACTTGAGCATATACATGTATTGGATTTTATACAATGTATTACAGAACCTATACATGCATTTAAGATTCACATATGTCTTAACAGTATATACTCTGTCTTACTTCGACTTATAATCGGCCCACACTAATATCTGTGCACATGACTTATTCTCATTTTGATCTGGTACTGTTCAAGGCACTATTATCATTTTACTGATCTTATTCTCTCTTTTGCTACAAGGTGACTCAGAGAGGTAACATGTCGAACATATTAGGATCATATCACATACCAGTCTGATCGACTTATTACGTATACCATTAGTCTTTCTGAGAATGCATCATGATTCATTATACTAAGACTGTGAGGCAATGAATCGGGACTTTTACTCATTTTGCATAAACTAATTATTTTATATCGATACGAGCATCTGTATACTCACCGCTATATTTATATTTATCGATAATAGAGTACCCTTTAGTACTAATGGACTTATACTTATTCTAGACCTCCCGTAGAGTTGCGTGTTTTCCTTATGAAAACTTATACTTATAATGCACGCATGTTCATTCTGACTTCCAGCAGTTACGTAGCTTAATCAAATACGTGAGCAATTGCGAGGGGTACGATGTAACTTCTAATCGTGAGACAGCACTGCAGTGCATCGACGTAACTTGACCTGGCGCAGCAAAGATCTATGAAATACACAGAACAAATACGAGGTACCCAGAGGTACAATAAACATATACAGAAATGAGGTATCTCGCATCTTACCATATTCAATTGCTCTATTCATAAGAGTCTTATCATATAATCATTTGACGGCTTTCTGCACTTTCGCATTTAATGAAGAGAGATAAAGACAATAATAAAAGACCGAAGGTACAAGATAAAGATCGGAGCCGTAGCATGTGCTGTGAGTGCCAAAGCACCGATGAGAGAGTGTCATCGCACTAATCGTGAGAGTACCGGCACTAATCGAGTACCAAAGTACTAATGTGCCACACGCATCGAGAAAGTCGTCGTGACTAATCAGAGAGAGTACCGCACATGTGCCGAAGCACTGGCCGAGAGTGCCATGCCATTCAATAACTGGTCTTAGCAAGCCACACTATATGAGTTCAATAACTCGACTCATCTATAATAGACATTGCGAGCCACATTACGCCAGTTTCGACAGATCATATTCCATATACTGGTAAGGCATGGTTAAGTAATGTAATCACCTTATTCGTATTCCTCTTATTTCATGAGTCTACTACCTAGGAATTGGAATCAATCCAATCGATCACCCAACTCAAGTTATGGCATTTTATTTAACTAGCCTGCTTACCGATTTCCACCGAGGAACAGTTTGAAATATTAATTTCATGTTCTGTTCCATATTTGACACTGGTTCTTTGTGCCCTATAAATCTAAGGATGCTATGTTCATTCAACTGAATCACCCAATTTGTTAACCTAATCTTGCCACGTCCGAAACAACCCTACTACTCTATGTTCAAAGTCGAACTAGAATTTTTCTCAGATAATGCCTTACTTTATGAATTTTTAAATAGACTAGATTTAAGATACCTTTCTGTTTGTTTTTCTCTGGTTCTCCTTGAAGTCCATTTAGCCACTCTGAATCACTCAACCTGATAAGAAATGAGGAAGTATGGCAAAATAATTTAAACCGGTCAAACTGAAAACATACTGTGGTTGTAATGCAGACAAGTCTAACTCAGACTTATTAAGTCGCCAAAATGACCAGAATGTTGTACCGGTACAGTTCAAATTGTACTCCAGACAAGTCTCCGAAAGTACCCAAAATGTTTTTCTCCTTTTTTTCCATATATTGATCCCAATTCAACTCTATTTTTACACCTCAAACCATTTCAAAGTCATCTTATAATCACTTTTCTACTCAAACACTTCAATTTCATTTCCTTCAAAACCTTTTCCATTAATCTCTCCTAATATCATTCTAATACGGGTTACCACCCATATACAAAACCAAGTAATAAGATTTGTTGTGTGGCTCATCAAAACCCCAACTCACTCAATAATCATGAACTAAATAAATAAAGAAGTGACCACAATTATCTTGTTCCTCAAGAACAACCAATTTCAGAAATCTAAGGTTAGGATGCAATTTTATCAAAACCCTAGATTTTAGAGACAAGAGATGCAACTAAATCAAGCCCACTTCATGTGATCCATACAAATCCATACTCAAAGTAGGTTTCCATACCTTTTCGTCTCTCGCTCTCCTCTTCTTCTTCTCTTCTTCTTCTCTCTTCTCTCCCTCCTCTTCCTCTCCTTCCTCCACGTTTTTTCCTCCCACAATGGTATCCAATTGGTTCCAATCATTTTGTTAAGGCCTTGTTCGTCCTGCATAAAACCCATTTGGTTTTTAAATTTTCTTATTTGGGCTTTTTTGCCCATAACTCTTTCTATTTATAAACAAACTTTCCTTTATTTCATTTCGCTCAAACTTTGTCAACTATGACTTTTCGTCCCTTTTTGGACATATCACACCATCCCAACTCAGAAATTGGCCTACTTTGTTTCGCATTTAAATCATCAAACAATCAAATTATGCCACAAAATACCCCAAACATGTCTAAAAAACCACTGCGTATATTCTCTGGTGTTACAACATGTACTTAGTTGCACCTGAATCTGCATGTCATGACTCTTTCTTCACCTTGGTCAATTCTCTTTGTCTTTGGTCTCACATGTACTTAGTTGCGACACCGATCATCTCTGTGGCAACCTTCTATCCTCATCAAGCATCGAATTTTTGGGCCATGATCGGGAAAACCGTCGCGACCTCAATTGATATTCTCGCTCCTTCCGTCGCAACCCTATTTTTTTAGTTGCAATCATTTTCCTCATTTCAACCTTTCGTTTCCCGTGTCGCGACCACAAAATGGTGTCGCGAATCTTACGGTCGCTTCTTTTTCTCTCGATAGTAGGTTCATCTCAGCCGTTTAAATGTAGTCGCGACCAATGATTAGTCAGCAAACCGAAAAACCTCCATGGAGACCCTTTGTTCGCTTTCATGTCACGACCTCTGCAAGCATGTCGCGACCTTGACCGAGTCTTCAACTAAGAACTAGTTAAAACCTAACTTTCCCCAGACCCCATCTATGGCTTCACCAACCGATCATCGTCGTGGACTCTCAAGTTTATGTCAGTGGACCCAAGGCCGCCTTCATTCGCATCGTGACCCCAAATCGTGTCACGCCCTAAGATTCTTCCTAAATGTTCCTTCGTTTCAAGAACTTCCTCGTCGCAACATCTATTTCTCGGGTCATTTTAGTATTTCTCAAGGTAAACTCACTTCTGCTGCGACTCGCTTCGATGCAGCCTTCCATTTCTTCCTCAAGACTACCTTGCAGGGTGTCGACTGAATTAACTAAAGGAAAAAATCCTTGTCGGGCGACTTCAATTCTCAATCGACTCACTACGACAGAGTGGCTCTTTCCCGGTTCACCGGGCTTTCGACTCCGGTATAATTCCTCTCAGAAATTATATTTGAGCAAAATGTCCATATTCTGCATATTAATCAGCATTCATATTGTCATTTCAATTAGAAAAAATGCTTCAAAATTAAATGAGTTTTTTACTCACCAATTATACGGACAGAGGTTTGAAAGAAAGACTCTTGATACCCTATAACTAGCTAATGAACCTATATAATGTTTGTAACTATTCCCAAGTGTCACTCTCTGCTTATAGACTATATAGGAAGAGGTTTAAAAGAAAGGCTACTCATTCCCTTGAACTGGCAACAGAAATTATACAACATTCGTAACACCTCCCAAGCGTCACTCTCTACTTATAGATTATACAGGAAGAGTTCTAAATAAAGACTCCGAATACCCTATAACAAACTAAAGAAACTGTACAACGTTCGTAACACTTCCAAATAGTCACTCTCTAGGTATAGATTACACTAGAAGAGGTGTGAAAGAAAGTCTCTTGATATCCTATAACTAACTAAAGAAATTATATCGTTCACACACTTTCCCAACCCACTCTACCCAGATTCAAGAAGAGGTTTAAAAGAAAGACTCTGATACTCTAGTAATTAGCTGAAGAACCGATAAGCCCATAAATTATTCTAGTGCTTCAACTAAATTTATGTAATTATACAGAAGAGGTTTAAGAAAGGCTCACACCTCAACTGGACTACAAAAATTATATTAGCTCAATCGTAACACTTCCCTGCCGCCACTTACTCTATAGATTATACCCGGAAGAGTTCTAGTTAAAACTCTGCACTATAAATCAACCACAACGGTGGCAGACATTTGGCTGCCTTCCAAAGTCAGCCACTGCTATAGATTATACAAGAGGTCAAAGAAAGACTCTGATATCCTAGTATATAACTAACTAAAGAAACTATACAACTTTCATTACACTTTCCAATCATCACTCTCTACTGATAGATTATACGTGATGAGTAAGGCTTGGAAAGAAGACTTAATCTGAATCAGGCTAAAGAACCAATATAACGTCACAGAATCACCCTAAGTATCACTCTCTCTGCCATAGACTATACAGGCAGAGGTTTTCAAAAGAAAGGCTACCCATACCCTCGATCGACCATTAAATTATACAACATTCGCACACTTCCTGCCACTCTACTTATATATTATAGAGGAAGAGTTCTGAAATAAAGACTCTGAATCCCTATAACTAACTAAAGAAACTATACATAGTTCGTAACACTTCCAAATAGTCACGCTCTGGTTATGGATTATATAGGAAGAGGTGTGAAAGAAAGACATTTTATATCCTATAACTAACTATAAAAATCATACACTGTCACTACACTTTCCGAGCGACTTCTCATCGATAGATTATATAGGAAGAGGTTTGGAAGAAAGACTCTTAATACCCTATAACAAGCTAAAGAAGCTATATAATGTTCGAAATTGTTCCCAAGTGTCACTCTCTGCTTATAGATTATACAAGAAAAGGTTTAATAGAAAGGCTTCTCATACCCTTGAACTGACTACAGAAATTATACAACATTCGTAACACTTCCCAAGTGTCACTCTCTACTTACAAATTATGCTGGAATAGTTATGAAATAAAAAATACTGATACCCTATAACTAATTAAAGAAACTATACAACATTCGTAACACTTCCAAAGCGTCACTCTCTAATTATATATTATACAGGAAGAGGTGTAAAAGAAAGACTCTAGATATCCTACAACTAACCAAAGAAACTATACATCTTTCATCTACACTTCATCAAGCCACTCTAATGACAGACATAATGTGACGAGGTGAAAGAAGACTCTGAGACCCTATAACTAGCTAAAGAACCTATATAATACCTGTGAATCAGTTCCCAAGTGTCGCCTCATAATTATACAGAAGAGGTTTAAAAGATAGCTACTCATACCCTTGAACTGACCACACACAAATATTTATACAAATATCATGTTACACCCGGCTGGTACTCATGCTACTACAGATTATGAGGAGAGTTCAAAATAAAGACTAATGTTCCCATAACTAACTAAAAACTCGTACAATGTTCGTAGAATAATTTCAAATAGTCACCTCTAGGTATATATTATACAGAAGAAAAACAAAGAAAGACTCCTCGATATCTCTAATCTATTAAATAAACATACATGTTCATCATATTTGCTTTGCACAATCTACCCTACAGATTATATGGGAAGAGGTTTGAAAGAAAGACTATGATACCTATAATCATAATGAACCTATAACGCATAACCCTAAGTGTCACCGCCAGGCTATACAGAAGAGGTTTAAAAGAAAGGCTACTCATACCCTCGAACCGGGACTACGTAAATTATACAACATTCGTAAATACTCCAAAGCTGTCACTCTAATTATATATTATACGGGAAGAGGTGTAAAAGAAAGACTCTGATGACCCACAAATCCAACCAAAGAAACTATACATCTTTCATCACACTTTCAAATCAGCTACTCTACCGCCATATTTGCATGTGATGAGGTTTGAAAGAACGACTCGAGACCCTATAATCAAAGAACCTACATAATGTCATAATCATTCCTAAGTAACATCAAGGAGTAGACTATACAGAAGAGGTTTAAAAGATAAAGTTACCTATAACCTTTAAATGACTACAAGTATTACATTAATATCTGTTTACACCTCCTAAGCGCTTACCGCATTGATATTATAGAGGAGGAGTTCGAAAATAAAGACTCCGAATACCCCATAACTAACTAAAAAAACTATACAATGTTCGTAACACTTCTAAATAGTCACTCTCTAGGTATATATTATACAGGAAGATGTGTCAAAGAAAGACTCTCGATATCCTATAACTAATTAAAGAAACTATACAATGTTCGTCACACTTTCCAGTTTTCTTTATAACTCACCATAGATTATACGGAAGCAGGTTTGAAAGAAATGACTATTATCTTATAATCTATTAATAACCTATATAATGCTCATAACTATTCCCAAGGCGCTCTCTATAGGCAATACAGGAAGAGATATAAAAGAAAGGCTACTCATACCCTTGAACTGACTACAGAAATTATACAACATTCGTAACACCTCCCAAGCGCCACTCTCTACTTATAGATTATACAGGAAGAGTTCTAAATAAAGACTCTGAATACCCTATAACTAACTAAAGAAACTGTACAACATTCGTAACACTTCCAAATAGTCACTCTCTAGGTATGGATTATACTGGAAGAGGTGTGAAAGAAAGTCTCTTGATATCCTATAACTAACTAAAGAAATTATACAATGTTCGTCACACTTTCCAAGCAGGCTCTCTACTGATAGATTATACAAGAAGAGGTTTAAAAGAAAGACTCTAGATACTCTATAACTAGCTAAAGAACCGATGTAACGTTCATAAATATTCCCGAGTGTCAATCTCTACTTATAGACTATACAGGAAGAGGTTTAAAAGAAAGGCTCCTCATACCCTTGAACTGACTACAAAAATTATACAACAATCGTAACACTTCCTAAGCGTCACTCTCTACTTATAGATTATACTGGAAGAGTTCTGGAATAAAAACTCCTGATACCATATAACTAACTAATGAAACTATACAACATTTGTTACACTTCCAAAGCGTCACTCTCTGTTATAGATTATACAGGAGGAGGTCTGAAAGAAAGACTCTAGATATTCTATAACTAACTAAAGAAACTATACAACTTTCGTCACACTTTCCAATCATCACTCTCTACTGATATATTATACAGGAAGAGGTTTGAAAGAAAGACTTTTGATACCCATTAACTAGCTACGGAACCTATATATGTAAGACCCGATAAATTCCAATTTCTGGATAAATGGCAAAATCAGAATTTCGTTACAAAATTGTACTTCTGCTAAAATTCAAAATTTGCTTCTCTGATCTCTTGATGATGAAGATATTTCACCGTTGGAATCGCTCTCAACGGCTTAGTATGTCGATCGTCATTTAATTCGAGATAAATTTAATTTACACGCTGGTGACATCGCTTCGTGCCGTGGAAACGATTTTCGATGTGACAAAAAGTCGCATATAACACGTGAATCTTATGCCAAGTGGAATGAGTAGAGAAAGATGAAAATGGACTACCGATAAAAATAATGTAAAAAACTGAAAAAGACATAATTGTATTAATGGAATGTTTTAAGTTAGAGAAAGCCAAAATAGCAATAGTGCTTAATTTCTCCAATTAAAAGTAAGTAATCAAAATGGAATGAAGAAGGAGGATGCAGTGAGTTGAAGAATGTGTTTTTAGAGAGAGAACATCCGACTTTCAAAATATCGCGATCCACCGTCTAAGCTCCGCAAGAAGGAAAGCCGCTTCTATGCTGAGAGGCCCACGTGTGAACCCGCTGGTGTTTTGACATACTCGTGAGGTGGGCTTCTCCCTACTTGGGTTTGCCCTTTATTGCCATCTTGTTACCTTTTTTGAGTTGAAATGAGGTCTGGAGGTCATTTTCGATTGGGTCCCAAATCTCGACCCTAAATTATAATTTTTGAAACTAATGGACAGTCTGTGGAGGCCATTTTTAATCGTTTGTGATGGGCATGTTGAAATTATGTATTGTGGTGCTTTGTATGTATAGGCTCAGACACATGGAAATTCTGAGTTCACAAAGTGAACCAATCCATCAAGGATTTTTCGGAATAAGAATCGAGGGTTTCACTATTCCTAATAGTGTTCACAAAATAAATTTTGTGAATTATCAGAGTCATCTTAGTAATCAAGTATAATTTATTTGCATGGATCATTAGCCCATGAGCTAATTTTGATGTGATGAAATGCTAAATCAAGACAACATTATCAGCATTTTGCACTCTTTATGTGAATATATGCATGTTTATATATTTCACAGAAAGCATAGATCAGAATGGGAATTGGCATCATAATCTGGCATAATCGACAATCTTAGGACGATAGGGAGGAGTGCAATGAGATGAGTCTAGGGAGAAAATGGTTTCTGAGGCTGTCTAAAAATTACATCATCTGAGGGTAGTCCATACCAAAATACCAACCCGCCTGAGACGCACCCCAATCGATATACACCCAGGGTAATCCATAAATAACATCAACTCTGTCTGAGACTCACCAATCTGATATACATACATCCAGGGGCTGGTCCCAGCCAAATAAACATAATAATTCTCATGAGGCCAGTAGTGAGGAGAAGAGAATCTAAGTATGAGATGGTCGCTAGACATTCATGTAGGATCATGCATTTTCGGAACTGAAGTTACTTGGAGCATTGCATGAATTTTAGGTGGAGAGTAGCCCACTTTGCAGATTCAAACACTACATTAAACAACTCTATCGAGGATACTTATTTTACAGTATAGTGGACATGAGAGATAAATGCCCTAAAGACTAGCTTGTAAGAGAGCCTAATGTGGCTTCGGCGGTTCTACATGTGCACAGGGAACATTCATGTTAATATGGGTTACAGAGTAAACAATCAACTCTAGAAAGTCGATATATATATTGATGAGTAGTGTTAACAACCCAAGCTGGCCTGTACCATGATGTTTGCATGTTGTATACAGTTTTGTATTCGCAGCTCCCAAAGACAGTGAGACTTCGCCGATTGTGAAATGCCTAAGCTACCCAACATTCACGAGCATTCACCCGCCGAGGGGTAGTCAACCCATCCCCGTGCCTTGGGCGCCAGCCAGCATCGTAGAGCTTATATCAATACCTATGGAGCCTCTGGTTCGGTATCCATCACCACTGTATTGATACCGCTAGTATGAAATTTACTCAGTAGGCTGAACTTAACAAAACTAGGACACTACATGTGTTTTGTGTGCTTTGACGTACCTGTTGTTTGAATGATGTTACAAACATGTCAGATATGTTATAATGTTCTATAGCTTAGTGATTAAAGACTTTAGTATATCGAAAATGCTCGGGAGTTTTTTACAAAGGTAAAAAAAAAAAAAACTGAAATAAAGAGAAGAATGTCACAATTAATGTTTCTTACAAGAAACTTAAAGAAAATTGAATAAAACAAATTTTTATAAATTATTAGAGTATTCTCAAAAGAGGTGACTAAGATTTGGCCACCGGAAATAAATGGAAAAAAACGAAACAAAAGATATGCGTAACCCGAAATGGGCTACTACCCATCGAGCATAAGGCGTGCATGCCGCCAAGCAGGCGCCGCCCCAGAGCAGCAATGCGCGCAGGTCGGGAGGAAAGGCTGCCAGGCTTAGCTGGCGAGGCATCAGCGCTGGACGCCGGCACGTGGCGACGCAAGACAGGGCGCAGGATCATGAGTACACACAGCATACGCGCTACCATGGTACGGCAAATACAGCGCCACACAGCCGCAGGTCAATGTTATGCACTTGTGCACGCACTGTTGACGGTTTTGACTCGCATCGTTCCCGAAGTCATTTGACACCGCTCGCGAACCCTGGCTCATGAACACTCATCAAAATTTGTTCGGAAAAAAAAAAATTTTAAATAAATAAAAATCAACAATGAGCTAAAATTCGAAATAAAATTTCAAAACATTTTTGTCGATCAAAATGATTTGTTTCAAAATGAAATTATGTCTCGCATTGCTTATGAATGCAAGGACTTGGTATATGAACTAATTGTAAAAGAATTGAACATCGGGCCTGTGTTTGATACTTTAGATAGATTGGTATTTAACTACCATTTGAAATTGTGATCGTAATTGTCGCTGTAGGGAAAATTATACGCACGGTGTAACGTATAGGAAAAGGGTGAATGCTACAAGAACCACACCTGTATTTAGACACCAAACAAACAAGAAAGTTTAAACTTTATTGAAATAAAACAAATTCGAGTGGTTGGAATAGGCACACTTGTGCTGAATCCGGCCGGGCCTATGGTCACAAGCTCATTAGTAATTGGCAGCGTGCATTGCTAGTTGATCAAAATGAAAATTAAATATCTTGCTGCCAATGGAAATAATGTGAGATGGCTAGTCGAGGACGAGGACGTAGAGGAGTCCATCAGGTGGCACCGGGTCGACACCACCAAATATTTGATACATTGATCTAATCACACATATAAATTTATAACATTGCTACAAAAGACTATTAACTAATCCTCGCAATAATGCTATAAAACTTGTTAAGACAACATTGATAAATTGTTATGGATCGTAAAACACCTATTCAAATTTAAGACTTATTATCCATGACTGCTGTCTAACTTCAAGATAAAACCATTTAACTGGAAAGTTTTAACTATCATGTTGATTTAAAAAGATATTTTGTAAGAGAAACCATTTTCGTGGTTTGATCCAAAGATACTCAGCAACAAACATATAATAAATAATCAGACATCATCCCACAAGAGACTCAAGAATTTTAAAATCAACTACCCTAACTACTAAGCTCCATACTATTCGATCTGACATTTATAATGATTTGCTTTGAAAGCTTGAAAATACGATGTAAAAGAAAATATCAATACAATAATCTAAGATTGTACCTCAAAATAAATAAATTTAGATTTAACAGCTATTCTAAAGGAAATATCAATAATCAGCTATTGTGAAGAATCAATTCCTGCGCCAGATCAGAACTTTGTTTCTCAAACTGACTTTAAAACCAACCATGATTAACATGAAGGTGACCTGACCCCTCCCAAACCACACAGTCACCTTATCGCACCCAACTGCTTTCTTCAACATAGGTAGATAATCACTTAAATTCATATCCTGTCAAGATTTCAACACACCACATCATTCATAATCTGTCTTCAACTTAAACACAATGCTTATAATTAATTAAGCACTGGCTCCACCTAAAAATTAGAAGAGTTTACTCCTTCTAGATGATCCTACACTGATCAATTCATCTAGGTTTTAATTATGAACTTTATACTAAAATTATAATTCACCACCATTCTTAAATATACAGAAGATATTAATGACATCAACATACAGGCATAGATTTATCAAACAACACTTAATCAGCTTACTTAATTGCTTCTTAACAACTGAGGTCTTCTTAAATTAAGAAATGGAATATAATTCTCCCATGGTATAAAGAAACCAATGACTCATCTCAAGATATAATAAAAACCGCCAGTTTAGTTTATTATTCAAAGCTTCCAGCCAGTAATAAATAAAGTTTGTTCACAAGCGAGATGCGAGCTTCGATAATATCGCCAGAATTCTGGGTAGTCATGGCTTGAAACCGACATCACACCCAGCTGCCATCATAACCATCAGTCTGAACTGAAACGTGGAACGAAAATTTTGTTCGAATCAGTCAACATGAGACTAAGAAGATAGAATCCGACACAACTTTACAATGACGCTTCAACGAAACTAACGAATACAACGATCGGAATATAAACCAACGAAAAATAAAAACGCGAAGAAAGCAAAATACAAAGAGTCAAAGATATCCCATCTTCGTCGCGTGACGTTTTCTTCGCAAAGCAGTTCCGGTTTATGTAGCCCCAGCCAACCCAGAATTCCGCGCCAAAGCCCTTCGCGATTTCAGTGACCAGTCAGAAAGACGTCCGCCGCACCTCAATCCCTGGTCAGCATCGGCGGAATGAACTAATCTTTAACGAACCGCGCAATGCCACCTCCGTTGCGAAGATCATCCAGGCACCTGCAGTCAATCAGACTGACACATATCTATCCCCAGCCGTGGAAGATCGCAGTCAGGCGCCTGGTAAAGCCTTTCGAACCGCCGGTCGCGAAGGCCACATCGTCGTCCAAAAACAGAAACATCACTTTGTGGTTCAGTGCGCCAATCAGTCGCCTTCACGCCAAGAGAACGAATCTCGTCGTGAACAGTCCAGTCCAATCCCCAATCGAGTAAACTTACAGTCTTCAGCCTTCAATCAGTTAGTTCTTGAGCGCCGGTATCATCGCTCCAGCCAGACCGCTTCAGCCTTCAGCTGAACCGCCAGTCTCGGCGGCAACGTTTATCATCGCCTTCCGCCGCGAAGATCACTCGGTAGCTTCCAGCTTGAAACCTGAACAGCCAGTAGTTTCTTTTGTTATCATCCTTAGTTAAGATCAACTTCGAGGTTCAGCACCTCAATCGAAGTAGTTCAAAGCGTTATTCTGATCCTTTCGCCATGCAGACTAACTTAGTCCCTATATCAACCGTTACGTTTCTGTAATACATTGCTGTCCCGCTTTACAAGCAGAATCAGCCCGCTCTCCCAGTATCGGATAGTCAACTTTCAGTCTTTACAGTTTTGATCCCAGTCAGTCTACAATGGACATCATCTCGTCAGCATCGTCCGGTGTCTCCGGACGCCTTAATCAGTCTGGCGTCGAACTGACTTTTGAGTTCCGTTATTCAACTGAATAACGCAAACCAACCATGTTCACGTCGACCTTCGATCCTTCTGTCAATAATGATTACGTCTCTGATAGTTTCAACTAGTTTATCAATATCGCCACCTGGTCGCACAATGTCAGCTGAACGTCAACTTTCAAATCACATACGCTGGCGGTGCCTTCATTACGCACTTCGACCTCACACACTAATCTTCTACGCCAAGATCTTATTGGTCAGTCAACACTATTCCTTTAAAGCCTCAGTAATGTTCCATTATCAACTTCAGATGTCTTACCACACCCCATCCACTCTCTCAATTTCCTCCTATACACTCTACAATGATCAGAATCAAAACCCAAACATTGTTACCCTAAGGTTTTTCCGCTCAACATTTACTTGCCCAACCACTGCTGATTTTTCACGCTTTCTTCTTCCACCCGCCATAACAAAACGAGTTATTTCGAGATTAATTCATTCTTCCATGGAAAATCACCAAAACACTAAAAGATGACTTTTAAGTTCACAAAACCCAATTGATATGTTATTTCGTCTCGCTGCAGTAGAGAAGAATTTATCACCAAACCAAATGGATTTTTCTCTGTTTCAATGGTGTGAGTGGGCCACTGATCGAAATACAAGGGAATGCATTGTTTTATACATCTACTTCAAGTCCGGCTTCAAGGTTAGTTTAATCTTTATAGCATACTGCCAAAACTAAACTGTTGAAATTGTTTTACAAAAACAAACATAATCATTAGATCCCGTTGAATAATAAATTATTTTCCTTTTCATCTTCATACCGAGTCACTTAACTCCTCGAAGTCCTTCACGCTTTGATTGCTTCCCATATTTCCAAATTCCATAGGTTTGTTTGCTCATATTGATCTCCACTAATGTGAGTACCAGCCTTCAAGATCAATCGTCTGGGCTTGTATTGTTAGTTTGCAATAGGTAGGATGGTTGAAACTTGAAGTTAAGATTATCCCAACCTTTCTCTCCTTCTTTTACTATCAGCCTTTCTTTCTCGTAGTTTCCTTTAATAAACTCCCCTAAACTCGATGTTTGGGACATCTCTTGATCGCCCAATCGTAATCGTATATGCCCCCTATTTCTCACTTGCAACTCAACCGGGAAATTTCCTTTGTTTGTCACCTCATTCAGGATAGTGCAGTGTTTTGTCTTTAGTTTTCAACACTCTTAGCGACCCTTTGCTAAGAGTTCCCATACTGTGCATGGCACTAGGTACTAGGTGTTGAAACACCCCTAAGAACTTAATTTGCTCAGAGTTAGGCCACAAGATAAAACTTATCCCTATGTTTCTTTTCTCTCGCATTTTCTGCTCTTTGCTTTTCTTTTCATCCCCTTTTTTTCTATGTTTTTCTTGAGTTCTCAAAAACATATACCTCAAACTTTACTTCTTTCTTCCTCCTTGAATTCCTTCGGGTAATCATATGTTCTTTTAACAAGGACATTTTAGATGGGTCAGGGTCGGTCGCTGGTTTTTTGGAAAAATAGGCTTGTTTGCCCAATTTCTGAACTAAGGTATATGCACTTCAAAGATATGAATAAGGGGATTAAGAATACCAAACTATCCAAGAATGGCCTCAGATCATCTCACAAATTAGACACCTGTGATTTCATCACAATCTAACAAATTTAGAATTTGATTAAATAGTTGTGACTAACCATAAGGATTTCCGACTCATTTTGTTGATGAGTAGTTAAATTAATTGATATTCAACAAAGTTCCTTGACTTACCTGCTCGTACTCACAAACTCAAAATATGTTTTGTTACTTTTCAGATACTCTATTCTCGGACTTATCGGCCGACTTAAGTCACTTTGCACTTCAGGTTTCAATTAAACTGTATTCATTCGTCCCTTATTCTACACCAGCTTGTCTCTAATCTAACTGTTTCATTCAATTCAAACATTACATCAGCAAATGCTTTTATTCTCGAACTAATTCTCACTTTTATTTTCCTAACTATGCAACCACAAGGCAACACAAAATTTAACAAACCAAAATAACACAACAATTCATTTCAAATTCATTTTATTTCATCCACCAAAATGTCAATAACATGCTGGGCTGAGAACAAAGGAAATGGCTTGGGGAAGAAGTCTATCTTTCTTTGAAGAGGCAAAGATAATGGGGATCCAAGCCAGGTATTCAAATGAGTCGGGAATGGAGGGACATTTCTTTCCTTTCTTCTAGTTTCTTCTCAACTGATCTTTCAATGAAGATCTCATCGAGAGATCAACCTTCTTGTTTAGCTCATCTTGTCTCTCTTCCCCCAAGCCATCTATCAGGTTCTTCCATTTCAAATATTATTTCCAAAAAATCTGAAAGATCGTTGTTAATCAAATCCAAATTTTCTAGCCATTCTTCCACTCTATAGGATTCAGCATCCTCATTTCTCAGTTTCTATCATCCAATTTTATTCTCAAATCTTTTGTAGCACTTGTATAAAAATGAATCCTTTATTTCCGCTCTCCCACTCGCTTCCCTGCTCGCTCTTTCTTCATATGGTTGGGGAGCAGAATCACGCCAAACTTATCATATAAAAAGATTCATGACTCACTGAAGTTTCGAGAGAAGATCATGATCTCTTCCTCTTCATTTCTCAAGTCCTCTTTGTCGCCGAAGAACCCTTTCATCCGGTTTCTTCTTCTTTCAGCTCTTCTTCCCATCACGACCTCTCTTCTTTTTTAACTTTTTTCTCATAAACTCCTTCCCTTAATTCCTCATTCAGCACATTCCACTCTTTTCCCTCTTCCATCTTCTTCTCCACGGCACTGAGCCCATTATCAATGCCTTCAGGTTCTTCGAGCTCCCGTCTCGAATGTTCTGTTACGGGGGAGAACTACTAAGGATGGAGAAATCTAAGGCTTCTTTCATCCCGCCCTCTATTGTCTCAAATGTGAAAGTATTATTTTCAGGAGGAAGTCTGGTTCTCTTCTTTCGCCAGCAGCTAGAGCCTCTGCCTAATCAACACCCCTTTTCTTTGCTTCTCGTCCCTTGCCTTACTTCGCTGGCAGAGGGTGGCCACATAGGATTCTTCCCAGACTCCCTTCACCCCAAATTTTCAAACATAGAATGCTTATGGTTGTCGGGTGAGGGATCAGCCCTCTTATTTCCTCTATGTACCTCATTATAGAATTTTCAATTACTATTCCTGCCATCGGGAAGCCTTCAGACTTCTTCGTAATAGCATACCGCATAATTGCTTCCTGCTCTCTCACTCAGGCACAGATGTTGGTCAATTAAAACAGAGGCCAAGAAATAGAACTATACCTTAGCCTCCTCCTAAAGAGGATCTCTCAAGTGTTGTTTTGTCCTCCTTCCTCATTCTAAGTCAGGCTTTTCCGTTAGTGAGCTTTTTGGCAATCTTCTAAAATTCAAGCCAAGAGTTTTTTTAACTCGACCCATGCTTCAGGCCCTACCATTCCATGTGCTTCACGGCTTCGCTCCATATGGTACCCACACCCTCCACCTAACACAAAGGTTGTCTTTCCCGCCTACCATGTGATTTTAATAAAATTCTTTCACCATCACTCGACTACGTATGCAGAAGCCCCAACCTCTTTTGTTCGAATCATCCTCGAAGGTATTGGTTCCCGAATCTCTTTTCCATACAACCCTCATGGCATAGTGTTCCAGCTTGGAATAAGCCTCCTATTACCAAAATCTTCCACTTCTTCTTCTCTTGCTTTTCCCTTTCTCATTCATTCTTTCTTCGTGAACCGCTGGTGCTTCCGTGCTTCAGGGGCATCTCTTCCATCGATTCTTCTCGCTTCTGATTTCTTCTTCTCAAGCTGCACATATTCTCCAAGGATCTCTTCCGTGTTAGGTATATTTAGTGTTCAAGAGGTTTCAAACATTTGAAATCAAGGAAAGTTTTTTCTAAGATTTTCAGAGCTGTGGTTTTCGTGAATTTAGAATCGAAGGAAGGGAGGATGAACTAGCTGAAAATGAAGCCAGAGGGGAAAGTTCTCCAACGCTTGTAATTCAATCAAGTTTTTGTGGGCTAATAATTATTTCATTAAATTCGCTTATGCGACATCAATTTCGCCTCTTTCACTTTATTGTGACATTAGTTTTAGGCATTTAAGAGCGAGTAGTCACACTCCGATTCCTTTATGTCACGACATACTAAGTTTGTCGTTACATAACTAGGTTTTAGGTACGGCTCGCCCCCATGTCGACTTTGCATTTTCTGGTGCTTAAGATGTTACACCTATGCCCTTAGTTTAATAATCTCAAAACTTAAATTTTTATTAATCCTATTCTTGTATATTTATTCAGCATCTCCAATCGGGAATTCAACAAGCAATTCAATTCTATTTCAAAGGTTCTACAGGAGAAAGTTACCCCCTTTGTTCATGTGTCGTGACATTCAAGTTGCCGGGAGGGTCCCGATGCTTTTCTCAATCATGTCTTTCAGCCTTGCAGATGCATACTGCATGATTCAAGTAAATTTAATTAAACTACAATTAACTTCTCAAAATTAAATCTATCTTTATAAGAACTAATCAAAACGAAATGACTGCAAAATTTTCAAAATCTAAAAGCAGAAACTAAATTTTCTACGGTTATCCCATCAAATGCCATTTTGAGTCCTTATCTCGACTTCTGCTGTTGCTCTTCTTCCTTCTAAGATAACCCGTTTGAGCTTTTTCTTTCCTCCCTTCTCGCTAGATAATGCTTCGGGCTTTTGTCCATTGACTTTGAATTCTTCTCCAAGATTTCACCGTCATCAAGCCCAAATGTGGTTGCTGACACCACCGGTGGCGCCCACTCCATTTGATTTCCCAACTTTCCCGGGAACACTTTCAGCTTCAGGGAATTAAACAACAAGAGAACCTCCGTCTTCCCCGCTTTTAAACTCTTCTCAAAGATCCTTTTGACTGTCACTTTGTCTTATCCTTGATCACACACCACAGCCATCTTCTCACCTTTCTGGGCCTCGTATATTCACACCCTCTTCCCTCAGCTAAAATCAAGTTCAACTTCTATCGCCCACATTGCCTTGTATTCCAATCTTCTGTAGGTAGGTGGACATGGCTCAAAAAACACCAGATGGGGACATTCCAGGAGTTTAGGAGGCAAATTCAGAAGCTCCCAGCACCATCGGTCAACATCAATCCTCCCGTCAGCCTGCGCCTTTCAAGTATCTTTAATCTCCTGCTGATTTCGCTGTCCACTGTCCGGGATTTGATGTTTGCACTACATGCCTGACCTATATCTGCTTCATGTTTTGCAACATTTTGTTTGCAATGGCTTCCATCACTAATACAGTTCAAGGCTCCAATCTACTAAAATATTTTTCATAAGAAGCTCACAAATCAGATAGCATCATTCGACAAGCCATCGCCCACCCATTTGGAACATAATCAACTGCTAGCGCATGTACGTGTTCCCAAATGATGGTGTGAAACGGTCCACAAAATTCGGCCCCCAAGATCAAAGATTTTGCACTACCATTATACCTTAGGGGCATTTCATTTCACATATTCGATCTTTCGGGCATCTATCACACAATTCTAACCCACTCAACACAATCTCACATAATAATAAACCCAGATTGAGTATCTTATGAGCCGCATTTCTCCCAAAAATGACTTCATATGGTGATGCACGGCATTCATTCGCATTCCTTCCTGTTCATTCCGCACACATCTTCTATCATGTCGCCTTAAATTAATAGAGGATCATCCTAAATATAATATCCAATGTAGTTCCGAGCCTCTTCACTTGTAGTCACTCATGCTGAACTACCCCAAAGATAAATAGTTCACAATATCAAGATCAGAAGCCTGAAGGGAAACTTTAAACAATAGTCATCCGGGAAGCTCTACAAGATTACTTTCTCTTCTAGCATTTTTTCACTTTACATACAAGGATCGCTATCACATTGTCACACCCCTTATCTTTGATTTCCAAGTCAAACTCTCAATAACACCCACCTTATCATCTCGCTTAGCTTCCTTCTTTGACATCAGTATCTGATCGCTTGATGATCACTAAAGAATAATAACATGGATCCCAAAATGTATCTGTCCCTTTCATGCATCACTATGGCACCTTTCATGTTTATAATCTTTCTTCTAAGTCATCAAGTCTACCAGCATAGCATATGGTCCTAAATATTTCTCCTTTCTTTGCCCTGTGACTCCCATCAGTAAATCAATCATCACACATTCTTTCAAATCCCTCGATCCCATTCCTGGCAAGTACCATTATAGTGTCAACCAATCCTGATCTGATTCTTCCAGTGCTACCTCAGAGTCATCAAAATTAAACCTCAGATCCTTCCGTGCAAGAATCGTAGATAGCGGTCCGGCTATTTTGGAGAAGTCTTTACGAATCTCCAGAAAATCCAACAAGGCCCCAAGAAGCTTCTTACTCCTTTCACCGTGGTATAGTGATGCAAGAGTTTTGATAATGGATACCTTGATCGGTCTACTCCAGTCCAAGAGCAGAAATTTTATGCCCAAGAACATTCCTTCTTTACCATAAACATTGCATTTTTCCCACCCATATAATGCGATTCCTGCATCTTCAAGACGCCTGTGTTCTTCAAACATCATCAAAATCGATCCATACGCTGAAATGTCATCCTACAAAATTTCCATAACCTCTTCAACTGTCTCAAAATATTGGACATCATACACCTTTTGGAATGTGCATGAAGATTACACGCACTTCAAACGGCATCCTTCCAAGGCAAAGGTACCATGTGGCACAGAATGGTCTTCTCGTCCTCAGTAATAGCAATCTGATCGTATCCCGAATATCCATCCAAGAAACAAAATGAGGGGAAGGTCCTTAATCATCTGGGAACATTTGATCAATGAAGGGCAAAGGGAAATGATCTTTTCAAAAGGGCCGTGGTTCAGCCTCAGAATCAACAGATACCCTCCATCCTTACAACGTTTTGCTGAACCAATTCATTTTTCTCATTATGACATAAAGAAACCCACCTTCTTTGGAACCATGGATCAGCTCACCCAAGGACTATCTCAAATTGCATAGATAAAACCAAAGATTCAAGAATTCCAGTACTCCTTCCTCGACCACTTCCTTCACCGGATCTCAGCCCCTTTGATGTTCTACAGATGGCTTTCAAGTTTCTTCTAGCAGAATTTTGTGCATGCAAATTGATGGACTGATAATTTCTTCAATTCTTCAATGGACCAAGTTTATAAACTTTACGTTTTTTACATTTTCAAGAACCTCTGCTCTCAAGATCACTAGCTCCAGCAGATAATCACCGTGGGTCTTCTTGGTGATTCTAAGTAAGCATACTTCAAATGACTTGGCAACTCTTTCAACACTAGCCCCTCTTCACTGGTTTCCTTGATTAATTTCCTTTTCATTATTTTCCCTTTGTCATTTCGTTGTTTGTGCTCAACACAAAGCCAGAATGAAATCATAGATGTAGATAATCGTAGTAGTCATCTTCAATATACTGGGAATTTATCTCTTTTTCATTGATAAAAAATTTGAGACACAATCATTGTGAACATCAGAGTCAGAGGTATAGACATCATCAACTACATTGCAATTTTCTCTCACGATATCTATATTCCATGCTTTGATCAAGCTGAGCAAAAGATCTTCCTCTCTCCAACCTCAAGGTAAAGAACTCATTTTTGCATATCGATCAGTAAGGTGCCCAAAGAGGCTAGAATGGTCTCCCGTGAGCAAGGGTACTTGTGAATCTTCTTCCACAATCCGTAATGATTTAAGTCTACCGAAAGTACAAATTTCCCAATGCTGACCAAAGGAGATCTTCCATGACTCCTTCAAAATTTTACCATCGACCGTCTCGCCATTTGAAGAGTAATAGCTGTGGAATAACCTCCCCAAACTTAATTGCTTGGCAACAGTAAAGAGGCACTGTTTATACTAGCTCCCGAGTCACGTAGAGCTTCCCTGAATTCAACCTCCAACGATGCAAGGAATTGTAAAACCCCGATCCTTCATCTTTTCCTCGGGCAATTCTTCTTTATCACAGATCGCAAGTAGCAAAGGAGAGCAATCCCTCTTCTACTATCTTCTTTCTCGTCAAAGATGTCCTCGTGAATTTGCATAGACCGCATCCAGTCACACCACTTCGTAAAGGGCATAATGACTCTAGTCATAGAAAAAGGTTTTCAAAACCTTGCAAACTCGTCTCTACTTTGATTTGCGCCTCTCAGGGAAATGATCTGTGTCTAGAGCCTTGACATCCTTCTGTCCACTCCTTCTTCTTCTTTTTCCAAAGGCTTCTTCCTTTTCTCGGGCTTCTTCTTTGTTTGTCATTTTTTCTTTCATCTTTTCTAACCTTCCCACTCCTAAGCTCAATGCTCATGCGCCTGATTCTTCTTTGTGTCACTGGGAAGGCATCTTCCTCTCCGTTTGCAGGTTGGGCCAAATTATCACTTGTGTCTCCGTGTCTTTCACACATCCAGTATGGCAGCCAAATTTAACCATACATTGCTTCCACCCCGTAAACTTTTATCTTGGTAGGTGGAGGTTCAACACTTCTTATTATCCCCATGAAATGTAGCATCCGTTTTCAAAAGCAGATTGGGCCTCTCTTCACCTCAATATTCTGCTTTTGTGCCCATTTCCTTGCTGTTGTTGTTGAACTCATATGTACCGCTGATAACCCCGTTGAGGGTTCGCCACGCCTGGCCTCAGAAGCCCCTCCACCATATGAGAAATTCTCATGGTTCCTCAAAGGCCGGGTGATAATGTGTCGGGCAAAGCTGGTATTAAATAGAAATGGTAGCTCTTGCTCACCCAGAGATTAACTCTTTTACAAGATCATGTATCTGTTCTTCAGCAGCCTCTCACACTTCCTTTCGATAACTCTCTTCAACCGCTTCCTATCTCATGGCAAGCAGGTGTCTTCCTTCTACTTGTCCATCCTTTCTTCTTCAGATAATGGCATCCAACTGGCTCCATTTGGCTGCCAATCTTGCTCAGCCTCCATGATCCCCTTCTCCGTCAGTTCTCTTGAAAACTCGTATGAGTTTCATATCATTTAGCCGTGCCTCAACCACTCTCTTACTTCTTCAACATTTCTTTTTTTCTGCTTGAATTACCCAACATGAAGCATCACGATCCTCTTGATATATCATTCAAGGCATGATATACATCACCATCTAAGTCTTCAGATCGATCCCATGTATTGACATCTTCTCAAAGAACCGCTTGAATCTTCCTGCTACATACAGGCTTCATCTTCCCCCCCGTCGAAACACAATGATTTCCTCCTTCTCTCGAGGTGAGGGTCGGGGGAAGAATCTACCAGTGAAAATTTCTACTAACTCCTCCTGCATCAGCCATGGTAAAGATTCATGCTATGTAGTCATGCATTTCCTCGTGAGAATGGCGAATAGATGCACTAATAGGATTCTTCGTCTAACCTCATTCAACTTCACTCAGATGAACATCCCGAGAAATCTTCCCAGCTGCTTGGGTCCGTGGGATGACCAAAGAACTGATGTCACGGACCACAATTAGTGTTAGTTTAAGTCTGCACCATTGCATCACAATAGCTAGTCATTATCAAGTAGAAAGTACTCATATTGAAATAATAGTTTCTAAGTCCTCCATGTATAAGTGATTGGAGGCCTTCTAGCTGCTTCTCTCTGTACTTCATTATGATCCTGCCTTCATCCGCCATGGCTGGTTTTCTCTTATCTTCCTTCTCAAGCTTCCGAAAGTGTTCTCTCTAATTCTCGTGTCCTGTTGAACTCGATCGTTGTTCTATTCTGAAGTGCATTAAGATTTTTGTCCCTAAATCAAAACACTTACATTATAGGATTAGTCCGTCAAAAAATATTTTCAATATGGTTTGTTAAAATAGTGGCTGTACACCACCGCTTGAAAAGCTATTTTTATTCTTTTCTTCAAAATGTCCAAATTAGTACTTTCACTGAATATCGATTACTAAATTTTTTTCGATCTCAAGAACGGCGCCATAAAACTTGTTGACTGACCATTACACATGTACAAATTTATAACATTGCTGCCAAAAGACTATTAATCCAACCCTAATGCCATAAAACTTGTTAAGACAACATCATAAATTGTTATGGATCAAAACACCCAATCAAATTTAAGACTTTATTATCCAAGGATCTGTCTAACTTCAGATAAACCACAAACTTTGGTGTAAGTTTTTAACTACTAAGTGTTGATTGTAAAAGATATTTTTTGTAAAAGAGAAACCATTTTCGTGCGGTTTTGATCCAGATCGTAAGTGGCTGTGTCGTGACAAGTAATAAAATAGATTTAAGTCCCCGCATATCGATCTCATAGAGATCTCTTGGGAATTTGCAACTAACTACCCTAACTACTTTAAGCTGCATACTATTTGGACTAGATTAACAGTAATGAGATTTTTTTGGTTTTGAAAGCTTGAAATAATGATGTAAAGAAAATGATTGAATAACAAATGAATTGAAGATTGAAATTTCAAAATAACAAATTTAGATTTCCAATGTTTATCTCTAAAGGAACATTGAATAATCGTTTATCATGGAAGAATCAATTCCTACAACAGATCGTAATCCCTTTGTTTCTCCTAATCACATCTTTAACCAGTCCAAGGATTTTAATATAGTGTGATTCGGACCTCTCCCAAACCAATACGCTCTCATCATCGCACCTTTTAACCTGCTTTCTCCTCGAACACGCAGGGTGAGATAACTACTTTAAATCTAGTATCCTTGTTCTCGGTATTTTTCTTCTCAATACTTCATACCCACAACATGGACTCCAGACCAGCTCCTTCAATTAGTCATCACGAGGTTTTGCACTATACTCGGTTCTCACCCTAAAAATTAGAATAGCTACTCCTTCCTCTTTGATTAGATCTCAACACTGATCGAATTCACTATTCGACTGAGGTGAACTCTCTAGCATACTTAAATCTTATAACCCACCCAACTCCATTCTCTGCTGCATGAAGAGTATTTCATTGATTTCAAATATACAAGAGCATTATATCAGCAATATCAGGTTCAAATACCTTCCCGAAATTGTTTCTTACCTCAGAATGCTTCTCTCTCAGACAACGCATATGGCCCCTGAAATTGTTTGGAATAAACTTCAAGTATGGGCACAAGAAACTGAAATTGGGATCAATTCCAAGATACAAGCAAACCAAAGAATGATTTAACATCCGTTCATTTATATAATGAATAAAATACCGCAGAAAGATTATTTCCACAATAACGTCAATTCAATGGAAGCTCGCTTCTAAACACGACATAATTTTGGCATATACGTTTCATTGATCAAGTAAAACCATCAGAATCGGAAATCGGGTGTCTGGAATCCAAAATTTGTCCGAATTCAAACAACTAGACAAGAATTTTAAGAAATATAAATCAGATTCACTAAACTTACAAATGAACGCTCAACCAAATTAGAACGAACACAAACTATTCTAATCTAAAACTAAATGGAAAAAAACGAAATATCAAAAAGAAAAGAAAGAAAAGAAAAATAAAATATAGTAGGAGCCTTCAAAGAACCCAGATTCCTCTTTCCCACGCTTAAGAGTCGCTTTCCTTAGTAGCAAATCTTCAGATTTATAGGTTCCTTGGGTCAGCCCCTAATTCCAATGCGCTTTGTGACTTCCGCAGACCGCCCATGTTATCGCCAGTCATGCGACTCAAATCCCTTGTCGCGACATCGCTTTAAGAACTGCACTTTCAATCGTCACCTCGATGTCGCACGCTACCGCGACATCACTCTATGGCTCCATTGTGTTTCAATCGTTTGCTCATGTCGCTGGATCGATTCGGTCGCGGAGATCGCTTTCGTCTTTGCAAACTTTCAACTGGCTGGTTCCTGCGGTCGCGGAGACAATGTCTTGTCGCGACATCACTTTTAGGTTTCCGTTTTGAATCGGTCGCTTAGCGGTCGCGACATCGGCTCTCTCGCCGCGACATCAACTTAGGTTCGCAATCCTTCAACCGAAAGAAGTCCATGCGTCGCGTAATTTCATCTTCGTCGCGACATCAACTTCGGTCTCTCGCTGGGTTACTTCCAAACGTTAGTTGTGGGTGTTGCGACGCTACCCTCGTTTGCGCTTGAACTGGTCGCTCTCAGTTTGACATCAACTCGGTTTTTACAAGCTTAATCGTCGCTCGCGGTCGTGGACATCGATCTCTTTGTCGCGATGATCGTACCTAGGTCTCTCGAGGCTTTAATCGCGTTCCTATGTCGCTGACACGATCTCTTTGATTTATCAACTTAAGGAACCGCAACTCCTAAACTGGCGCAAGTCTTACGTCGAATTTCTCAATCTCTTGTCTAAACATCGACATATGTCTCTAGAGGCTTCAACCGGTTGCTTTTGGTGTCGCGACGGCCACTCTCCGTCGCAGACAATGTACCTTAAGTCACAACAAGTCGCATCTTTCAAATCAGTCGTACATTGGTGCCTCTCTCACACGGAATTCTCCATCCCTTGTCGAAGATCGACCTTCGTCACACATCACGATGTTGTCGCAACATCATTCCTTAAGCCCCCGTTATCCTCGCTTGACGACCAGGATGCCTGTCAGCACTGCATCAAATTTCCTTCAGCCCTTCCTAGACGCACCGTAGCTGGACTGCACGCCAAAACCGCAACATTAGGTACCCAAATGCTTATTTCGCTCACATTTTCTCGATTACTCCACCGATTGCCATTTTTCATCGCTTTTTCTTCTTCTTTCACACCCTGCTAATAACAAATTGGTGAGTTTCTTTTTGATATTTCTGCGATATTAATTATTCCTTTTCCGGCGAAAATCAAGTCAGAAAATGGATTAAAATAGATGACTTTAAGCCTATCAACACCAAGATTTATGGGCGTGCCTTGCCGAGGTCAGAAGTGATGGTGATCCAGAGCACGCCGGAGTCGGGTGGGTGCACGGCACGGCTGATTCACCACTTCTGGGTGAGTGGGTTGAGTTTGTCTAGATCACGTCCCAATGAGTTGTTCACAGCTCATCCAGGAAAATGAAGAGTACTAAAGTGGTTGGCCGGCTTATTTCTCGACCAAGTGATCTAAAATTTCAACTCGCTCTCACACTAAACTCTAGTGTTCAACAAATTTATTTTAGTTTTTTTTCCTATGTGCTACTCACTAAGCATACAAACAAATCACAACAAGCACACAACATACATGACAATCAACATGTTATACACACCATCACACATCAAACACCACAATCACATAATCACATGATCACACATAAAACACATGCATGCAGTGTTCTAATCTTGTCCCGTGATTGGCCCCAGCAAATCACACACCCACCCAACATCGAGTCACACCGAGGATGATGTTCCTACACCTTAATAACCCTGCCTAACCCAAATCCCTCTAAGCCCCAGGTAACCCACATACATAACTTATCGACACTAAGCTCTAGGTATTTATAAACCTAGCTCTGATACTAAGTTGAGACGCCTAAAATCGTGTCCGTTGACAATCCGTCAACTCGCTGAATACTATGGAATGCAACTCACTCACTCATTAAAAATCTGCAGAGTCCCTGCATGGGGAGTTCTACCTAAGGTACAAAATTGTCCTAACAATCAACTTATGACCACATCGCCTATATACAATTAAATGAGTAAAATGGCCTCAATTCTACATTACACTGTTACAAACACAAACATATCCTAACCAAAATATATTATACATGTCTAAGAGCATTTCGACATTTAATACAACATATATTAAAATTTACAATTCTTAATTACATGTTATATTAAAATCACTACTTCAAAGCCATATAACTGCTTTTCTCAAACGGCCTCTAATGAAAGTGCCGCTTCCGATCGCCCCTCAGAATTAAATGGGCGATTCGATAGGGAGACAAAGCCCAGAGAATTTCACATACATTTCCTCAATCGCGCATTATGCATAGAAAACAAACACATTCAAGTAATTACAGAACCTACCAATAGTCTATATTAGATCTAATCCACATTCCTAGTCCTCACCAGACTCTCACATATGCCGGCCAGAATAGGTAAAATAATCAAGCCAAAACAAAAGGTTTTGTTCATTGAAACACACTAATGGAGTTTCGTAAAAATATCGCCTTATCCTCCGAGTCGAATTGCTGGATAACTTCCTCAAATGTTTATGGTCTCATCCGGCGGATCTCATGGACCGTCTCCCAACCCAATTTCTCCGAATCTTCCGTCAAATTCTTTCACAAACATTTTCATTTCTTTATTTCCTTTCTTTCATGTCATGCACTCACTCATAATCCCCTAGTACCCACATGGAATGTATAGATTAATCTAACATCTTGCTAATATATTCCATTATGTATATATATTAACATAATTAAATCACATAGCATGTGTTATGCAAATTCTGTATTCAATTACTCCAAAAATTAGCTCATATAAGGAGCTAATTGAACAACACGAGCAAACCAAAATTTGAAATCACTCAACCAAACACATTTTCATATTACGTAAAAATATTTCATACATTATTCATGTTACTTATTCAGAATGGAACAAAGAAACCTCTGGATACCGTTCACTTTACATTGATACAAAAATAAGAATTTTCCACTTGCCTAAAGCTTTTTGAGATCGAATTTCATGCTATCATGTTTCTCGTGAATGTTCCTAACCATTTACATGGTTCTAAACAAGGATTAAACACAAGTATAAAAGACTCACTTTCTGAGTTGTTGGAACCCGGCCAAAACCCATGCTCACGCTTAGCCTCATCACAGAGAGGAAGCTTTGCTTCTTGCTCCGTCGAAAATCGACGGTCCGATTTGCTGGAATCCTAGAGAGAAGGTGTTTCTCTAAAAAATCACAAAACCAGCCCATCATTCGTCAGCATACGCATCTGGTCTTCAAAAAGGAAGAAGATCACTATTTATGTTTTGTCCTATTATCATTAACATTCCAAAAATGTCATCCATGTCCCTAAAATCTTGGATTTTGACACTTGGCACTATCTCAGCCGTCCATTTCCATCATCTCTCTACTCATGCAACATGTGTCAAATGAGTACATGTTATAGGTGACTTTTGTCACATCACATATCGTTTAATGGCACCCGATAATTCTGAGCCGAAATGTGCAAATTTCATTATTCAATTCGACAAAATTTGACGTAGAAGATTTCATGAGACGACACCCCAACCGTGAAGTCCGCTTTCACATCCGAGATCTAGGAAAATTCGGATTTTACCTCTAAATTACGATTTTGCCTGGTTCGAAAATCGAATTTTCCTGGCCCATAAATATAAAATTCCGAAAAATACAAATTTAACTTATTTTATAATTCAAAACATGTTATAAAACTGCGAGGGTATATTTTCTATTGCAATTAATAATGTAATTTAAGACCTTCAATTTGTGGGCCTATTGCACGCTTATTGGTTCTATTTTGATAACAAAGCAATTCTAGTTGTTTGGTAAGAGCATCTGAAGTTTTGGTGCTCCAAATTGATGATTCCAATTTGAGAAGGAACCTCTTTAGCATCGTAGCTTCAAATGAGAAGAAGGAACCAAAGGTCAAATTATGGAGCAGACCCAAAATTGTGTCTCACCGGTTACCGCGGTAAACTGGCAGACTGTGATCGGGCATTAAACGCCATAACTCAGCTCAGAGTATTATCCTTCACAGTAGTTATATCTTTTCAGTAATCTTAAGTAAGAAACATAGATTTATCACTGGTCATAGAAAAAGGTGCTGCGGTAACCTGTTTAGAATTAAAACAATTGGATCAAAAAATCCGATTAAATTAACATATTAGCTCGTATGTCCAATGACACGGTGATTAGCGTCCAAAAAGCATTAACCCGCATAAAGGTGCTTGAGCGCTTTTTTGTGTACTAATTATTATACTAACTCCAATTATGTTCGGGTCCTCATTGACTTCAATTGTAATTCGAGGTCGCTTTTTGTAGTTTTTATGAACTGAGGCCAAATTATCGTGTCAATCCAATCATAACCAGTCGTTGATTTCTTCACCACTCTATGGTCTCATATCAATTTCAAAGAAGTCAGAAATGCAGAATTCTAAGCAGGAAGAAAATTGAAGAAATGGCAAGTAAGAAGTCAAAGATGCGTTGGAGCAAAGACTACAGGAAGCAGGAATCAATGGAACAGTTGATGAACAGAAGCTGCACCGCCACGCCTGAATTTTCATATGATATGAATTATCAAGGGTAAGAATAAAATGCAAATTCTCGCTATGCACGTTGTTTTTCATATTATAATATGAAGATGAAATTCACATCGTGAGATAGGCCAAATTTCCATTTTGGCTATCTTCAGATTTTCGCTAGCTTAGCTAAATTTCGCTATAGAGAAATTCACGTATGCTAGCTAAAATTCCCCGCATAAAGTAAAATGGTCGCCCGCGGATTTTGATATTTTTGATTCCAAACGACTGCTGGTAATTATCACTTTGGTCCTCATTGTAATTACTATTTTTAGTGTTTTGTCATTTCACACATTAGGTTAATATAAAATAACTGAGATTTGCAAACCCTAACTTTTAATCTTCGTTGAAGTGCTTTTATTTCGTCTCCGCTTTTCTCTTCTCCTTCTTCACTTTCGGGTGCCAAACACCTCAAAGGATGACAACTTGGGGATGAGGGCTAAAACCTTCCCAGCTGAAGGTTGTCAAAGGGACCAGCAGGTCTAAAGTGGGTTCCCTGCTTTTCAAGCAAAGAGGTTTTGTCATTTTGGTTCCTAAATTTCATTTCTAGGTTTAAAGCTCTTGATGTACTTCTTTGGCCAATACTGGCAAGCTTTCAGGGTTTAGTGTACTTAGCTTTAGATACACTAATATCCATTAGTCTCATTTACTGACAACAGGCAGGTTAAGTGGCTAGGTTTTACCTGGAGGCATCCACTTTGATCAATACTTGTAATCTTTAGGGTTCAAAGGATTCTTATTTGGATCCATTTGAGATCATTAGTTAATTCCTCTTACGTAATTCATTGTAGATATCAAGATGGATTTTCACCGTAGGGAACCATAAATGTTAACAAATGCTTTCTATCAAAAAGGAAAATTATTGTGGCAGGTTTTAATGCCAATGAAGATCCCACTGGGTCGGGAGATGACTATATGTCATCCTCCCCAACGCGAGGAAATTAACCCGGGACCTCTCATTAGCCTAGGATTCCAAATCAAGGGTCTAATGTTTCAAGGAGTTCTATTTACATTTTATTTTATTTCTTTCAGTTTGAAACCCACCAACCCACTATTTTATCACCACCTTAAAATCCAAATTTAATTCACCAGCTTTTGTTTTCACTCAAATCATTTATACGAAGAAACTCATCCCCAGAAGCTCCGAATCTTAGACCACAGGCCAGAGAAGCTTGACTACGGTAAAGAGTGAACTTAGGACTACAAATATTGTTGATTCCGCATCACCCTACCGTGGCACGAATCACATGGTAGGTCAAGGACAATGTTCTTATTTTAATTGTTTCAAATTAATTTACATAAAATATTAGTGTGAATATTCCTTTTCTAGTGGAGTAAGGATTAGTTATATAATTTTGTCTAATAAATTCATTGTACATCTATTAATTCATTCATTCCAAATTCATTAATGCTTCATACTATGCTACACACCCAAATTAATAAGACTTCCCATAATTAAAACAAGATTTCTATAAAACTTAGGAGTCCTTTGTTTTTGTTTTTATTTTTATTTTTTTGCTTAAAGTAATTGGCTTTCACCATTAAGCATGCTTGTTTTTAAACTTTTTCATGACTTATTTTTAAAATTTTTGGTTGAATAGAAAGTTAAATTATTTGATGATTTTTATTTTTTCTTAATGATCTTTTTAATGTATTTTTCTATTTAGAAAAACTAGATATTCAAATATGAAAAATCATATATTTTATGGATCCAATAGAAACTCTCACATGATTATTTCATAAAGTAATTAAACAGCTTGATCGATGTACATACATCGACACTAACCGCATTCTATATCGAATTTGGATCCAAAATAAAATAACATACGATGAAAATGCATGTAAAAACTTAATTTCCATTATCTCATATTCCGATATAGGGTCAAAGCACTCATGTTTCCAATTTTACATCTAACATAGAGGGTTCAAGAAGCATATCTATCAAGGAAATTATGATAATGATCAGAGGGCAGTACAAAAGTAGCTTTAAAAGCCCCCGACCTAATGAAAACTCCAACAAACTTGTAACTAAGTCTTATGAACAAAAATATAATGGCTTCACTACATTTTCTTCTACTCCACATAACCTAAGACACCCCTCCCTACATACATCAATGGAGATAAGCTATATATAGATTCTACAACTAATAACATATAATAAAATGTTTGAAGAAAATAAGACATTAATTGTGACGCCTCAAACCGGTAGTGTCCAAGTGACAACCCATCAACTCGCGGAATCTAGTCTCACTGGCCACAGCACTAAGACAAGCAGAACTACTAATAGCCTTACACATCCATACAACACTAAATGTATATTTTATACAAAAGAGTTCACTACAATTTGTTTCAATACAAATTATCCAAAACCCGGGTCTTTGCCCGCATTTTTACAAAATACATAATAAGGCCACATATGGCCATTTCTTTTCATTTAAGGCCCCTTGATGTTCCATCCCCAAGTGCATCTTTCATGACTTAAATAGCTTTTCCTCTGGACAAATAGCACGCCAATAGGTGGACTTTTTCCTAATTAAGTTACTCCCCACCTAACGCTCACGAATTACACACCAACATTCAACATAGTGCATACAATCCATGTTAATATAATAAGCATGCATATATTAACAAAACTTACACATGTTATTCATTCAAAGCAATAACACAAAATTGGCTCACATGGGCCAATATTCAATTCGGCCATTCATCTTGGAACTGCCCACAAAACCACAATCAGCATGCTATTCATCCATGGAAGTAACACAACATCACATTGTGTTTCACCCAATAGTCCGTAGACTATCTTAAACCAGCAGCACTGGATTTTCTTCACTTGGCCCAAATCTTTTCGAATCAAACCACTACTGGTCCAAGCCTTAATAAATCCCCACCATTAAAACATGACCCTTAGACAAAGAGAAACAAGTAGGAGAAAAACCCCTACCTTTCCGTAGTTTGCCTAAACTCCCTCAACCGTACCCACGCGTAGTCCCGCCGTGAGAGCAACTTTTCTTTGCCTCACCAAAACCGTCATCCGATCACTGAATTCTGTAGGAAGGTAAACATTCTCTCTAAAATCTCTCCCCACCGTCATTCTTTCTCTCCCTCTCTTCTCCTCTCCCAACCCCTTTGGTCAAGACGACAAAGAGAAGCTCCTCCAACGCCACATGCCATTTTCTATCGGCCGAGAGGACATAATCTTAACATCCTCTTATCCAACCACTTCGTATTTCCTCCAATGGATCACGCCATGTGTCCACCCATGCAGGCCCAATAATTCTGAGCCGCCATGTTTGATCTTCAGCCCATTGTACCTGACACGCATGCATTTCGGTTATCACCTCATAAAATGTGCCAAGTGTCACGCACTTCTACGCTACTTAAAATACTTAAATTCGACCGCCTCGAATCTACGAAATTCGACATGGTAACTAGATTTCGCGAGACGATTCCAAACTGAAGTCCATTTCGGGCCATATCCAGAGATTCAGAAAATTCGACGGACCGAAATTACTATCGCCATTTTAAAATTAGGATTTTTCTTGTGGGTTTCACATTAATAAACAAATAAAGCATTTACATATGGTGGCATACCAAGAAATGTTATTCCAAATAAGATGGTCAATCATTTAAGTATGGACTTCAATCAATAAAACAATACTTCAGATCAATGTATGAATATTATAGATAATAATAGGTTAATGATAATATATAAAGTGGATCATAGTCAAATAAAATAAGGTTGAGCTTGAACATTTTGGACATTCAAACAACATGAGGCTGTCGACAGCAGCTTGGGAAGCATAAAATGACAAGAAATATATAGTGATTGAGTCGACTAAGAGAATTTAAGACTAGCTAGCTTTACCATCTTGAACCACATATATCTGCTTCCACTGATTTCCACCCCTCTCGCCTCGCCTCTCAGAAGCATATATAAAGTGCAAAGGTCCTTGGTACTGCTGTTGGTTTGTTCACGTAAATATCTCTCATATCATGACTTGGAATTGTTCTTGCTATCGTTATCATATCGAAGACTTGAATATGGAGATATATTTCTGAGCTTTTTTTTTTAACTTTTTCACTATCAAGAAACTATAAATGATAATGAGAAAGAAGAAAAGGACACCATGGAAACACGCACCCTCAACCATGTGCTGGATAACTTCCAGCCTGGACGGTATAGATAAATTATTGGATCCTTTTGGTAGACGCTATTGTTTGCCTCTATCGCCTCTTCCCAACTTTGTAGCACCAGAGAAAGTGAGAATACAACCTATAAATTGATACTTGAACTCAGAAGAGATTACCTGATACTTGAAAACTAAAATAACTGGAAAACCCATCCTCCTACAATTTTTTGCAGATGTAGAAATTTCAACAATCGTGGGTTGCACAAAGTTCCTCGCATACTTTGTATCTGAACCACCGGTAAGGATCTTCCCTCCCTGCCAAATATCAGTCCCTGGGTTTAATGTAGGATTACTAAACCTTAATCACATTAGAGAGTTTAAACCTTTACAGTTTAACACATTGGTTGAAGACTTCAAGTGAGCTAGAAGAAAGAGTAACATGCCTGAGACTTGATAGCATCTATTAGTTGCAGCAGTGCTTCTTTGTGGCATGGGTAACAATAGCCTAAGTTCAGTACCTGCTCCAGCTGATTTCCAGAGGTGGTTGATCCATACTTCGAATGATCCAGCATCTTCGTATATACTTTCAAAGAATAAACAATACAAGCAAATAAAAAATTTCAACTTCAAGATTAGTTTATCACCATGGAAAAAATATTTCAATCAAATGTAAAATATTTTTTCATAACATAGCCTGTGACATGTTGAGAGGCCTTGATCAGCTGTGCCAGTTAGTATCACGTAATGATGGCTTCAACACAGCTTAGTTGAATATCAGCATCACTTCAGACAGTTATGCATTATTCCCATTCTTGTTCACAAACATTTACTAAATCTCGACCAATACATATGTTTAATCCACTTTTCCTAATATAGAAGGTTAGTTACTAAAAACAACATCAGACTGAATACAAATAGAACTATTTCAATTAAAATTTAATTGTAGAACTTGGAAAATGTGTATCCAAGTAGAAATGAACAGGTAAACATAAAATTGACATTGGATTGGTCTCTTTCTCATGATAAGCATGAAGAAAATTTTGCAAACTAGAGCAGGGATATATAAAGATCCCTAACTTATAGTGAGAGAGAGCTCAAAACAGGTACTGAAACCAACACAGAAGAAAGATTTACAGGTTTTTTCTTCTTCTTGCCAAGGTTCTATAAATAGAAATTCAAGAACCAGTCTCATGAACAGCTGAAATGATATATTTTCAATTAGAAGTAGCCTTAAGTTATCATATGAAGCAAGCCTGTGGCCTGACATTCTAGCAAAAATGTGCATAATCAAATAGCTTTTGAAAGAAAGGATCCAGGTCAAACACAGGTATATACTTGGAATTGCCCTTGAATGAAACCAGAGGTGGTGTGGTGATCCTCTTTTACTCTATTGCTTTATTAAGTTCACTGCTCCCCAAAGGAAGTGAAAATTGAACCAGTTAAATTGTTCTTCTAATACCCCCAATAATAATTTGTTATTGCAATGGTCACTAAAGGACTTTCTACAGGACCAATTCCTGGGATTCATCACATGGAAAGAAACATAATTAATTTTGCTTGAATGTGAGTATGCTTAAGAGATGTACTATAAAGGTATTGGTATTAGTAAATTTGAGAATTTGCAGTCAAATTTTAAAGATGTTACAAATATTAGCTTTGAAGATTATTAGTTAATCCAATCGGCCTTTATAAGACATGGCCTCTTTCATAAATAAAAAAAAAAAAAGATGCACAAAGCAAAGAGGGGTATATGTCATCGCAGTCTTGGCATATTATGAACTGATATCCTGCTGAAAGATGAGAAAAAAAGCTTCCCAGGGTTGATCTCTCCTTCTTCAAAAATAGCATCCTTAATCTTCAACGGTTCAAAATAAAGAATGTGCAAGAGACACATTATATAAAGAAGCATAAGAAGGAAGGGAGATTATTTCATGACTTTTAAAAAATAAAAGTTATAGAAATGTTTATTTGATCCGTAAAAATAACTAAATAAGATCAAACATCTTTCAAAAGATAAATAGTTTGGTTATCGCAAAGTAAACCATTTATGATTCCAACTTAAAATTTTAATTTAAAGGCCAGTTAAATATTTGACATGAATATGCTAATATTTTGAATTGATTAATTATAAAGTTTAATGCTGGGCTTCTAATGTCATTATAGTAAAATTAGATTGAAAAGATAGGAAATGAGTATTTGATGGGGAAAAAGTGGCCATCATATTAGCTGTTATGAAAAAACATCCGACCTCAAAGTGAGCATATTAAATAGAATAAATATTACACTATTTATAATTCTTAAACAAATTTTATATTCTTTAAAAAGATATAGATATACATTTATACTGAGAATAAAGTAATAACATGTATAAATAAAAAACTTGGAACATTCTAAGAGAGATATCTTTTATTTGAGCTTACTTGTTTCTATTTTTTAGTATATAAAAAAATAATCATACAAATATGAAAGAATGATCGAAAATAAAATAATAATATTTTAAGATATTTGTAATTATAGAAATTGAAGAACTATTAAAACATCAAAAACTGTTTTTCAAGAACCATTTTCAAAACACTTGTGAAACAAAATCATAGTACCTCCTTATCCAAATATTGAATTAATCATTTCAATGACAAACTTAAGAAACAAATATCTCAGTTTTTTTTTTTTTTTAGGCTTTGGCACCTACTTAAGAAATATATATATACTTTTTAATGTCACATCCACTCTTTGCTTTGGTAACAGTATTTTCATCATCATTTCTAGGTATATAATATGAATGATTATAGCCACGATGGAGATATACCCCCACCCTCACACACAACTCTTCTCTATTTTTTGTGAGTCGAGAACTCAATTGGGAAGAAAGAAGAATACAAAGTTTAATTTCTATTTTAAGAAGGTCATTTAAATTTTTAATTTTTAATATAGTTCTCAGAATAATTAAAAGATCAATGTTTTCAAAACATTTTATTTTTGTTTTTAGAATATGTTAATCTAAGATATTTTATAATTGCAAACTTGTTTTTTATCTCAAATAAAATATAGTTTTTTAAAATTGATTTTAAACAAAGTCACAATGGAAAATAAATAGAGGAACACTCTTGTAGTAACACTATTCCGAATTCAATCGACATAAGTATCAACCTTCCAAGCTTTCACCAATCAAATTCATGGAAAGGCAAAATCACTCAAGAAATGCACACTCGAAGATGTAAAGGCAATTGCATGTTAATCACCCACAAGGTTCCATTCCAAAGAGGTCACAATAAAATGTCACTTCAAGAGTAAGACATATACCTTCCTATCCATATCCAAGAAAGATATTAAAGATTAATTTCACCTCGTATAGACGGATTTTGAACCTATTAAACGCTAATCAAAGTTATTTTATGTCTTTACTTGGCCATAAAGAAAATCCAATCTCATGTTGGATTTAATGGAAAGAAAGTAAGGGCAACTCGTATCAAAGATAATATTGACCATGATTTAAGCAATAGTATTAATGTGTTCAGACTTCATCGTGGTGATACAAACTGCGCTTGTGATTGTTTACTATATCGCACCGCCTAATTACATCACAATAACTTCCTTCAAGGATGGTGCAAGGTGGAGTTAGATCCATAACTTCAATTGTACATTTTTCTTTCTCGATGGCCACCAAAAATTTTCAAGAATCAAACAAATATAAATTTTTAATAATCTTAAAACCACATCACAAATTTCTGGTGGGCCAATGCGCGTTCATAATTATGTACTAATCTCGGAGAAATAAACAACCTTTCCATTCTAAGAAGATTCTAACTCAAATCAGAATTCTTAACCGATCACCATCTCTTTACAATAATCTAATCATCTCTGCCTTCCGTTCTCTGCTTTCTTTTAAATATATGTATCAACCGGTTGAGGTAATATGACATTCCCGATTATGATGTATTTCAATTGTTCTCTTACTCAAGCTAAGGTATCTCGAGCCATGCCTAAGCCTTGAGCTATTTTTTTCCCTCTCCCTGTAACCAAACTCCTTGCTTTTCTTTCCTCCCATCTCTTTGGTTACGATCGAATACGAATGAACATATCTTCCACCAACAGAATCTACCTATTCTCATTCACTTCACTCAACTCCGCTTCTTCTAATTCATCGGGTCATGGTTTTGTTTTTTTGTCCATCGGCTAAATCACATAAACAACCATTTATCGCTCTCCTTGTGAATTAAATCTAAGGTCCATCCCTTGTCCCCTACTTCTGTGGGCCTCAGGAGAAAAGTTCCCATTATTGATGATTATTCCAGCTACACATGGTATATTTTACACAGTAAAGACTAAGTCTTCTCAAGACTTATGATCCCTTTTTCAAAACTTATGGAAACTAACTTAGCATCTCTATTAAATCCATTCAATCCAATAATGGGGGTGAATTCATTGCCCTGCACTCCCATCTAGACTCTAATGGCATATTTCACCACTTCTCTTGCCCTCACACACTTGAACAAAATGGAAGAGCCGAAGACCCCTCTATTAGCTCGCTTCTACTAACTTTTATTGATGCAATCGTTTAAACAATCAGATAACCTATCAACATTTTGCCAACCAATATTCTAAAATTCCAAGTCCCTTCCCTTTTCATGTTATGTTTAAGAAAACACATGATTACAACCATCTTAGAGTCTTTGGTTATTGATGTTTTCCATCACTGCACTGCATATGGCCTGCTGTTGTCTTATCTGCTCTACCCATGTGTTTTTCTCAGAGGTTCCTCTCATAAGGGATACTCCTTTGTCTTGATTATACCTCTGCAGATTCTTCATTTGTAGACATGTTAAATTTTATGAATCCAAGTTTCCATTTCGAATCAACTCACCCACATTCTTTGCCTATTCCTACACCCGCTTTAATCTAAATAAGTAATTCTCCTTAGCTCACTTCAATTTCTTCCTAATTTCTTCAGATCATTTCCTTTATAATTCAGTGGCCCTTTCATCTCACCTGATCTTGAACCTTCACTTCACCCTCCCAGCCAAACACACATCTAATGATCACGAGAGAAAAATCTGGTATCTCAAATAAGAAAGTATATGCTATTGCCTACATTTCTTCCCCAAGAACATACAATTAGGCTACCAAAACAAAAGTTCAGACTGGTTGCATGCCATGAATATAAGTTCGCACTGAGGGGTTGCACCAAATTGGCTTCCAATTCTATTTCTAACCGAGATACGTGATCACCATAATTTGGGAAACAAAAAGGAAAATATAATTTTTTATGCTAATCATATATAATTTAGGGATTATGAAGATTTAAATTCACCATTTATATTTTTAGTGAAATAATAAAGATATTTTCTATTCACTTTTTCATTCCAAAAATATTTTTCTACTAGGTTATCAATCATTACCTAAGAGACTCAAAGAAAAAAGAAAAAAAAAGAAGTTCATCTTCAAATCCAATTACTTAGTATGATTAATGTTCTTTTTCAGTTTTTTTTTGTATATTGATAATCATAATTAATGATTTAGTTCAATTAACTTGGAACCTTTTTTTTTCTTTAAAACAAACATTTAACTAAAAATCCTGTCGCAAAATCCACAAAAAACAAAATATATGCTCAATGACTGTCAGTCAAGTATAGTATCTCCTCCACATAATATTATAGTGGTAATAAATATATTTAAATTATTCTTTTTCTTTGTTAAATGATCCTATTTATAGAGAATCGTACCATTTAAATAATCCCATGTCAGGTGTGGCATTGTGGGTCAGGGGATTGCATTTGATGCTCAGGAACCATGATATCCAATCAAAATCCTCCCTTTTAAAATTCATATGTGGAAAAATGTAAGAATTGGTATTATGTTTTTAGTAAATTAGCCTAACATATATTCCAACATTAGAAAAACAATCGAAAGGTAGCCATTTTGCTACAGAGGATAAACTTCTCTTGACTACATAAAAGGGTATAGAAATCTCTCCCAAAATCCAAAGCAAAAATTCTTAATTCAACCCCATTAAACTCAAGCAGTCATGAAACTACTTTTACTTAACTTTGCGATCTATCATTGGAAGTCTAATAGATCACAAAATGTAAAATGAACGCTATAAACATATCCCCCGATAATATGTAAAGTAAAAATGATAAAACATATTCCATCCCTCTCGCAATTGCTTTGTTACTGGCTTTCCAATCTGCAGCCACAAGCTCAGTAAGTGGTTTGAGTTTAGCTTCCAAAGCCTTGCCGATCTCTGTAACTATATTGCATCTCATTGTTATCGGAGTCTAAGACAGTAAATGCAGCATATGCTTTGTGGGTTGTCGTAATATGTAAGATATCCAAGAAGGCATATAAAAAAAATCTATAAAGCAATAAATCTTAGAGATGACGCATCTCATCACATCCATATTTATTGCATACAAATGCTTTCACACTTTCCTCATAATTCGATTTAAATAGCAATTATTTTCCAACATCATACATAAATTTCTTACTTTTCATGCGAATACATAAGAGTTATTTCAATTGATGGTTCTTCCAACAAACTTAGAAGAACTAGGAAAATATGCAATCATTTCATGAGAGGCTTTAATTTATCAAATTCTAGATTAAATTCCAAAAAACAAAAGATCAATGGAACAGGAACTAAACCTCATTGTTTATAGAACTGTGGGAGGTGATCTCCCCCGAGTAGGTGATCTCCTCCGAGTAGCCCTTCCACTGGCCATCGACGTAAAAGCCTGGATTTGGGCTGCCGAGACCGATCTCATCCAAAAACTCGTGATCGCGGATAAGAATAAATCCATCTCTCGCACATTCAACGATCATCCCACGGTGGATGGGAGAAGGATCGTAACATAAAAATAAAACACCAAAATCAAGTTAAAAATTTACACTAATACCAAAACTCAAAGCAAACAAAAAAGAAACTCTTCAGTTATTTACATTTTCTTCGTCTCCAAACAGATTTAAGAAAGTTTAATGGAGAGAGAGGAAAGAGCAGCGTACCGTGAGTGAATCGAAGAGAGATTGAGGGAATGTAGAAATGCGGGAGCAAATTTAGAGCAACTGAGAGAGGAGGAGATTATGTAACGCCCGTCCAAGGCAGACAGGTACACAGAATCATGGGCAGACATAAGGTACCAAGTGTCATTGTAGAGTTTTTGGGAGTTGTGGTTCGTAGACTTAAATTAAATCATAAATTTATTTAACTCAAATTGGTATCATAGAACAAGGGTAAAGTTGTAATTGATCAAAATGGCATAAAGGACATAGATGAAGAGAGTGAGGCCATTATATAAATAACATGTTTGAATTGCAAATATTAAAGTCGATCGGCGACAAACTTGCACTAGCGCAAAATGAGAAAGATAAAAAAGGGATGAGAACAAACAATTCATTTGGTCTCATTTTGGCTAGGGCTAACCAGAGAAGAAATAAAAGAAGAGGAAGAAGAGTAAAGAGAGGAAGAAGAAGCAGGGAGAAGAGCAAAGCAAGGTATGTTTTGAATTGAAACATGTGTATTTTGGGTTTTTAGTTTGATTTAGGGTTTTCCATGGAGATAAGTTCTCTATTTTTTCTAGGTTCTGCTGAGAGATCACCCTCAACCTCAGATTGAATTCATGTGGGTAAAACCTTAATTGGTATGAGATAACAGGAATTCTTCCTATTCTAAGTGCACACGCACTTTGGATTTTTACCAGGTTTGCTTATAAGAAGTTCTAAAACCAATACAAGGGTGGTAGGAGTTGTTTTGGAAATTCATGTTGGCTTTGAGGAATGGTTGTAAAAAGGACAATGTTGGGTTTTAAAGGGAAATGATAACAAATTGTTAGAGCACAACCCCGTTTTTTGTTTTCTGGGCATGACAAGTTATAATCATCCAAACGAATCACCGATTCCAATTGCAAGAACCATAAGATATAGGGCTAAAAATGCATATAAGGGACCAAGAGAAATTAGAATTATATTCTTCAACACGGACTAAAAGGTAAGCTCAGCTCACTGGTTATGCTCGTTTGGGCATTGTTGTAGTGTTTTGGCTATGGAGTTTCACTCATCCAAACGAGATTCAAAATTATGGGTAAAATATACTTATAGTGAACAAGTTAGTATGAAGGAAGTATGTAATTATAACTCCCAAAGTACCTGCAAATTTTCAAAGTGAAGCTATGTGCAGATTCTGCTTTCCAATTTGAGTAATCTATGCAAAATACAATCACTTGAGTTTGTGATCCAAATTGGATGATTCAAATTGCAGAAGAAACCTTAGAATCATAGCTTCAAATAAATTGAAGAAACCATTTCCAATTATGGAGCAGACCCCGCAAATCAAGGATACGTAGTGATTCAAATGAGCTAACCAATTAGGTATATAAAAAAACAAGCAACTTGTGTTATGGTTGATGGTCATAGAGAGAATAGAATTAAATTGAAAATTTAAAGAGATGTCACTTAAGATATATAGTATTAGGACTGATCTGGAGAGTTTCTATAAGTTTGAAGACCTGCTTGAATAATTTTTTGGGTAATAAAGTCCAGAGAGTACTGTTGGAAAAAAATTGCCAAAATGAGTGGCTTTTTTGTTGGGGCTTTAGCCTAAGGCAATTGTTCATTTCATTTATATGAATGTTGGGTGACCCAAAGTGACTTGTGTGTGAAGTACGTTAATTTTTACGCTATACGTTGTGCGACACGTTTTCACAGATTCGTTTGAGTGTAGCTAAAAGCAAGCTGAAAGTTGTGGAGTCGTGCCCAAGTTTTGCAACAAAAGGTGAGTGTTCTAACCTATTTTTCAAATACTAGTGTATTATTAGAACTGCTTTTACACTGGTATTTAATGGTTTTCATTGTAAACCATATTTTAAAGCAAGCAAAACAGAGTTTTATACAATACAAACAATGGTTTTGATTTAAACCATATGTGGAAAAGCAAACAAGTAATGGTTTTGATGTATTCAAACTGTTGCCTTTGGGTGCTAGAAGCAAACAATGGTTTTGAGTTGTAAAACCATATTTCAAAGTGTCAAGCAAACAAAAGTATATTTTATAAAAAAGTTTCAACTTAAAATCCCTTATGAAGTGTTATACCCATTGTATTCTAAGACTTAGGTTGTAGTGTTAGGGACATCATTTCATGAGATTTTAGATTTGCTCTAGGTCGGAAAACTTAGTTCATGACATATGGCATTTAAAAGCAGGATTGCACACGTATTGGAGTATATAGGTTACGCTGGGCTTAGACTATGGTGACGTAGACCAAGGTCATTCCACCATATTTATCGGAAAAGGGGAAGTGAGGCAAGGCCCTTCCACCTAGGTGATGCGGACCCAGGTCCTTCCATCGACACGGTTGAAACCTAGGCTCCCATGTTTTACTAGGGGATAACAAGCAAGAAAGGCCTCTAGTGGTTGATCTTGATTTATAAACATTTTTCACACGCTGAAAATCAAATCCATCGGTAACAAGCGGTTGAGCCCAGGCTCCCGTGTTTATAAAATTTTTTATAAACTTTTAAAGCAAAGCAAGCAAGAGGTCTATGAAAAGTTTTATAAACTTTTAAAGATAAGTAAAGCAAGCAAGCAAGAGGTTTATGAAAAGTTTTAGAAAATCTTAAAGCAAAGCAAAGCGAAGCAAGCAAGCAAGCAAGTATGAAAAGTTTTAGAAACTTTAAAGCAGAGCAAGCAAGGTTTCTGGAAAATGTCTAGTAAAGAGGTTTTATAAGCTAGATATTTTCTAAAAGCAAACATTTTATAAAGCATACACTCACTAGGCTTGTTTAGCTAATTATTTTGTTGTTTTAAAAACTATTTTCTAGGTACAGCATCTACGATCATTGAGCATATTGTTAGATTTCTCCTACTTTTATCGTTGTTGTATTAAATAACTTATGTAAGGAAATACTTGGATCTTGAGACAAATTTTGAGCATATGTGTATAAAAAGATAATTTTGTATTGTGAAAATGTGATGAGCTTGAGGCTCTTTAAAGAGGTGAAGTTGCCATATTTAAAAAGTGAAATCAGATATACAAGTTTTAAGAGAGGTCTCAGGTTGCAATTGTTATGCTGCCGAAATTTTATAAAATCACAAGTTTAGAAAAGAAAATTTTTATAAGGGCTTCAAAGAAGCAACACGGCCATATCAGGATTCTCTAGTCGCTAAGTAACGGCTAGGGGTTTCAGGTACTGCACATCCGCCAGTGTGGGCAGGGTGTGACAGATTGAGAACGTAGAAATGCGCTAGAGCAATGAGAGAGAGAGTCAGGAAGCAGCCAGCCTTAGTATAATGAGTTAGATTGTTATAAGTCCGTTGAAAATCGAAGATTCTAAACACGTCAATGAGAATTCCATTTTCCAAATAATGGTAATGGTAATGGTAGTCCATCCAAATTCCACCCACATTCCACCACATTTTTTAATAATGGCTTTTTAATCTTATAGAAAAATAGTTTAAAATGTTGGAAGGTTGTGATTCTTCCTCTTGTGATTCTTGCCTTTTCTAGTGCCAATGTACATGTATAGTAAGTGTGTAGGTTCATAGACACATAGCTTGACTATAGGAACAATAAGCTTGATTATAGGATCAAATATTCATCCATTGTTATATATGTTCTTAAGACCTTAGATTAAGAAAGTAATCATGTAAGAAAATATTCTTTCCACAATATTTGATTTCAAGTAAAGAAGAAAATATGATTTTAGAAAACACCTAAACAATTATCAAAAGCCTGTGTTTTTTTATAAACAATCGCCATAAATAAAATATATATTTTTTCATTTTAAAAAACAGCTTTTTTGACAACAATATAAAGCTCATACACATATGGTTAGTATTTGAGGAGGGTTTAGGGGCTTAGGTTCAACTCAACTCAATTTAAGAAGAATTCACAAAAGTCTTTCCTAGATAAAAAAATTAAAAATTAAAAAACGGATTACGACATTGATATTGTTCTTTAAAATATCTGTAGATTTTAAAGATTTTAGAATAGTCAGAAGATTTTAAAATATATTTTCTCCTTTTAAAATATAGGTTTTTTCTAAATAGAAAAAGTCAGAAGAAGGAAATTTTAAAATTCATAAATAAGTTATACCAAAAAAAAAATATGACAAATGCCCAAAACAATCTTCCCAAAATATGACAAATGGGTCTTACCTCCAGTAGAAAAGGCTCCTATCCTTTGTTGTCTATGAAGATTGAAGCACTAACTGGATTATCAATATTCTGACACCGGGATAAAATTCCTTTAGAGCAACAAGTCGCTTCAATGACGTAGATTTTTTTTTACTAAAACTCCTTTAATATAATGTAGTAAACTATCTTCGTGAGACTCGAACCCTTCCTCCCATATCCAAACATTTTAATGCCGACTGACTTATAAACATAGCAGAGATTTTTTTAATTCAAGTAATAGGACAAATGTCCAAAACAATCTCAAGATAAAAAATTATAAGCAAAATCAAAAGCAATCCTCTTGTAGAAATTTTTAGCAGACCCATGATACTAACTCAATGATCGATGAATAACTATAGTAATTTTAGATATGCTATAGATAAGAAGCCCTAATCTAAGGGAATGTTTGTTTTAGCCTTTTTCTAAATAAATTTGTTTTCGGATTTAGACCGCTTGTGTTTTTTTTTGTCTTTTTGGTATAACTTATTTATGAATTTTTAAAATTTTCTTTTGACTTTTTCTATTTAGAAAACCATATTTTAAAAGGAAAATACTATATTTTAAAATCTTCACAAACTATTTTGAAATTCATTAAACCATTATAATCTTAATCCACATATTTTAAAAGAACAATATCAATGTCATCAATCTATTTTAATTTTTAATTTTATATATCTTCATTTTTATGATCCAATTTGATATATCCGGACTTAGATGGAAGAGCTTCAAATCATGTCATTGAAGAAATTGGCACCAATGAATGACACATATCAATAAAAACAACTCTACAGACTTGACTCTTGAGTGAGTACCTAAAGAAACAACATGGGTTTAATTAAAAAGAATAAAAATGGCATAACTGAATAAACAAACCAATAGGAGAGAGTACTCTTAGTCATGAAACAATAATTGGTGCATCTTGCCAAGTATGTATACAAGTAGGTAGGCTCTATTATGGGTGTAAATGAGTCAAGCTACTCCTAAGCTACTCGATCTCGACTCATAAAATATTCGAATTTGACCCGGAGTTAATCGAGTCGAGTTCGAGTATCTAAATACTCAACTCGAGCTGCACGTTCGAGTTTAATCGAGTTTAATTGAGTTAAACTATTTTATTAATATATTTATTTATTAAATTACATTTATACCCTCATTGTATAAATAACTCTTAAAAACCCAAAATCTTTTACCACCATTGGGTGGCATTTGTTTTTTTCACTTAATGTTGAATCAAATTTTTTTTCAACTTACTGGGCTAGGCACTTTAATACAATATTACATTAAGCTGTTTGTTTTTGGACATCAATAGTGAGTGTTGCTAACTCTCCTCCTCGTTTTGGACAAGGGTGTTTTTATTTGAGAAGATGACTTTCTTAATAGACAAAGGCTTCTATTCGTAATATTTTTAAAATTTTTTGTTAAATAAGTCATTAGAGTTAAAATACAAACAAACCGACCCATTTAGCTTGGAGCAAAGAGTAAAAAAAGGCAAACTATGTAATAGAAATCCACTTAATTGACACCCAGAAAAAAAGTCCGCAATCATCCAGCACAATCTCGCTTTTGCAATAACCCTTTGTTTTTCACTAAAGTATTAAGCTCAAGAGGAAACGAGTTTCCTGCTTGACGGGTTTTTCCTAATGTAAAAGCCGCAGGTTTGTGATTCCTTCTTTTCTTCATCTCGTTGAGTTTGATTTATATTTAAGGACCCTATGTTTGGATAAATAATATCCAGCTTCACCCTTCTAAGAATCCTTACCCTCTGCCTTCTTTTCTTTATCCTACTACAACTTCAAGGGTCGAGGTATGCCTCAGGCCGATCAGAGCTTCCAACATCCCCCGCCGAGCCAGATCCCAGCTCGCAGACGCCTTCTCCGAGGTCGTGGAGGCGACTTTGGGTTTGTAGGCTGCCACTCGCTGAGTCTCTGGCCAAGTCGCCTTCCTCGCACTAAAGCACTTCATATGAGTAGCCATCTTCCAAAAATGGGGGTGCACTAATATATAACGAAACGACGCATGGTGACACTGACAAGAAGGCAATGGACTTGATGACTAATTTTGGAGCGATAGGCCGAGCTCTTCAACGGCAGGCATCCGCTTCCTAAGGTCGACTCAAGAATGGACGGACTGGCCTCATCGCCAAGCTCCGTGTTGGCAGCAATGAATCGCTTTAGCCTCAAAGTGACCCTTCCCACATCTTCAGACACTGGGAGGAGCGGAGCTCGGTTTCAGCCGGAGGGCTCCAAACGTAAATGGACATAACTCTACTGCAGGCCTCCTAGCTCCCGAGGATCTTTGGCCACTGCAAGAGGAGGAGCGGTCACGACCTGGGTACCCTGCACCCTGGCCAAAGGACGATGATGTCACTTCACTCATTAGAGCTCAAGGCGACCCTTGTTCCTTGGAAGATGGTGATAGAGAAGATGCTCCCAACTTCGGGGTCTTACCCCGAGCCAGAAGGCTCCTCTTAGGGTAGGCCTGAGATTTTCGCTTCACACTCCTCCTTCTCCAGATTAAATGCCCACTGGAAGCTTGAAGCCTTCTCCCGAGCGCTTTGATAAATGGGGAGGTCCCCAAGAGAAGACCAGGTCCAGGTAAGGAGAGGGCCTCAAAGAGGAGGTCGGGGAAGACTTCAACCATGCTCGGAATATCCGACCTAACAAGAGCCTTCCTGAATATGAGCTCGGCCGGCGCTAACCGTGCCTCCCGTCACCTCTCGTCCCGGGCTGAGGGCCGGGCCGAATACCCGCAGCCACAACCAAGGCAAAGAAACATCCATGGTCCTTGAAGACCGTAAACCCAACTCCATACTTAAGGAAGTCACGTAGGTTCTCAAGAGTAGTCCATATGACCGGAAGGCCGAGTGTATCTTCCCGGTCAGAAGGATTATACTCCCAATGGCGACCGCTGACAAAAAAATAACTCTCCTTCCAGTACTTGTGGGAAGATGGAAGGTCTGAGATAATCAACTTAGCATTGGAGCATTTAGAAATATATAGAAAGCCCTTAGCATCCGCCTTTACACTATGCTGGGGACACCCACACCTCTATCCCTAAAAATGACTAGCAACCCGACAAGAACACCCCAGAAGTTGGGAGAAAGCCAGGTGACATACGCAAATGCTAAGAACCCTTTATAAAGGGGTGCAGAGGAAGCTGAGGTCGTTTCTCGAAAGTCAAAAAAGTAAACCATCTTAGGAACTGAACGATGTAGAGGTAAGCACGTCAACACCAAACATGGATCAACAGGTGGCTTTGTACCGACAAACGAAGGTCTCCCCAAATGAAGGCTCAACCTAATTGTAGTCTACGACTACGGCTAACCTCAAATATCTCGTAGAGCCGCCAGATAGATCGATTTCACTATCCTACCTTGCCTTGCCCAAGGGGGAAGGAGGTCCCCTTGAGGTAACTCGGTGAATGACCACGGCTAGACGGTCGGGCTCATCACCCGTTTGCCCTGGACTAAACGCCAAGAATCCAATTTCATGAGCAGAGCAGAAGACCGACTAGGACCCATGGAAATATGCAAGGCTAAAAAGAAGAAGTGGAACTCCAAGGAATAAAACTAATCCCAACCAAGCAAGCCTTCTACCAATTTGTAAGACTTCAACCCGAAATGACAAAGAAAGAAGAAAATACGCATCAATCTCAGAATATAACGAAAAGGATCACTCCTCAAGAAATATGTCGAAACCACCAAGTGCGTACTCTAAACGATGATCGACAAATTTCAAGAAAGAAAACCGAATCCGGCGGGAAAAAGTTTCAAGAACAGAAGAACTCAATACAAACAACCTAAGGATGTTTCTAGGAAGTTGGACGCAAACAACCGAAATGAATGCGAAAATCGAAAGGTCATCATTATCACAAGACGCTTGAGACGACAAAGCCCCCGATCAAACCATCCCCGAGTGGGCTATTAATGCGGAAATCACATCCGATCAAGAAACGGCTTAAATTCTTTGCCCACACTCGCGAGCTGGCGGCTAGGGGTAACTGATTGGGTTTGAAATAGGGCGCATGTGCCTAGAACACAAGCCCAAATATCGATCAAGATTAGATTAAGGACAGCCCAAGAAACACTCTGCCCGCGATGATATCCCCACGTATCGCCCAGAATGAGCCCGATCCACCCCCTCAAAAGGCTGGTGGCACAAACAGCCCAAAGAACCCGTATAAAAGGAAAATACCCAACCTCCATAATTAACTCCACCAATTAAGGAAGAAGAATATTTCATAATAACGGTTCCCTAATTATCCCTTATCAGCTGGATAACAATAAAGAAAGAAGATCCATCACCTAATGGAAGAGATATCGTATCATCATCCAACAAGGAAAATTATCATGATCACCCATCATAAATACCAGACCACCCCATCGGTGAAAGGTACGGCATTAAAAAACTCATTCTGTTGCTGGGCTGAGCCTTTTTCTTCAAAAGGAAATAAATCGACTTATGCATTCGGGAGAGGCTGGGCCGAGCTCCCGCCAATCTTTCTTATTTCTTGTTTTTCTTTTGCAGGGAGTTCGATGCCCAGTATCAGCGGACCAGCCTAACAAGTCCAACACGCTCCAGCCCAATTTCGATATGAAAAGCAACGTAAGAAATATTGTGGGTTCCTAATTGAGCTGAACACTGATAGCCAAACAACCTTTCCATTCTAAGAAGATTCTAACTCAAACTGCAATCTTCAACTGGTCACTCATCTCTTTTAGTAACAATCTAGAATTGATATCTCTGTCTTATCCGTTTCGCTTTCTCTTTAAATATATGTATCAACTGTTGAGGTAATAAGATGATTCTCGATTATGATGGCTTCATTCAATCGTTTCTACTCGTTTTCATGGTATCGTAGCCATGCTCTGCTTCTCAGTTATTTTTTCTCCCTCCCTAACTTAAAACCTTCGCTTCTTCTTCTCCCATCTCTTCTCTACACAGACCGACATAGAATGAACAGCTCTTCCACCTACCAACTACTTATTTTCTCATTCACTTCACTCAACTCTCGCTCTTCAATTCATCGATCATGGTTTTATTTCTTTTGTCCATCAAGCAAATCACATAAACAACCATTTACTGTCTCCTCCTCTATGAATTAAATTTAGGGGTCCATCCCCTTGTCCTCTACTCGTATTCTCGGCATATGCTCCTCATTACATGATGACACCACTACACATGGGCATATTTTTTACACAGCAAAGGCCAAGTTCTCAAGATCTTACATCCTTTTCAAAACTTGTTGAAACTAACTTAGCATTCTATTAAATCCATTCAATCAATAATGGGAGTGAATACATTGCCCGCACCTGCATCCGACCCCAATGGCATATTACCGCTTCTCTTGCCCTCACACACCTAAACAACATGGAAGAGCCAAAAGAACTCTATTAGCTCAAGCCTCTCTACCAACTTTTTATTGGATGCAAGCGTTTCAAACAGCTGCATAACTCATCAACATTTTGCCTACCAAAATTCTAAACTTCCAAGTCCCCTCCCTTTTCATGTTCTGTTGAAGAAAACACATGATTACAACCATCTTAAAGTCTTTGGTTGTTGATGTTTTCCATCACTCGGACCGTACATGGCTCACAAGTTGTCCTATCGTTCTAATTTCCAGTGGTGTTTTTCTCACGATGGTTCCTCTCTCATGCGGGATACCTTTGCTTGATTATACCTCCTACATTCTTCGCCTGTAGACATGTTAAATTTCATGAAACCAAGTTTTCCATTTCAACTAACTCAAATCTCCACATTCTTCTCGTCTACATTCTGCCACACCTCTAATTCAAATGCTACCTCTCCTCACAAATTTCACCCACTCCTCTTCCATCCCTTCAGATTTCATTTCTTCTATAATTCAGTCCCTTTCATCTCACCCGATCCCGAACCTTCACCTTCACCCTCCACGTAACAATACATCAATGACTACGAGAAAATCCTGCATCAAACAAGAAAGCAGTCACATGATTGCCCCCAAGAACATACAATCAGTCGCTAAAACAAAAGTTCGTACCAGATGCATGCCATGAATATAAGTTTAGACTGGAGGTTAAATAATCAAATCGATGCTTCCAATTTGCTCAACTAATATTAATGTGATCTAACTATAATTTGGGAAACAAAAGGAAAATATAATTTTTTTATGCTAACTATATAATTTAGGATTACAAGATTTAATCAATCTCATATTTTGAAGAAACACAAAGATATTTTCTATTCACTTTTTCCATTCAAAATATTTTTCACTAGGCTATCAATCATTAATTTCAAGAGTGACCAAAAAAAGAAAAAAGAAAACCATCTTCAACCTAAATTTGATTATATGATTGTAATGTTCTTTATAGTTTTTTGTATATTGATAATCATACAATTATTGATTAGTTCAATTAACTTGGAACTTTTTTTTCTTTTAAAACAAACATTAACTGTAAAAAAATCTCACCAAGAAAAATTTACAAAAACAAAATATATGCTCAATGTGATCCGCTAAATATGAGATAGTATCTCTTTAATAAATATATTTAAATTATTCTTTTTTCTTTTGTTAGCTGATCCTATTTATAGAGAATCAAAATTATTTAAATAATCCCATGTTGTGGTGTGGCAATATGGGTTGTGGGGATTGCATTTGATGCTTAGGAAATATGATATCCAATCAAAAGCCTCCTTTTTAAAATTCATGTGTGGAAAAAATGTAAGAATTGGTATTATGTTTTTAGTAAATTAGCTTGCCATCTATTCCAACATTAGAAAAAACAATCGAGCGCATATTTGCCAGAGACAAACCTCTTTTGACTATACCAAAAGGGTATAAAATCTCTCTCCAAAACTAAAGCAAAAATTTGAATTCGATTTACTAACTCGAAGTAAGTCGGCAAAACCATCGCTACTTAACTTATGAGATTCATTTCAATGCAAGAAGTCTACGATCACAAATGTAAAATTAGTCCAATATATCCCCGATAATATGTAAAGTGTAAAAAGTGATAAAACATACCTTAACCTTGCAATTGCTTTGGTTAATGGCTTTCCCACCTCACGTACACAAGTCACTTAAGTGGTTTGAGTTAGCTTCCAAAGGCTTGGCCGATTTAACTATATCAGACTTCATGTTACCGGAGTCTAAGATAGTAAATGCAGCATATGCTTTGTGAGTTATCGTAATATGTAAGATATCCAAGAAGGCATATAAAAAAAAAATCTATAAAGCAATAAATCTTAGAGATGACGATCCCACTTCCATCCATAGCTTGGCTGCTATACAACAAGCTTTCACGCATTCCTCATAGTCTGTCATAGAACCCCCCGAACGTTACCAAGTACTTGAATCAGCAAGATGTGTGATATCAATTCATCTAATGTTTTTTTTTTCCCGAAGTTCGTCCCAAGATTTCATCAGTTTTGGGGTGATGATTTAATCCCTTTCCTCAATCCTAATTTTCAAATAGTAATTATTTTCCAATACTCATAACATAAATTTTACTTTTCGTTTTAATTACAAGAGTTATTTAATTGGCTGGGCTTCTTCCAACAAACTTAGAAGAACTGGGAAAACAGTTTATGCAATCGCTCTACTAGAGTCTTTAATTTCTCAAATTCTAGATTAAATTTCAAAAAACAAAAGATCAAGGAACAGATAGAACTTAAACTCACATTGAAACACATTAACCATGGAGTGATATCCTCCGAGGTAGCCTCCTACTGGCCATTGACGAAAAGCCCGATTGGCCAAGTCGGGACTCGATCTCATCCAAAACTCTGCACGTGACGAGAATAACCATCTCTACACATTCAACGATCATCCCACAGAAACATAAGAAGGTCTGCAATACAAAATCAAACATCAAAACCGGTTAAAATTCACCACTTGAAACCAAAGAAACCAAAAGAAACTTCGAAGAGCTTACATTTTCTTATAGTCTCCAAACATGAAAAAGTTTAACAAGAAGGAGAGATTGGGAGAACGTAGAAATGCGCTGAGAGCAGCAGATGGTAGAATGGGGAAAATATAGAATGTAAGGCTAGAGCAAATGGGAGAGATAGAAACAAGGAAGGTTTTGGTGTGGTAATGGCGATTGGTTATAAGTATGTTAGTGTAATCAATATTCTAAACATCGCCAAAGAGAATTCCATTTTCTAGCAATAATAATGGTCCCATCAATTCACCACATTCCAATTATTTTATTAATAGCATCTTTCTTAATTTATAAAAAAATAGTTTAAAATGTTAAAGGTTGTGATTCTTTCCTTCACAGACGGTTTTTCTAGTGCCAATGTACATGCAATAAGTGTGGGGTAGGTTCATTAGATACACAGTTTGATTAGAGGAACACAGTCATATTTATAGATCAGATATTCATTCCATTACATATATGTTCTCTATTATCTCCATTAAGAGTAATAATGCAGTAAATAGTCTTTCCAATATTTACCAAGTAAAAAGAAGTGAAAATTATGATTTAGAAAAACACTCAAACAATTAATGTGTTTGTGTTTTTTGAAAAACAATTAATTTGATACAATTTTTTTGTTTTTTCATTTTAAAAAATAAATATTGTGTCACAGGAAGCATGCAAACATACATAGATTTTGAGGAGGGTTCAGTTCAAAGTTCCACCCAACTCAATTCTTAGAAGAAGAATCACAAAGTACTTCTCCTAGAACTAGAACCCATTAATTGTTTTATTTAGTAATGTTAAATTTTATGATCCAATTTGGATATCCCACTTAGATGCAGAAGAGTTTCTAGATTATATGTATTAATAGAAGAAATTATAATCTAATGGAATGAATACACATCAATAAAAAACAATCTCCATGCACTTGACTCTGAGTGAGTACCTAAAGAAACAACATGGGTTTAATTAAAAGAATAAAAATGCATAACTGAATAAAATAAACTAATAGAGAGAGTGTTTCTTAGTCATGAAACAATAATTGGTGCATATTGCCAAGTATGTATACAAGTTGGTAGGCCCTATTACGCAGAAACTGACTGCCTTACCCTAAGCTACCTCGACCCGTAGAACACTCGAATTGACTCCGAGCTAATCAGAATGTGTGAGTCTTGAGTATCTAAATACTAACTCGAGCTAGTGACATGAGTTTGAACTAGCTAAACTATTCTTATTAATATATTTATTTATTAAATTACATTTATACCCTCAATTATAAATAACTCTAAAACCCAAACTTTGTTCACGAAGGTTAAGGTGGCATTTATTTTTTACTTAATGTTGAATATAATTTTTTCAACTAAATGTTAAATAGTTATTATAATATTAAATATTAGTTGTTGCTTTAATATTGAATAGTGAGTGTTGTTAACTCTCCTCCTTTGTTGGAGTCAAGGTGGTGTTTCTTCTTTAGAAGATGACTTTCTTAATACAAAAAGCCTTCTATTCATAATATATTTAAAATATTTTAGCAATAAGTCGTTAGAAAGTTAAAATACAAACAAACCGAATCTATTTAGCTTGAGCAAGAAGTAAAAAAAAGGCAGACTACAGAATAAATCCACTTAATTGACCTCCGAAGCAAAAAAAAGTCCGCAGTTGGCGCAATCTCAGGTCGTTGTAATTAATTATTTGGTCCTTTCAAATCATCCTTAGATGATATGATCTTTGAGTAAACATGGTGAACCCTACTTTCTTCATTATTTTTCCATTTTGTCAGTTGATCCATTTACTGAATAGCTCTTCCATGCCTGTTTCGATTGATTGTGAAATTTGAATGCTCTTAAGGTTGATTTTGAGATTAAATGGGTCATTTGACCTTTTAAAATTTTGAAGTTGAGTAATTCTTTTGAAATAACCCTTTGTTTTTCACTAAAGTACAAACTCAAGAGGAAAATGAGTTTCCTGTTTGATGGGTTTTTCCCTAATGTGGGAAGTCATGGGTTTGTGATTCTTGCTTTTCGGCATTTTGTTGAGTTTGATTTTGTATTATAGAGTTCTTACGTTTGATAAATAATATCCAGTTTCGAGCTTGAGTGATCTGGAAGGTGTTGATAAAGTCTAGTCCGGACTTATTTAAGGAGTTCACTTGCTCTTAATTGACCTGCTAAATTAGTCCTTCAGATGATAGTCACTATTAAGAGAACTAGCCTGACAAAATTTCTTTCAGTTTTGTTAAATGCAGATGAAAAATGCTAACTCATCTCTTTTGGTGTTATTATATTTTCCTGTTGTGTTAAAGACTACTGGTTCTATATGAAGGCCATGTCCCAATGAAGTACAAAGGCTATTACAAAAAGATGGCCAAGTAGGATTAATGTTTTGGGGTTTCTCCTTTCATCATTTTAATACACTATACATCAGTTGATGCATTTACATTAAGGTTTAGAAATGTTTTATCCATATGATGTTACTGTAGATTTCTAAATTGTGCCTCTAACTTTCATGATGGTAATCTCTAAGAATAGTGATCATGTTACTTATTAAGCTGCAGCTGATATAGACTCTCTCTCTCTCTCTCTCTCTCTCTCTCTCTTTCTTCTCTCTCTCTCCAAGTTTATTGATTATTGTGATATTTGGAAAAAATTTTTGCTCATTGCTTTGAAAAATTGCCTTGGCATGAATTCATTCCAGTGAATTGATACAGAGATTTAAACTGTTCTGGAAAAAATTTGTATTCTTGAATGAACTTTAAACTAATTTTCTTGTTATACACAGCTCCTTGTCATAGTTGATTTCCTAATTTCAGTTTTATCTGGCATGAACTTTAATAATAATCTGAGAAGCAGTAGTCCTTGTTGAATGAACTCTTGAACTATTTTCATTTTATGGAGCACTTCATGCTCTAGCGTTTATTCAATATCTATATTGTTTAAATGTTTATGATTTTCTTTAACTCATATGTTTAGATTTTGAAATTTGTATTGGTTCTAAGGATAATAGGATTTCACATGAGTTCCTTTGGAGCAGTGATATTGTTAGGAAATGTAATTCAAATCAATTCAGTGATAGAATTTACCTGTGCATGCATGAAATGTTAGATACATTTTGCATCCAAAATCAGTAAGGCTGCTGTGCATTTTTCACAATCCATGGATTTTGTGAAAGCCGGTATCACGTAAAGGAAGTGAACGGGAAATACATGAATAAATACAAGAGATGGTTACATCCTTTAGAAAAACCCATACCTAAAGAAGCATACTTTTAGGCGAAGCGCAGAAAATGGAACGGCACCATATGGCCAAGACTTAGCCACGTAGACGGCGAAGTGTACTTGTAAATATGTACTATCAAGTTTGTTCACGCATATTTTGGGTATATTTTATTCAATTTAATCGTTATAAAAGATACATCGATTGATTAATGCCTGTAAAAAGTGCAATTGAACCCTATATTAGATAGGTTTGAGTGCTTTTGTACATTAATCATGTCATTTATACCAATTTTGAAGTGTTCTAGTCTTCTTATAATATCTTATGCCATTTAAGGGTATTTTGGCTGTTTTGCAGGCTTCAAGACTTTCAAGTCTAAATGTCAGATAAATAGATCAATCATGAAGTTTGAACTCAAGCCCACCATCAATCACCAAGAATCAGAAACCACAAGTAAAATGAAGAAAATGATGCAATACAACATGTGAGGTAAATGCAAACAGGACTAATGTTGCTGAATTTTCGTTGCTTGCGAAAATTTTCGCTAGGATTTGCGTAAAATTTCCTCGCAACCTTAGCGAAAACACCCAAACTTCGCTAGACCACTCGCCGCTAGGCACCATTTTTAGCGTAAACCCGATTTCGCTTACTCACAACATTCGTTTAGTTTAGCGAAATTTCGCTAGCCAGCGAAATTATCCGGCCTAGCGAAATTTTCATTTCGCTAGCCCGTTGATTTCTCTAGCTAGCCAAATTCCTCAGCCTAGCGTAATTTGATGCCTCGCCATGCTTTGTAATTAATGCCAAACCGCTCCAAACTTAAGGTATTACCTAATATCCTATAATCTGTATTACATTTCATAGGTTTTGCATTTTCATACCTCGAGGGAGGCCTATATGCCCCTCTGCCTTTGTGAAGGTGGGAACGATCAGTAAAGAGTTGGAGGAACAATTTGGGGGAGAAGACATTTTTTGTAAGTTTTTATTTTTTTGGGCAATAAAGTCTTTATTAGAGTTTTGCTTATTTCTTTTCTCTCTTCTCTCTCTCTCCTTTCAAGCTGCCAAATAACACCCTCTGAGGATGACATCCTAAGAGACGCTGCCAAGCCCCTTTCAAGATGGTTCGAAGCTAAATTGGTGGTGGGGCATATGGCTGTTGTCCTCTTGTATTAAAAAGTTACGGCAGTAGTGTATTTATGGCTTTATTTCAAAACTTAGCTGCATAACATGGGATGTTATTGATTCGCCAATACTCCATGCTTAGGACTGTTGTTCTTTAGGATGGTTTTTACGAGCCTCTGGAGCAATATTTGGCATTTTAGGTTTCAAATTGTAGTTAAATAACATTTACCGTTATTATTTTGGCCAATACTTCAGTTTTAGGATGCAAAGGTTCTCTGTGAGATGCAAATCATGTCTTTTAGATGGTCTCATTAGAGCTCAATGATACAATTTAATGTTAGGGTTTTCTTAAAAAGGGGCCAACTGCATACACCCGTATTGACTAAATAGGAGATGTTTCTATGGGTGAGGTCATAGTTAAATATAGATCCATATGCCATGGACTGCAGGTTACATATCATAACTAGATAAAACCCGAGGACTTGTTTGCCCTAACCCATGGTTAGTGACCTAAATCTTCAAAGTTAATTTCTTCACTTTAACTTTCAGTTTTTACAATTTTCAGTTTTCTAAACCATTCCCACTGTTTTTGAAACACAAATCCAAAGAGTCCAAATAGAAAGCCTTACTCATATGCACCGGGAGCGCAAACCATTTTGGATGAAAACCTATCCTCGTGTTCTATCCACCACCATACCGCAGGTAGCTGACTACTACAGCAGTAGGAACTTAGGTGTATATAAATTTTGTTGATTTTAGCTCAGCCATCGTGGCACTAATCAAATGGCGCTGCTGGATGGTGCCAAACTACTAATGGTAGCTGAAGAGTACTGCAGATCCACATCACAAGTGAAGGTAACCTTACTCTTTGAACTCACAAGTAGAACGCGCCTTGCTTCACTTTATAAAGAATCGCACTATTTCAAGTTTCGCTTTTCATTCACTGCTTATTTTAGCATTTTTAATCTTAGTTGTTTGTCGTTTCGTTGTCTCACAATTTAAATGTGTTTATGCAAATAAAGGATGTAGACATCAGTGTAATCGAATAGGATTACTACAATAAATCTAATCTACCTAGTGAAGAAAACAACCGATACCACGATCCCATACCCAGGAACAACAGAGTCAACCAAAGAACCCCCATGAATCCAAATGCCTATAGAACCAAGGAGGATCACATCCACCCTCCTAGAGTTAGTGCCCCATCTCAGACATCCCTCCCTAACAAGATAGCAAAGAGGCATATTTGGTACCTCTACTCCCCACATATCATGGTATGGAAAATGAAAATCCATACACTCATATTGTGGATTTTGAGGAGGTTTGCAACACCTTCATGAAGGTATGATTTTGACATGGATTACTAAGCTAAAGGCATTTCCATTGACTCAAAGGACAAGGCTGCGATATGGCTCAACCTATCGAGGCCTAGAACCATAAGAAATCGGGCCGAGTCACAGCCGACCTTGGAAAAGTTCTTCAGTTGTTTACAAGACCAATAATTTGAAAAGAGAACTGGCACTAGTGCTCTTCAGATGGCGAGAGATTTTACAAAGGTTGGGAGAGATTGAGTGGAAACCATCGCGTATGTCCAATAACAGGTTTGACACATGGATGTTGGTGGAACCACTCTCTATGGTGGTATGTCTCCCGCCATGAGGCAACTCTAGAAACCATGTGTGGGGAGACTTTTTAAGCAAACATCCCCACGAAGCCATGATTTCTTAAATTACGTGGGCTGAAACTTCTAAGGTGGCCTGAGGAGCTTAACCCTAGAGAAACGATAGATGAAACCACCAACAAATCCAAAGGGGTGGGATGCAGTAATCGGCTCAAGACATAGAAATGAAAGCTAGGATTTCAACCCTAGCCAGGAAGGTAGAGGAGCTTGAAGGCAAACAGCTCCAACAGGTGCATGCAGTGACTGAAAATCCTGCACAGTCTAATCCTTGCACCACTTCCAACTTCGCACACCCAATGTATCAAAGGTCCTATGGCCCCCGCAGTTGAAGGATTTGATGTCGAATGTGCAAACATTGTAGGACAATACAAGCCACAAATAATCCAATGCTCCATATGGTAATACTCTACAATTCCAATCGAGGAATCACCCTAATCTTCGTACGGAGACCCAACCCCCTCGCTTATGTACTTCAGTGCCAAACTCGCTTACTTCCCTCACAATACAACAACCACCATCCTCTTTCTCCAAGAGAGCAAGCCATATTGAATTGAGTAAGGTGGGTGGGCAACTTTGTTGAGGAACAAAAGGAATTAATTAACTGGTACAAAGGATTGATACTCGTAGGAAAGTACATTGAATAAGAGAATAGATGGGCTTGAGAGCAATCTCAACCAGAAAATTGATAAACCCATGCATTCAATCGCTCAAGATCAACAAGTTGCTAAGTACAAGAGAATGGAAGGTTTCCATCACAAATGGGCTCCAAATCCTAAAGGAATTCATGAGGCAGGTGGATTATCCAATGTTCAGAATGGATGAGGTTAAGGCCATAATCACCCTTTAGAAGGTGAAAAGAGGCTGATCACTCTATGCCAAAACCCGTTGAAGAACCTAGGCAGGAGAAGAATTGCAAATCCCGGAAAGCATTATTCTCCTAGAGGAGGATTCAATGAAATACGTATACCACTTCCATTTCCACAAGCACTTAGGAGGTAAGTGAAGAAGGCATCTCAACAAGGTGCATTCTTGAGGTTTTAAGGCAAGTGAAGGTTAACATACCTTTACCGGACCGAATCAAACAAGTCCCTACTTATGTGAGCGTGAAAGATCTTGCACAATCAAGAAGTGATAGACATTACGAAGAGATTTTCACCGAACATACGCCATAATCCAAAGTAAATAATTCGTCAAGTACAAAGATCCGATCTCCCACAATTTCAACAATATTGGTGGAATTGCATAGAAAAGTCCTCCGTTTTGATTTAGAGCCACAGAACCCACGTCGCATTCAAGATACAAGCGCTAGGTTTAGGTGAAACTTAAACCCACACATCACACTCTCATCGGGTCGATAGATCCGTGAAAATCCCTATGATAGTTGAGGATGTCTTAGTGAAGATAGGCAAATCTCTATCACCCAAGATTGCGGTACTGATAATCGAACCAACAGTTAGCGAACCCAATCATGTACCTATAACTATCTAGAAGATCATTTCACACGCTAATGCAATAAATTGTTTCAATGGAGCCATGTACTAACTTTTTGGTAACATGACCATGGAGTTGAATATCTTCATTTGAACAACAACATGAGCTGCGAAATTGAAAATCAAATTTCGATGAGGTTGTTTCACCTGATCACAGCAGGAAAACACACAATACTGGAAATGCAAGGAGTGATCAACCATGGAGATGAAGAAGAATTGGTCTTGCCAACAACACCAACAGCAAGCCAATTGCTCAATTCAACAGCCATCACTGAGGAACAGTACAACAATTGGTCACCCAACACAATGGAATTAGCCCAGGCAACTGCAGGGGTTGAGGAGATTATCCTCCTTGACCCTCCTTGAGTAATTTTGGTAAATTGAACTGGTTTGGTGTTCTCAAAAATCAAATTGCGCTTCAACAATTTTTGTTTTTGTTATTTCAGTCAATTTCCATTTTTAGCTATTTTTAGTATGTTTCTTAATTTAGCAGTCTTCATTTTTAGCAAGTTGGTGTATTTATATTATCTTACATTAAATTTTTATATATATTCTATTTCCTAATTTTAAT